>LR991024.1:10014100-10526108 GCA_905163495.3 Cosmia trapezina
AAAATTAGGTCACAAGAAAATTTGGCCACCTGAACGTTACTTATAAAAAAGAGCATGATACAAATTGAAAATTATGGTTATATGAAATATAACATTAGATCCCATCAAAATAAGTTATTTGTTTTTATAGCATAACTAGCTTTTGCCCGCGGCTTCGCCCGCGTGAATGTCGGAAAATATCCCATGGGAACGTTTATGTGGAAAACATAGGGCCTTCCGATATAACTGTGCAAACTCAAATCGCTACGATATATCGTTACCGTGTATAGTAGGCATAAAGCTACCAGTCGGCATGATTTTTTCCGACATCTTCAACAGTCGTCGTCATATTTCAGCCAATTTAAACCAAAAAATAATTAATTACATTGAATCACTCCGTTTATTGGAGAAAACCGTATGAAAATCCGTTCGGTACTTTTTGACATCATCGCATTCAAACAGACAGACTTACGCGGCGGGGGACTTTGATAATTACCTAAAATTTATTATGCCAGTCACGCTCTAATAACAAATAACTTTTGTCCGAGTGTCCACTCGTTCAATTAATTTCCTAGTAAAAACGTCGAATGAAATAAAGACTAAATGTTACCTCAAGATTCGAACTATGACTATATTTCCAATCCCTTAAATCTCTTAAAAAGAGGTAGTTACTGTTGGAGTATAGCAAAAACAAATGGCCCTACTTCAACACTATTAATCTTTCTGTTTGTAACTCATAAATATTAGTTTTTATGTCCAAGCCCGCCCTCAACACTTGACTGAAATCCTGACTTTCTCATAGCGTCTGCACTCTTCTGTAAGCCTTGCATGAGACCACACGTCTCACGTAATATTAGTAAATCACACCTTCCATTACATAAAGTAAAGGATAATAAACATACTATTGAAATCCTTTAGAACGGTCTTTCCTTTGTCTTTCCCCTTTAACCCTAACAGGTACACAAATATTTTTCAACCCCTGTTGTACCCCTTAGGGGATGATTTTTCCAAAACGCTGTAAGTACCATATATTTCTTTATTTCCTACCAAAAGCATAAATTTGAATTTTCATATCCCTAACTTAAGAAATGCTGGGTTTCCTATACAAACTTTCATCCCCTATATCACCCCCCCCCCAAAGGATTATTTTTTAAGACAAAAAGTAGCCTATGTCCTTCTTCAGGTTGCTATATAAGGCCTTGTCAAATTATGTCGAAATCCGTGCAGTTTTGAAAATTTTAAAATCAACCCCTATTTTACCCCCTTAGGGGATGATTTTTCAAGAACGCTGAACCACATATTTCTTTATTTCCTATCAAAAGCATACATTTTAATTTTCACATCCCTAACTTAAGAAATACTGAGTTTCCTATACAAACTTTCATCCCCTATATCACCCCCTGTAGGATTATTTTTTAAGACAAAAAGTAGCCTATGTCCTTCCCCAGGATGCTATGTAAAGTCTTTCCAAATGTTATCGAAATCCGTGCAGTTTTGTAAATTTTAAAATCAACTCCTGTTTTACCCCCTTAGGGGATGATTTTTCAAAAACGCTGAAAAGCATAATTCCTAATTTCCTACCAATAGCATAAATTTGTTATCCCTAACTTAAGAAATACTGGGTTTCGCTTACAAACTTTCATCCCCTATATCGCCCCCTGTAGTATTATTTTTGAAAAAAATAGTATCTAACGTTCTTCCCCAGGATGCTATATAAAGCCTTGCCAAATTATGTCGAAATCCGTGTAGGTAGTTTTGTAAATTTTAAAATCAACCCCTATTTTACCCCCCCAGGGGATGATTTTTCAAAAACGCTAAACCGCATATTTCTTTATTTCCTATCAAAAGCATACATTTTAATTTTCACATCCCTAACTTAAGAAATACTAAGTTTCCCATACAAACTTTCATCCCCTATATCACCCCCCGTAGGATTATTTTTTAAGACAAAAAGTAGCCTATGTCCTTCTCCAGGATGCTATATAAAGCCTTGCCAAATTTTATCGAAATCCGTGCAGTTTTGTAAATTTTAAGATCAACCCCTATTTTACCCCCTTAGGAGATGATTTTTCAAAAACGTGGAACCGCATATTTCTTAATTTCCTACCAATAGCATAAATTTGTTATCCCTAACTTAAGAAATACTGGGTTTCCCTTACAAACTTTCACCCCTATATCACCCCCCCTAGTATTATTTTTGAAAAAAAATAGTATCCTATGTCCTTCCCCAGGATGCTATATAATGCCTTGCCAAATTATGTCGAAATCCGTGCAGTTTTGTAAATTTTAAAATCAACCCCTATTTTACCCCCTTAGGGGATGATTTTTCAAAAACCCTGAACCGTATATTTCTTTATTTCCTATCAAAAGCATACATTTTAATTTTCACATCCCTAACTTAAGAAATACTGAGTTTCCCATACAAACTTTCATCCCCTATATCACCCCCGGGAGGATTATTTTTGAAAAAAAAAGTAGCCTATGTCCGTCCCCAGGATAACATCTATAGCCATGCCAAATTTTATCGAAATCCGTTCAGTGGTTTATGCGTGAAAAGGTAACAGACAGACAGACAGACAGACAGACAGACAGACAGACAGACAGAGTTACTTTCGAATTTATAATATTAGTATGGATGCAAATCATATCATGTGAACGTTATTTCAAGTGATATTATACTATCTGTTATTATGCCATATATGCAACCCTTTAAATAGATAGAATACTCTTTATTATGCACACCATAAAAATTACAGATATAAACCCTTTCTCCGACCCCAAGGATCGAAGCCAGCGAAATGCGCTGGCCTTGAAAAATTGAAAATCCTTGGGCTCGTGCGACCTCTTCACCAACAAAGCAGTCTTTGGTCCGTATTACAGAACGTCACTCAATACTCAAGCATTACTTAAAACTAGATTCAAGCCATTTGATTGGTTGAAACTAGTTTTAAACTAAATTTAAACAAAGATCAGTGCTTGAGTTTCCTTCTGTAATACGGACCTTAATTTCTTCACAAACATATCGATAGAGGTAAAAGAGTATTGAATATTTACGTATTCGTTCCGTATCAATGAACTTTCAATAAAAGAGGTCATGATCAATAAAAACATTGAATGCCCTTGTGTAATGTAAGACAATTTTCACAATTGTTCCTACAGGCTACTAACTTTATTTTTATAGATGTATAAATGTTTCCAAAAAAAGTTATTTTCCTGATTTTTGTCTTTTAGTGCCAACATTAAAGTCACTAAAGTTGCAACCAGAGACAGGTCGATGGATGATATCAACCGTTCCAGCCGATACAGTATACTGCATGGCATCAGCACCACCACAAAAATGTTTCAAAACAAAGAGATTAAAGATAATAAAGAAAGTAAGAAAGAAAGGCTATCAGAAGAAATGTCATAGAAAAACTGTGATCCCATGTGTCACTGACTTTTGGTAGACACGCATTGTCATCACGCATGAGACGTGACATATTATGTAGGCGTAGACTTTTGACCACTGGCATTGACTTATACAGGTTGTTCGGCGCATGGACCGACACAATTTTTTGGGGGATGGGGGGGTCATTTGCTAGGTTTCACCTAAAGACCTCCATGTCCTAAGTGTGACGGTAATTGAGATAATATGTTTTTTTTTGTTCTTTCTTTGAATTACCCAAAATCTCGCCTTTGAATCGATATATTTTTTTTGTTTATTGTTGCAATAGAACAAAATAAACTTTATAATAGTCTGCAATGTATTTTTATTCTAAATAAATTATTATTTGATGTAATTTATCAGTAGAAAATGACTTATGTGCTTCCAAAGTCTTAAAAATGTTTAAATGTATGAAAAATTACTACTCTTAAATTCATTTTTTTTTTAAATAAAGACATTTTGGCCTTATTTTTATCTCAAAAAGTTCTTTAGCTTGTACCCTTTCTAAGGGTATGCTACACGCTATGAAAAACAATTCAAATGTAGTCAAAATACTAGTTAGAGAGTCAGTTATGGAGTGTTTTAAGAAAAGATTTATTACGGTAATTATATTTTTTTATTTTATTTCGAATAAGAATACATTGTAGACTATAATAAAAATTATTTTTTTCTTTTACAACCATAAACAAAAAAAAAATATCTATTCAAAGGCGAGATTTTGGGTAATTCAAAGAAAGAACAAAAAAAAACATATCTCAATTACCGTCACACTTAGGACATGGAGGTCTTTAGGTGAAACCTAGCAAATGACACCCCCAATGCCCCAAAAAATTGTGTCGGTCCATGCGCCGAACACCCTGTATATTACTGCGTAAGGACTGCGCGGACGGCATGTTAAAATGACGCCACGAACGTGGTCCGAGAATGACCCTCCCCTAAACCCAAGTGAACTAGTCCGCGATCGGCTATCTTCGGGTGCGGTCGTAACGTAAATTTTAAAGGCAAAAAACCAAATTATGTCGTGAAGGGTTGAGTGAACTACGACAAAAAACACAACAAAAAAAAATTATAACATTTCATATCACCTGTAAGTCAAAAATATGCCATTAAATCAACTTCTAACATTATTTAAAACAATTTTCTTTTCTACTTTCATATACAAGTAAATTGTCTTGGACGACCCGAGGCCACGCCCACAAGACCGTACCGCTGTGCGACATAACTTTGCAGCGGCGTGCGTTGTAACCGACGAAGTAAAGATTTAAATGTATTACAATAAGATTTAATTTTATACAAACTCTCACTCAATGGAACAACCTGTGTTATTAATCATAAATTACATTTAATAAAGGTCAATAATTGAAAGATATACAATGTTAGAAGACACTACGAATCCAAAATGGAAAATATGCCAAGAATAACAAAAAGGCCAATGAACATTTTAGTATTTGTTCCGAGTCTGGGCGTTTTTCTATCTATAATATGTATGTATTTACAACAAAAAAATGTATATAAGTAGTTTATCAGCCATCTCGTTACCATAACACAAGCATTAGGTTGCTTAGCTTGGGACTAGATGGCGTTGTGTGAAATGTCCAAGGATATTTATTTATTTATTTATTTATACAAACATACTCCAATAAATATAATTTTTGAAAAATAAAAGTTTTCATAATTTCTTTATATCTCGAAAAATACCACGCCGCTCTTACAAGGTTACGTCTACCAGCAGCCTGCGCCGATCGACATCGTAGTTAAGAGTAGTTCTAATAGATGGCGTTAGTGTTTCTGTGTGGCGAACGCGTCAGGCAAATGTACGGACGACCGTATCTTTACTTTTTAAACTAATGACCACTGGTCATAAGTATCGGATTACAATTTTGTTCACTATGTCCCGTCTATTGTTAATATTTAATGTCTTTGTTTCAAAATAATACAGTACAATTGTACGAGTAGACAAAAACTGACACCGAAACTGTGTAATATTGCGAGTCTAATAAAAACAAAAGCGGGGGTCACCTGCTGGGACACCCGGTTGGAACAAAATTACTTCCGCGGTATAATTATTATGCATTAATACAGATCTATTTATTATGGTGTAAAGTTTCAAGTGTCCAACGTTTTTGTTTTTAATTACAGAACCATCTAGTATAGTTTCTAGTTAAAAACTAAACTAAATGGCTCTGTATTAAAAAAAATAAAACAAAAACTTTTTTTTATTAAAACGTTTTTTTATTACGTCACAATGCATGGGTTAAAAACTGAAAGCTCGTCATAGGTGGCAGCACTTTTGCCCGTTCTCAAACCGCCATTGTTGTGTTATTGTGTATGTGTTCAATGAAGAGTATATCACTAATTAAAGAAATACTGGAGAAAATGTATTCGACTTGGAGTGTAGTAAAACTAAAAGCGAAGCTAAGGCAAAGGGAAGCGTCTACCACTGGTAAAAAAACAGCTTCAGTGGAAAGGTAAATACATTATGACCATTTTATAATTAAGGGGTTGTTTTGTTTGTTTTACATTAAAGTAATTTTTTTTGTTCAAGACAAGGCATAGGTACGATAGAAAAAACTTGATCAGAGTTGAAGACGAGTTTGAGGATGATCACCCCAACATTCCTGCCCTAGAAAAGTTCTGGGAGTTCAATTCTAGCACGCTATCTAAAACCCACATTAAAAGAGTTTGCTGTAAGGTAAGTTATCAATTTATCATACAGTGATTAGAGTGATTAATGATAATTATATGAACCTATGAATGCAGCAGAAGAACTTCGTTTAAAAAAAAAAAACCGGTCAAGAGCGAGTCGGACTCGCGCACCGAGGGTTCCGTAACATCATTTATATGTAATTTTTGTTGATAATTTCTGAAAAACTGTGCTATTTAGAGACATAGTTTTATTTTTCCTGTAATCTTTTCATAAACTCCTATCACATAGAATAATTTCAGATTTTTCGCTTTGCAAACTTCGGAGATAAGGGGGGGGAACGGTATTTTTTTTTACATTTTTCATCAAAAGTCGAAAACTATGCGGGCTAAAAAAAAAACGCTGCGGGCAAACAACGCTCTTTCATATGATACCCCACATGCCCTAGTAGCCCCAGTTTGATTTTTTAAGACCCCCTTTCAGTCCCTGTTGCAAAAAAAAAATATATATATTTATTTCTTTCTTATTTGCAAAATGGATGGCTAAACGTCATCTAAAACTGTTATAAATTTCAAGTTGATAGGATTAGTAGTTCTTGAGATATCCAGCTGTGACAGACAGACAGACAGACAGACAGACAGACTGAGTCACACCATAAGGGTTCCTTTTTTACCATTTTGGTACGGAACCCTAAAAAGATTGCTACGTGGTGTGGATCAAGTGCATTCAAACCGTTCTGCGTCGAATCCACTTGAAAACAAAAATAAATAAGTCCTGGAGATCTCTAGTTCTGAAACAAATTAGGGTCAGGACCACAGAGTGTACTCACTCTGTGGTGTTGCTAGGTTGGACCTGCAGTCCGGACTTGAGTCTTGTAAATGAAGGTGGTAATTCGGCATGATTTTTTTTTCTCTCTCGCCAGATTCTATGCTGATTGCCTACAAGTGGCACACAAGTTAGACTCAAACTTTTTTAAACGACTTCAAAAAGGAGGAGGTTATGAATTCGTCGGAACATTTTTTATTTTTTTTTATGTATGTTCTCCGATTACTCGAAAATAGCTGGACCGATTTGGATTTTTTTTTTTGTTTGAAATGTATACTTCCCCGCTAGTCCCATGATCATCAAGTCAGGATCTGATGATGGGATCCTGGAGAAATATTGAGAACTCTTCAAATTTATACGCACAGTTGAAGCTGTTTGGATAGTTTTTTGAAGAGTACTTTCTCGGAGTGGTCCCATTTCAATTTGGTGAAGATCTGATGAAGAACTTCGGAGATAGGCAACGGAACTCCTCTATAAATGATAGCAAATGCTGATTGATGAAATCTCATATCTGTCTATTGTTTACACCAGTAACATAACATAACATCACGCCGGTACGCTGTGAAGGGGTAAGCACATGTAAACCACTAAAAAGTGAAAAATAAAAACTTTTTTACAAAAAAGTACAACCGACTTCCAAAAGCAACACTACAAAGTGAAAAATAACTTTAATTTCGGAAGTACGAGGCAAAAAACTAAAATACAACATTAACCGCATTAACCAGACACCGACTTCCGAAATTAAAGTTATTTTTCACTTTGTAGTGTTGTTTTTGGAAGTCGGTTGTATTTTTTTGTAAAAAAGTTTTTATTAAGAAATTATAAGTACGTTCAACAGATTTTTGCTATCTTCGATTTAGCGGTCTTGATTTTAGACACGAGTCTATTTTGGTAGTGGTCGATGTGTTTAATTTGCTCGAGATTCAGATCTACTTGTGGCGGCATCTACATCGCCACATACGAACTACGCATCACAAAGAGATGACGTCACGCAATCCTGCATCGCGCAATTAGAGTTTACTACTACGCGACTAGCATATCAACCATCGGGCAGTAGCCCACCAGACACAACACCCGTCTGGTCGAGGATCCTCCCTTTTCTATGGAGGATGAGTGAACTTTACACCCTGTTCCTCATGCCTCTATACTGTTGACCCCGAGCATGAACGTCAGCGCAGCCTTCGAGCAACTCCTTCAACGTGACGTCATCAGCATCACTTCCTCAAGCTTTCGAGCGGCGAGTCACACAGCCAGCCAGCATCCACGGTTTCAACGGGTATCCTGACCACCAGCATGCAGCGAACGCGCATTCATGGTCATCACCTTCAGCTTCAACCAACCCTGTACACTCCGACTCACTGGAGCATAACGCAGCGCTACCCCGACTCACTGGGGTATCACCGCAGACAGTTCCGACTCACCGTGAACTATGCGGCACCCGGTTCCGACTCACTGGAACCACAACTGGCACTGGCAAGCATCGCAAGATACACGACTCAGCCCACTATCGACCTCCGGTCTCCGGCGGGGAGTGTTGTGGCGGCATCTACATCGCCACATTCGAACTACGCATCACAAAGAGATGACGTCACGCAATCCTGCATCGCGCAATTAGAGTTTACTACGCGACTAGCATATATACAACGTCCCGACATCAACCCTCGGGCAGTAGCCCACCAGAAAAAACACCTGTCTGGTCGAGGATCCTCCCTTTCCTATGGAGGATGAGTGAACTTCACACCCTGTTCCTAATGCCTTTATATACTTATGTATAATTTGCTTAAGTATATCATCTATTTATTCTATGTTTATTTTTGTACATTGTAATCATCATCGTCAGCCTGCATCAGTCCATTACCGTGTACCTATACCTCTACAACCGCACGCCAATTAACCGATCCTACGATATGTAATAAATAAACTGATACACGTTTCTGCGCATTGTTTTGAGCTGTTGAATATAATTATGTTTAGACCAGTTTAGACCACTTGCTTTTGTACAACGATCAGGCGCACGTAACTAGCTTCAACTTTCTGACTAACTGACCGACTCTTTGACAATTCAAAAGTGCCAGTAATTGGTTTAATTGAAATAAATGCTTTGAGTTTGAGTTTGAGTAAATCAATAGGATAGGAGTAATTGTGTACTTGTTACTTCGTAGTCACACACTATTGGTTGTGAGCTGAGCTTAGTTGAAAATCTAGAAAAAACTTATAGATAGTACAAATGCAGTGTCTAGCTGATTAGGAGGTGTTTCATCTCCTTGTACCTGAGACACCGCTCTCTGATAATTTTTGAAATTTGGTTCTACACTATACAAATCCTTAGCGCTTTATGTAGGTAGATACATACAAGGTAGGTACGAACCGGTACCAGAATAGATACGGAGTTGCCAAAAATAAGAAGCTCTACCTACTGAATTTTATGCTATTTATTTCAAGATCATTTGGGGACATACGTGGATGGTCCTGTCTCTTCTTACGTGTTTTGGAGGTGAAGTTGTGATCGAAGAGCTGAAGTGAATCTACAACTTGCAGTTAATATTATTATTGGAACGAAGTTCTTTACGGTGTGAACTGGTAGAACATGTCACGTAAAGAAAAACCGTGATGCAATTTTCTCTCTCTCTATCGAGAGAGAAAGTATGAATTTCGTCAAAATGTAAATCCAAGATGGCATCTGCGAAAAATTAAAAAGAAATCATCATGGGCGTCGTTTTTATCAGCTTGTCGAACGACTCAGTAGCACACAGTCATGTCGGCTGCCACATTGATGACCCTTGTTTTAACAATATTAGCTTTGCAGACGATATGGTGCTGCTGAGCCCCTACATAAGCGGACTAAGGAAACTTTTGTCTATTTGTGAGAAGTACGCGCAGGTGCATGGGTTACAATATAACTCTAAAAAGAGTGAAATTTTGGTATTTAAATCAGGCAAACAACAGCCTACCCTAGCCTAGGCTTAAAGCAGGTTCAAGCTTTTAAATATCTGGATGATATTGTGACAGGTGACCTCAGTGACAGACGATGAGGATGTTGAGCGAGAGCGCAGGGCTCTGGCGGTGAGAGCTAATTTGCCCACGCGCAGGTTTGCGCGATGCACGAGAGAAGTGAAAGTTATGCTATTCAAAGCTTATTGCTAGTCCTTCGAGTCGAGCGGCCTGTGAGATATACGCAGCGAGCCTACAGAACCCTGCGCACTCGGTAGAATAATACGTTTGGGAGGTGGTTGGGTCTACCGCGGCGGTGCAGCACGTCTGGTATGTTCGCTGAAGCACGCACTGATGGTTTCCAGGCCATCATGCGAAAAAAGCAGCTTCCGTGCTGGCCCGTATACGGGGTAACAACAACGGCATTCTGAACGCAATAGCAGTACGTTTTACCTGTCCCTTTCAAAATCAGTGGACCATCTTGTGTAGGTGTGGTGAGTTATGCCAAATAAAAATATGTGCTAAGGTTTCTATGGGTCTATATGCCACCCGAAATAAAGTTATTATTTATTTTTATTTATTTATGGTTTTCGAGGGTGCTGCTCAAGCCGATAGTGTGAAGTCAAAATAAAAATCCAAGGTAGCGGCTGCGAAAATTGCTACGACATAAAGACAGGCGTCGTTAATGACAAATCGTTCGTGGTAACAATAAAAACCACTGAGGTGGAAATTGAGGATAAAAAGATTACATAGGTACTCGTCTGAAATATCGAAAAAAAAAAGGTTTCATGTCCTTATAACGGCAATATAGCGAGATGTTTTGTGTATGTAGGTACTTTTTCAGCCTGATACATGCTAAATCTCTGTAATCAAGATCCACAACACTTACCTGCGTTTGAATGAAACATTGTCTAAATACACGGACAAGAAACATAAAGAGATCTTCGCTGGATCTCATATATAACAATCAGACATACTCAAAAAAGCTTTAAGGCCCCACAGACAGGCGCGACGTGATTCCGGTTGAAGTTTTTATAGAAATTGTAGCACCCGAGACACGTCACGCCGCGCCGTCGCGACGCAGTCTGCGTGAGCCTTTAGGAAATAAGTTTTGTTTAAGGGTACTAAAAAACAATTGAATATGAATTAAGTAAAGTTTGGCGTTTATTTAATATTTTCCGTTTCATTTTCTTACGTTTGATCCGCAATAACACCATTCATGACTTTAATAGTAGGTAGATAGGAATATGTTTAAATAATTTAATGAACCTTATTCCATTAAAGTTAGTTGATTGTCTTACAGCCACATTCATAGTTGATAATGCATAATCAACATTGGACAATGGTTTACTAAGCGATTTATCATCTCATATAGATGAATACATGAAGAATGACCTTGATTAACTTCTTAAATATTATGTTAAATAAATAAAAATTATCACAATAAATACATAGTGTAATATAGGTATCATAATGAGTGTTTAATATCGCAGCTTAGTACTTCTAATTCAACACCAATATGTATGTGTGATAACAAGATGTGATGAGGAATTTTCTTTGGTAGATTAGGCGACGGCTGTCGAGACCCTCTGTCTGGGCTCAATCTTCAGCCTGAATCCGTCAGTCCTCTTCAGGATGATGTCAGCCTGTAGTTTGAACTGGTCTTCAGTCACATCGGAGGTCACCTTGTAGTTACGAAGGACGGTAGACAGCAGAATCTTCAGCTTCAAGATGGCATATTTGCGTCCTGAAAAATAAAAAATGCAGTCGGTTAACCATCGAATAATTATTTCCTATTTTGACAGTTCCTCAAAAACTTTTTTTACAAAGAAGTAATGCTGATTATTTTTTAAGTTTGAAGTGTTCGTTAATTTTGGTGTTAACAATATTTAGAAGTGTGTAAGTCCTATCTGTAGGTGTCCATTTCTAATCCATACTAATATTATAAATTCGAAAGTAACTCTGTCTGTCTGTCTGTCTGTCTGTCTGTCTGTCTGTCTGTTACCTTTTCACGCCTAAACCACTGAACGGATTTCGATAAAATTTGGCAAGGCTATAGATGGTATCCTGGGGACGGACATAGGCTACTTTTTTTTTCAAAAATAATCTTACAGGGGGTGATATAGGGGATGAAAGTTTGTATGGGAAAATCAGTATGTCTTAAGTTAGGGATGTGAAAATTAAAATGTATGCTTTTGATAGGAAATTAAGAAATATGCGGTTCAGCGTTTTTGAAAAATCATCCCCTAAGGGGGTAAAATATAGTAAAATAGGGGTTGATTTTAAAATTTACAAAACTGCACGGATTTCGACAAAATTTGGCAAGGCTGTATATAGCATCCTGGGGAATGACATAGCATACAATTTTTTTTCAAAAATATTACTACAGGGGGTGATATAGGGGATGAAAGTTTGTATGGGAAACTCAGTATTTCTTCAGTTAGGGATGTGAAAATTAAAATGTATGCTTTTGGTAGGAAATAAAGAAATATGCGGTTCAGCGTTTTTGAAAAATCATCCCCTAAGGGGTTAAAATAGGGGTTGATTTTAAAATTTACAAAACTGCACGGATTTCGATAAAATTTGGCAAGGCTTTATACAGCATCTTGGGGAAGGACATGGCCTACATTTTGTCTTAAAAAATAATCCTACAGGGGGTGATATAGGGGATAAAAGTTTGTATGAGAAAATCAGTATGTCTTAAGTTAGGGATGTGAAAATTAAAATGTATGCTTTTGATAGGAAATAAAGAAATATGCGGTTCAGCGTTTTTGAAAAATCATCCACTAAGGGGGTAAAATAGGGGTTGATTTTAAAATTTACAAAACTGCACGGATTTCAACAAAATTTGGCAAGGCTTTATATAGCATCCTGGGAAAGGAAAAGGATACTTTCAAAAACAATACTACAGGGGGTGATATAGGGGATGAAAGTTTGTAAGGGAAACCCAGTATTTCTAAAGTTAGGGATAACAAATTCATGCTATTGGTAGGAAATTAAGAAATATGCGGTTCAGCGTTTTTGAAATATTATACCCTAAGGGGGTAAAATAGGGGTTGATTTTAAAATTTACAAAACTGCACGGACGTCGATAAAATTTGGCAAGGCTTTATATAGCATCCTGAGGAAGGACATGAACTACTTTTTGTCTTAAAAATAATCCTACAGGGGGTGATATAGGGGATGAAAGTTTGTATGGAAACTAAGTATTTCTTAAGTTAGGGATGTGAAAATTAAAATGTATGCTTTTGATAGGAAACAAAGAAATATGCGGTTCAGCGTTTTTGAAAAATCATCCCCTAAGGGGGTAAAATAGGGGTTGATTTTAAAATTTACAAAACTGCACGGATTTCGACAAAATTTGGCAAGGCTTTATATAGCATCTTGGGAAAGGACACAGGAAACTTTCAAAAACAATACTACAAGGGGTGATATAGGGGATGAAAGTTTGTAAGGGAAACCCAGTATTTCTAAAGTTAGGGATAACAAATTCATGCTATTGGTAGGAAATTAAGAAATATGCGGTTCAGCGTTTTTGAAATATTATACCCTAAGGGGGTAAAATAGGGGTTGATTTTAAAATTTACAAAACTGCACGGACGTCGATAAAATTTGGCAAGGCTTTATATAGCATCCTGGGGAAGGACATGAACTACTTTTTGTCTTAAAAATAATCCTACAGGGGGTGATATAGGGGATGAAAGTTTGTATGGAAACTCAGTATTTCTTAAGTTAGGGATGTGAAAATTAAAATGTATGCTTTTGATAGGAAACAAAGAAATATGCGGTTCAGCGTTTTTGAAAAATCATCCACTAAGGTGGTAAAATAGGGGTTGATTTTAAAATTTACAAAACTGCACGGATTTCAACAAAATTTGGCAAGGCTTTATATAGCATCCTGGGAAAGGAAAAAGGATACTTTCAAAAACAATACTACAGGGGGTGATATAGGGGATGAAAGTTTGTAAGGGAAACCCAGTATTTCTAAAGTTAGGGATAACAAATTCATGCTATTGGTAGGAAATTAAGAAATATGCGGTTCAGCGTTTTTGAAATATTATACCCTAAGGGGGTAAAATAGGGGTTGATTTTAAAATTTACAAAACTGCACGGACGTCGATAAAATTTGGCAAGGCTTTATATAGCATCCTGGGGAAGGACATGAACTACTTTTTGTCTTAAAAATAATCCTACAGGGGGTGATATAGGGGATGAAAGTTTGTATGGAAACTCAGTATTTCTTAAGTTAGGGATGTGAAAATTAAAATGTATGCTTTTGATAGGAAACAAAGAAATATGCGGTTCAGCGTTTTTGAAAAATCATCCCCTAAGGGGGTAAAATAGGGGTTGATTTTAAAATTTACAAAACTGCACGGATTTCGACAAAATTTGGCAAGGCTTTATATAGCATCTTGGGAAAGGACACAGGAAACTTTCAAAAACAATACTACAAGGGGTGATATAAGGGATGAAAGATGGGAAACCCAGCATTTCTTAAGGTAGGGATATGAAAATTCAAATTTATGCTTTTGGTAGGAAATAAAGAAATATGTGGTACAGCGTTTTTGAGGGGGTACAATAGTGGTTGACAAATGTTTGTGTAACTACCTCTTTTTAAGAGATTTAAGGGATTGGAAATGTAGTCATAGTTCGAATCTTGAAGTAACATTTAGTCTTTATTTCATTCGAAGTTTTTACGAGGAAATTATTTGAACGAGTGGTCACTCGGACAAAAGTTATTTGTTATTAGAGCGTGACTGGCATAATAAATTTTAAGTAATTAACAAAGTCCCCCCGCCGCGTAAGTGTGTCTGTTTGAATGCGATAATGTCAAAAAGTACCGAACGGATTTTCATACGGTTTTCTCCAATGAACGGAGTGATTCGGTGTAATTCATTATGGTTTTGTGTAAATTGGCTGAAATATGACGACGACTGTTGAAGATGTCGGAAAAAATCATGCCGACTGGTAGCTTTATGCCTACTATACACGGTAACGATATATCGTAGCGATTTGAGTTTGCACAGTTATATCGGACGGCCCTATGTTTTCCACATGTACGTTCCCATGGGATATTTTCCGACTTCCACGCGGGCGAAGCCACGGGCAAAAGCTAGTAACATAATAAAGTACAGTTGACATTATACTACTCAGGACGAATCTGACAAACTATTAATTAGATTAATCTGATTTGTAAGAACATTTAGTTTCAGATATTGTAGTATAGGTACTAACCGACACAGCTCCTGGGTCCAGCACTGAACGGAATGTAGCTGTAGTAGTGCCTGTTCGAGGTGTTCTCAGGTAAGAAGTTGTCAGGGTTGAAGGTCTCAGGGTCCTTGTAGTACTCTGGGTTACGGTGGATCTTGAAGGTGCCAACTACGATGGTGGCACCAGCGGGCAGAACATAGTTATTCGTGGCTGAAAAAAAAATGTGTTGCAATAGTAACGTTTACATTTAAAAACTAATGACGCAGGTTGACCCTGTAATTGAATTCAATTTCACTGTACAATTTATGCCCACCTAAAGGTTAAATGCTAATGACGTAAGTAAATCCATAGATTTGCGTCATTTGAATTCAACTGTAGGTTAATCTATTATTCCAGGATCGACGTCAGTTAATATTTTCATACTTGAATTAAGAGGATATATCGAAACGTGGTTTGGCTCGGTGTGTAAGTGAAATGGCGTTATGGCTATCTAGTTTGATGCGCGAGATAGAAGACTCACGCGCACCGGAACTAAACACGCTTCGTTAAAATGTAGAATTATGGTGAAATGCTATAATGCCTACTTAAATAAATTTTTAGCTTAGTAAGTTCTTAACATATTTAAATGCATTCGATGTAAAGAAAATTTTACTGCACAATAAGGAACGATTTACATATATAATCGTATAAAACAGAAAATAGACGGTGTTACTTTGGATTTTTTTTCAATCGAAAACATTTCAAGAAATCATGTGTCGGTTTTAGTACAGCAGTAGACAATATAGTCAAATAAGAAATAACAAATACAGAAAATCCAAATGATCTATCCAAAAACAATTGGTTTTATAGTAATTTTAAAAACAAAATTTATCCTTCCTTGTGGCTTACACGTGTAACCGTGGTTGATCTAAAAGTCGCCTAATGGATTAGGTACAGAAAAGCTACACACACTGAGCAGCGTCCAAAAAATTGAGAACTTCAATCAATTTACCTATTGACCGTTTTTAGGGTTCCGTACCTCAAAAGGAAAAAACGGAACCCTTAAAGGATCACTTCGTTGTCAGTGTATCTGAACTGTCTGTCTGTCAAGACCATTTCATTATCAAGTTGAAATTAATTTCAAATACTTACGTAAGGTCCCTTGGAGCTCTAAAAAATTAAACTTCTAAGTCAACGCAACAAAACAATATGGCCATTTACGATTATGCGACATATTTTGATACTCGCAAGTAAATCAAAATCTGTAGGGTCGGTACTGCCCGTTGATCTAGAAACATGATAGGCAAGAAGCAAGGTCTCATGCCTATGTGCACTAACAAATTATTATAAATACCAACTTTGTTGCTACCATATCCGACGAATAAATGTCTTTGTCTCACAGCACAAGTAAAGGAAGAGTTTGAGAATCATTCATTTACAGTAATTTTATCACAAAAAATATGTTTTGGGATTACAAACTTGAATTTGCGGTTGGAGAATTGACCGTGATGTATATCAATGAATAGGAAATATGTTTTTCAACTGCAATGTTATGTTTGCTCTTGGGATAAATTCATTCCAACTAGAATAAGAAATGAGTACATAAGAGGAAGTTTGAAAGTGGCACCGGTGACTGAAAAGTTGTGCGGAAATCGGTTGTCATGGTATGGGCATGTGATGCGGAGGAATGAGGAAAATTGGGGCTTCCAAATGAACACTTTAAAAAAAACCGGCTCATCACTGAACATTTTGTATGTGCTGGCAAAATTACTCAATAATTGTCTACATATTTGCAAATTATTTTCTATGTAATGATTATTAGTAGACTTACCGATTTTCACGTCACGGTTAAGTTTCCTAGCGATGATGGGTACAGGTGGGTACATCCTGAGGGACTCAAGGATGACTCTCTCGAGGTACTTCATGTGTAGGGTATCAGCGAAGGTGGCAGGCCTGTCAGAGTTGCCGAAGATCTCATGCAGCTCGTTGTACACCCTCTCTTGGATTTCCTTGTGGACACCCAGCAGGCAGAGCACAAAGCTGGAGCCAGCGGCTGTGGTGTCGTGACCCTATGAATCAAAACAATGAATTTTAACGCTAGTAATGTAAAATTAACTCATCTGCATAGTCTTTGCCGAATTATGGTGAGCTAGTTCGATTTCCAGACTATTCAAAATTAATTGTCATTTTACATGGTGTGACAGCCTCCTGATGATTAGCTTGGTTCAGTCTATACTGGTAAACGGGCTATCGGGCGTCTGACCATGATATCAAATTGTTGCACATCGTCATTCGGGACTTGATCACTGAGACGGTGGACCGGACATGACTAACGCAGCTGCATCTCACAGATTAATGTAATCGTGCAGGAGTGTTACATAAACATAAATCATTATAAACGACTACATATAAATGGCTAGATTCTGCTAAATTTGTATTGTCACGTCTGCATCTACTGTAGCATTTTAATGTTGAAAATGTAGGGACAATATAATAGTATATGAATGTTATGCGTCAGCGGTTTGCAGTGTGAAAGAGATATGTGTGGATATTCTCCTTTTCCTATGGTCGAACTTTTAATGAGCTACAGTAAAATGACACTTCTTATGTCATTTTTACTGTCATTTCGCTATTAAATGGGAATTTTTTAACGAAATGACAGTTATGAAGTGTCATTTTACTGCAGCTAATTAAAAGTCCGAGCATAGTTATGTGTTGATATACTTACCTATTCTTTTAAAAAGTTATTACCTCAAACATGATAGTATCGACTTCCTCTTTGATTTCGTGGTCACTGATGTTGTTAGTTCCATTCTGAGCTGATTCGAGCATTAAGTCCAAGAAAGCCAGACGTTTCTTCTCGCCTGTGAAAAAATTAAATAGTTCAGGAAAACTGTTTATAGATAAAATGTGTCAGCATTTCAGTGTTTTAGGATTTAACTGTATTTGACTGTACTAGCTGCTATTAAATTATTATTAGTAGGTTTACCGATATCGTTTTCATCATTGAAGTCCAAGTCATCGCGGTATCCCTTGAAAACGTCTTCAGACAGAGTTTTGTCATTGTTTGCTAATACATTGCCACTGTCATCAGAAGTCTTGGTAAGTTCTTCAAGAGTTGGTGGGATTACACCTTTGGATTTGTTTTCTAGGTACGTTTCTTTCTTGTTCTTGATAACCTTTGTAACAAAAATAAAAAGAAAGTGAGATGTGGTATTTAAAAATTGACAAGAGAATTAACAAAAACAGAACTTTGACGTAAGTATGAAAAATATAATATCAATTTCAGGCTACATGGCTATTCCCAAATCAATGGTCTAATATTATATTAAAAGATATTTTTTTAAATATTTTTTTAAAATAATAATATTTTTTTTAAAATAAAAAAAAGATATTTTCATTTAGATTAAATGATAAGAAATCTATTTCAGTAAAACTTGACTATGTTAATGAGAAAGTGATGTTACCTTGTTGGTAAGTCCGTGGATGATGTCCAAGAGTTTCTTCTGCTGCTTGAAGAACGGCGAGAAATTAAAGATGGCGTCGAATCGTAGCCATAGTTTGTAGTGCCTCTGGTGGATAATGTCGCACATCCTGAAACAGGCGATGATGATTATAATATGATAATGAATAAATTAATTTTATAATATGATAATGAATATATATAATACTTCCATTGTGAATGAATTATGAACCTGAACTATCAGACTTCGCATGGACAGAAATATTTGAAGAAAAGTCTAAATTAGTTTTGGTAGATATGAAAGGATTTTGACGGTATAAGGCCGGGACCGCACTGGTACGGCGACTGCGACGCGACGGCGACGATTTGGTGAAAACAAACTCATATAAACATAATGTCGGTGGCCGCACTGCAGCGAAACTTATTTGTTCATATTTCGCTGCCGCGTCGCTATCGCCGTACCAGTGCGGCCTCTGCCTTAGGCCTTAAAAGAAGAATTTAAGTATTGAAAATTTAATGCAAAAAATAAATATCATCATTCAACAATTTTTATAATAATATTAACTAAAACTCACTTCATCACAGCCATAGCGTAATCAAATCCAGATTCATCTTGAGTCTTCCTAGTGATTCCCATTGCAGTTTCTGTAAAAAAAAAATATTCATTTTATTCATAATGTTACTTACAAGTCATGCTTACTAGGTAGCTAATTTAAAAGTCAAATTCTTAATAGTTTATGGAATCACTTGTGATAAGGTCACCGTCAAAGGTACATAAACAAAGCAAGTACGAGTTGAAGGGGGCAATTAATTTGAATAATTATGTAAGTTTACGACTGTGTTGTAAAATAAAATCGTAGGTACGCTATATTATACCTATTGAATGTTGATAATATTCAAATAATTAATTGTTGTATTCAATACATTGAATCAGTTTACCAAAACAATGCATTTGTGCAAAGTAAAACTTGAAAGTTTCAATTCCATGCAGCCACGAATAGGTTTCAAGTAGGGACTACCGATTCAAATGATGAACATTGAACCTAATTAAAACAAGTTTATCAAAACAAATAAATGCTACGATTCTGACTTTCTCCCGAATTTATCAGTTTCAATGAACCGTCCGATCATCTTAGGCGTCTACATATTCCATTTTTCATCCCATTTTTATTTCCAGTGAATATAATTGTATGATTTTTCAAAATGTGTCTTATTCCATTCTCATTTAAGCTATCTCGATACTAAATTACACTAAAATCAGTTCAATGGGATAGCCGTGAAAACGTAAAGCAGATATCAGACGCTTCAATTTTGTTAATTTTCGTCTTTCACTCGAAGTGAAACCTCTAAACACAAAATGAACATACACTCGAGTAAGGCTTCTGACACAACCCACTATAATATTATTAATATTAGTTAGTGAGTAAGGATAATCTTACCGAGTAAAATATCAACAGTAACACCAGACATGTAGTCGTGGACATCAAACTCCTTGCCGATCTCTGGGCGCATCTTCTCCACCACATTCTTGCTGTTCTGGTTGAAAACGCTTACGAAAGACTTCAAGATGTTGATGTGGAATGTGGGAGCAATCATCTTCCTGTGAGAACGCCATTTGTCACCTGAAATGTTTAATTATTTTAGTTGATTCAACGGCTGTTTGTCTTTAAAGAAAAAGACTGGACTTTTTTTATTTCCAGGATATAATATCAAAATGTTAATATTAAAAAAAAAAACAAAAAAAAAATGATAGTAAGTATCTAAAATAAAAATAAATATAGGTATGTAAATTAAAAAAAACTTTCGTAAAATTCTGAAAACAGACCATACCTGTCTACTATTAAAATCGACGTATTTATCTATACTAATATTATAAAGAGGTAAAATTTGTATGTAAGTTTGTAAGTTTGTATGTAGGGGGTAATCTCCGGAACTAATGATCCAATTCCAAAAAATTTTTCACTGGTAGAAAGCTACATTATTCCTGAATGCTATAGGCTATAAATTATATTTATATCATGCATATTAGCCGAGCTATCACAAGTTTTGTCGGAAAGAAATACCTCTTTAAACAGACTTTTTTGCATGCGCTGCCTAAACGGTTGTTTATATTGAGAACAATATATGGCAGTCTGGTCCATCTTAAATAATTCTACAAAAAAGTCCGCGACACCATATTTCTATCTTTTATATTTTATCTTTTATACATCTTTTATTGTTTTTAAAAAGTATTTTTTATACATATTTACGTTTGGATGATTATTTAAACAACAAAACATTAATCCTTATCAAAATAAGATATTTTATGATCACAAGGACATCATGGAGATAAGATTTGGCCTTTACAGTATGGCAATTGGTCATACAGTTTCGGAGATAATATAAAATTACTAAAACGCAAAATAACTTTAATTCATACCGGTTCCTCTTGAGCAAACATGTTTAGAGCGGACGTTTTATCAATTTACCCATAGATGGCGTTGTGCAAAATGTCGGTGGAATACAGTGGAAGAGTTTGTTTTTTTGTTAGTTTGTTTGAACGCGTTATCTCTGGAACTACCCCAGTCGGATTTGAAAAAATCTTTTTCCCTCCTCAAGAACTGGGTTATAAAATAACCCCGTTCTTGAGGAGGGCTATAGGCTATTTAACATCACGCTAGGGCCCTTAGGAGCAGAGCGCGAAGTAATAGCGTGGGCAGGCGATGCGGAAGAATATAGGCTATTTAACATCACCCTGGGGCCCTTAGGAGCTGAGCGCGAAGTAATAGCGCGGGCAGGCGATGGGGAAGGATATAGGCTATTTAACATCACGCTAGGGCCATTAGGAGCCGAGCGCGAAGTAATAGCGCGGGCAGGCGATGCGGAAGGATATAGGCTACTTAACATCACGCTAGGGCCCTTAGGAGCCGAGCGAGAAGTAATAGCGCGGGCAGGCGATGCGGAAGGATATAGGATATTTAACATCACGCTACGGCCCTTAGGAGCCGAGCGCGAAGTAATAGCGCGGGCAGGCGATGCGGAAGGATATAGGATATTTAACATCACGCTACGGCCCTTAGGAGCCGAGCGCGAAGTAATAGCGCGGGCAGGCGATGGGGAAGGATATAGTCTATTTAACATCACGCTAGGGCCCTTAGGAGCCGAGCGATGCGATGCGTCGGGGTTGGTGGGTGGGGGGTACAAGAAATTTAACGCGGACGAAGTCGTGGGCAGAAGCTAGTGACAGATAAATTTTTAAATAGCAGAAATTCATCATCTGTCTAGCTTTCTCTCAACTACTTTGAGATCAGCTTTAGGCCTATCCAGAAGGGGCTGAATGCCAGTATTTTACATGGAACGACTGCCAATTTGATCTCCATACTACAACTCAGTAACCAGCTAACACTATATTTGGTGGTAAGACTAATTCCTGAAAAGAAAGTATTTGAAACCCATACATACCTGTACTAATAAGTAGACCTTCTCCGAGCCAGGGCTTGAAGAATTTGTATTCTGAAGCTTTGTCAATGTGGACATTGCTGTTGAGGATGACCTCAACATCATTGGGGTCGGTGAGGAACACAATCAGGTTTGATCCTAGCCACACTCTAACGACGTTGCCGAACTTCTCTCCATACTCTAGACCGAGTTGCACCAGTTCTAAAATAAGGAAGTGAATTAAAGAAACTAATCAAAGTACATGTTTAGACAAATTATCAATTAAAATATGTTTAACGTACCACTGGGTTTCTTTCTCAGCACTAGAAGAGCATTTCCCAAAAACGGTACAACAGCTGGACCAGGAATCCTCTCTGCAAATTTGTACATGCGCGACTTCTGCTGCCATCTGTATAGGATCCATATGCTGGATGCGAGAAGCAGGAGAGGGTAGAAGATCAGTCTTGTGTTGTAGTTCGGCACCTCGGTCTCATCGACCACCGTCGTCATTGTGCTGAAATTTAGCAGTTTTTCTGTTATAGAAGTTCTATTAAAAATAAAAAAATAAAATAAAATACTTTTAATTCAGACATGGTCCATAACATTGTTAGTAAAACTTAAAAACTATGTTAGATTTAAAAAAGAAAAAATAAGTATTTGCCGACCACTTGGGCCCCGGGCACACGCACTTGTGCTTGAACCCAGTGCCCCAGAAGGAGGCTGTCCAGCTTGTGCCTGAGCACGTTCAGGATGGTGTTGGCGCGCCCACGCGTGCGGAACATCAGCGAAGCGATGCGGCGCCGCAGCACAGTGTGAAAGCCGTCTGTGTGCGCGTGCGCTACCTACAGCAGCGTGGGAGCCCCACCAGCACCCTGAACGCGTTATTATTTGTATTCGGAGAGCGTTGATTGCCCGCTGCGTGTAGTTGACCCACAGATTGCAGGTGTAGAGAGTTTGGCAGAATGCTTTAAACAGAGTGAGTGATCTTTATCTCTACACTACACCTTGCAAATCTGCGTGCCAACATGTTACAGCGGACCGCCATGGCCCTCCTCTCTCTTTCAATATCCCCATCGTCTTTTAAGTCCTCAGTGACAACATGGCCGAGGTATTTAAACTTAAATTTATAAGATGAACGTTTCTGGCCTGTGGTATACAATGAAATTGAAGCAACAAATGACTCGATGCAACTTTGTTGCTTCAACTTATGGCACGCCTCAGGCAATTAAATCGCACCGTGTATGGCTGTATGGGCTCGCGAATATTCAGTAGTGAGTTTAGGCCATATTTTGTAACTTTGTATCTAACTGTTATAGGCAATGGTGCCGATAATCTTATACACTGAACTAAACTAACTAAAATATCACTAAAATTTGCTACTTTTGGCAAAAAGTAAAAAATAAATACAAAAAACAATTTTGACACAACTAGAATGGAGTTTGACAATCGCGATTCCATGTACTTGTTTGCCCTACCCCGAGAGTATTTTTAAGAGCCAGAGACGCATAGGGAGGGCAACCGCCGCCCGCTGTAATAAGGCGGATACACCATGCGAGCCCGCTAACGCCGGAGAAGATGTGATTTTCGAAGACGTGTGTAAGGAATTTTTCACTTTTTGTATGGAAAATATGAAAAATTTTAAATTTTATATTATTGATTAATTAGAGATTAAGGGGTTTTGTAAAGGGGGGAAAATTTTTCATTATTGCGATAAGACACACCGTTTTCGAGATATAAGAAAAAGAATTTAATCGCGATTAAAAATAGTCTGATTTAGTTTGACAATCAAAATTTTTGGTGAAAAACGTCAAATTCAGAATAGAAAAATTCTATTTTCAATAAATTAAATAACTTACTGCTATCTTAGTGCTGTCAAACTATGTATAATAATTATACGTAAGTTGTGTTACTTTAGTCAATTTCAATATGGGAAATCGTCGTTTGACAGGAATAAACGAAATTTTGGTTATTTTTAGTCTACTTTAGAGGCATTTCTGGCAAGTGAATCGGCACCATTATGTAGCTTATTGATAATTATTAATAAATGAATAGAAATAAAAATTAAAGGGCAAAACATTGCAGCTAAAACGAAATTATGAGAAAGCAATACACAAACAATGATATTTTTTTAAAATTGGTGTCTGTTTGTTGTAATCCGACTTAGAAATCGGTTAATAACAGCTCAGACCAATAAAAAAGTATTTTATTGGTCTGAGAATAACAGTAATTGATAATCTACGGAAGAAAAAGAAAAATTGTAACCAAAGAAACTATTTTCTCTTGTAATCACTCGCTTATTGTTACACACTGAGAAAGTAGCTTACAGCAATTTCCGAAAAAAAGGCCCTATTTCCTTTTTACAGCGTTAAAATCAGTAGAAAAGTTTTCACGATCGATTAAATATTAATAAAATAAATAAATAAATAAAATCGTTTATTAACAAAATCTTACATTCCCTTAAAAGAAAAATACAAAAATTACCTTAAATTATAGAAAATTAAGGAAACATAATTTTATTAAATTAACTAGTGGACTCCACACTAGGTCGAGCCAGTCTCGTGGAGTCCTAGAGAGAATAAAAAATATTAATATAATATTAATTTCCGTACTTCCACTTACTTGTCTTATTTATTTTCTCAGAGTATCAGTCAAACCTATCACCTCGTGGTCCAGTCACAATTAACCTATTTACAAAACAACACATTTTATATATAAGCACGGACCACATCGATTACGCATGCCATCACATTATTTTAATATTGATTACATTTGTCAATTGTCTTTCCCCATTGTATATTCTGAATAATAATTATTAACAAATCGTTATTCACAATAGAAATTCAATGAGTTATTTTATCACTCTTTTCACTAAAATGTATGTTTTGCTTATTTATTTTTGTAATATTTTACCCCTTGACCCTTTATTATGTGTGTATATTTTATTATTTTATGCTATTATGTAAAAAAACTAAATTGCGACATTGTAGTTACTAGCGTTTTTAAAAGGTACAAAGCTTTCATTTGACTATGTGAAAGACACCAGCCAACCAGGCTGATACTTCGTTCGCATAATAGTCTCAAACCCCTGAAGAGTGTTCAGGGGTTGAGTTTCGGAAAACCGTAACAGCCCAAACCCCCCTAACCCTACGCAATATCGCGAAATCCAAACATCTTTTTGGAACGAAGTTCCGTAAAGGTACTACTGACACACGTGCTCATAAAAAGCATGCCTATAAGCACGCTTACTCGAAATCATACTAGAAATAAGCATGCTCATTACTAGTCACACATGCTACTAATGAGCACTTGCTCAATAAAAGCATGCTTTCGTGCTAGTAATGAGCACGTCTGTCAGTAGCTTAAGGTACTTCGTTCCTGACGGACCACACACGATTTTTTATCTTCAAACGTGTGGCAGGAAATCAGATAGTATTTATTATATTTTTAGGAAATTCTTCTTCTTCGTCGTGTCGTTGATTCTTTTTTTTAAATTTTATATAAGCTTCGACCATCATTCGGTTATTTCGACAGCGATAGCATTGTCATCGCAAAGGTCTTCCATAGTGCAAGTGTTTTTACACAGAGAGCACGAAAAGAGGCGAGGCATCGTTTGTGATGTGGCTCCACAGTCGCACTGTGGCTCATCGGAGTACCCACCTGACTAAGTTGTACCTGCAGCGACCCACCTTTCTTTATCATGTGGAAATCCTCATGGATGTCCTCCACCTTTTTTTTTTTTGTGGATGGGAAATCATCAAATAACTTCTCCCGCTCTTGGTGGAGCGGAAGGGCGTGTCAGCCTTTTACTGACTAAAACCCACCCGTGTTCCTTCAGTTGCCTATGCCAGGGTCACGGTATCTTTTTTAAACTACCCGCGACCCCAGCGGCATCGGCCCTATTGAACCCCATCTTTTGCTGACATCTCTTTGAGGCGCGCGTGGAACACAACGCGCCGTCGACTCGAGCCTGGTCCTTATCGGAAGGCGAGCTACCCGCTACTCACCGTCCGCAAGCCCGCGCCTACGGTGGCCGGAAATCGCCTCGCGATTCCCGCCGGCCAGGGCGTCTCCTGCGGTGACTGAGGCCGTGAGGCTGCCTCTCCCTCACGCGTTCCGCCTCCTCCTTCGCGAGCATTACTGCTTCGCAGAAGGAGGTGACGGCCTCCCATGCACTCTCGCTCCGCACCATGGCCTGGACCTTGGCTCGGACGCCAGAGATCGCCGCCGCCGATCGCCTCCGTGAGAATACGGCGGTGCTCTGCCCAAGCCGGGCAGACCTCCACTGTATGCTCCACCGTGTCCTCCGGGCGATACACACAATGGTGACACCCGGGCGTTTCCTCCCGCCTTATGCGAAACAGGAACCTCCCGAAACAGCCGTGTCCGGTGAGGATCTGCGTCAGGCGGAAGTTGAGGACGCCGTGGCACCGCTCTAACCACTCCTCAAAGAGGGGACTTATCGCCGCAATTGTGGCGTGCCCAGCGCTGGGTTGCGACAGTCGCACTCTCCATGTCGGCATGAGATCCCGCCGGAGCTCTGTCCACTGTACCGTGAATTCTTGCGGCAGCGGAGTCACGCCCCGGCGTTTCGCCTCCTCGCACCACTCCCACACGTGCGCGAGGACTTATGCCTCCAGATCCCACGGCGGCAATCCGGCAAGGAGGCTCGCCGCCTCACAGGAGACCGTGCGGTAAACCCGGATGTCCTCCACCCTGGGGTGAGTGGAGGGGTCTGTCAGACTTCTACTGACTAAAACCACACGGTGTTCTGAAAGAAAGAAAAGAAAGAAAGAAAAAGTATTTATTGGGACTCGCACTGAACTAAAACTAAAACTAAAACACAAAATACTTCTGCTGCTACCTTTAGCCGGGGTGCTGGAGTGCTTGCGCATTTTATGACGCTCCCCCGGTCAGGTGTCGGCGTCACTCTCAGCGGCCATATACGGCCGCAATTCCTATACGGCAGCGACCCACGTGGCTCCTAAGTCGGTTAAGAGATTTTCAGGCGGGCCACGGTAACTAGTTGGTGGGCCGCTGGGGGCTTTTCTGCAGGCTCAACTTACTTAGCTGGAGGGGAATGTTTAAGCAGCCACAGTTTTAATCGTGCCGCACTAGAGCTGCCCTCCAGACTCATCTCCTATTACATGCGACTTATCACTGGGTGAAATGTTGTTGATGCTGTTGTTGACCTACACCTCTGCCCAACCTTTCGGGGAATATACATGCGTTATTTTATCGTCGTGCAAGACTTATCTGAATTGGATAAACTGGTATTCAACTGCATCCGGTTAGACTGGAAGCTGACCCTAACATAGTTGAAAAGAAAATGATGGGGACATTATAAGACGAATAGTTCAATCACGAATCCAGAATTCAATTCAGAAGCGTTCACCATCGCCAACCACATCATCGCATATTTTTTAAAAGAAATTATAACATAGCATAACACCACGCCTGTAATCCCCGAAAGGTTGGGCAGAGGTGACCCAAAGACAGCAGCCACATTTCACCAGTTATGTTCAAGTCCCATGTCATTTGATTGGTGCTCAAATGGGAATACCTTGGTTGCTCTAAAAATCGGTGTTCAGAAAATAGGTGCTCAAACGGGAATGCTTCGAACCTATTGCCATTAGGGAATCGAGAACCTGAACTGTTTTTGAGAACCGGGATTTTCGGTTCTAGTCTTCAAAGGAACCGGGATTTCCCGGTATTTTCGGTACTTTCGGTACCAGTCTTTTTTTCTCTTTTGCGATGTAGAAACTGTTTAAGGTGACGGTTTACGTAAAATAAGTATTACGTGAAGGGATAAAATTGCGATACTTAGCTACAAAAAGGAAAAATTATGACCAAGAGAAATGTTTTTATTATTTAATTAAATAATTTAGTTTGATAGTTAATGTGTTATGGTATGGAATTATGGATGCCATAAACCATAATGGTTTAATTTTAATTAGATCCTAAAATAATCAGACTTTTAAAACTTTTTACCTTGTAAATTTGATATCTATCAAGTTAAAAATTTAAATATAAAATTGCTGTTATACATCAAACATGAAAACGAAATAAAATATTATACTTCTAAAATTAAACAATTATTATGAATATTAATCAACCTTCAGTTACACAAGTAGCCTACCTTCTTAAAATACAAATAAGAGGGACAAAAGAAGGTATACTTAAATATAGTCTAGATATACGCATAACGGAGGATGCGATTAATTGACAGCCAGTGATGGCATCACCATGCGACAGAGCCCCGAAACAACACTACTTTAAAAAGCATACAACACAATACTCACGGAAGAACGGTGTGACTACTCAGGCCCGCAAGAGTTGATAGTATGTACCGATGGATCAAAGACAGAGTTCCGGAGTCGGAGGCTTCTTACACGATCTCAACATAAACATAACAAACAAACGATTTGATTTGATTTGATTTGACATATCCAGCCCGCTGGGAGTATTTAACACTCCCAGGCGTTGAGTGTGTGAGGCTGAGCATCATAGAAGGGGCTTACGCCATAAAAGCCAGGAAAGTTACGGATACCCATTTAAGTTCATTTATACTCTCAGATAGTGCCTCAGTGCTCCAATCCTTACAGAAGAAATACATTACCTCGAGATTAATACTAGAAAGTCCTATTGCAATCGAACGAGTGACGGTATCTAACCGCAACACAGTGACACTGCAATGGATAAAGGGACACAGCGTATCACTGAGTAACGACGCAGCTGACGAACTAGCTAGGAGAGCATCCAGCACGTCTGTCTGTGGATCTGAGTCAATCGTACCCCCCAACCAACTACGCGGCTATATGAGTACACCCATACATAAGCGGAGAGTTGGTGGTCCTTGACACGAGGCTGTAGACAGTCCAGGGAGGCTATGCCATCTCTGAATGGTACGCTAACCAGGCGATTGTTACGTCTGGACAGGAATGGTCTGCGCCTGGTGATGGGGACCATCACAGTACACTGCTCACTAAACAAACATATCCACACAACAGGAATAAAGGACAGTCCTCTGTGCAGAGCTTGCATGGAGGCTGAGGAAACCGTTGCGCACGTGCTCTTTGAATACACAGGCGTCACTCAGATTAGAATAGAAACTCTCGGAACACCCCGATCTTTCACAGATGTTCTGAAACAGACCCGGAGATTTGATTTTTGAACTTTATGGAGGTGGGCTGTTTGGAATAACCCCCGACGGCCGCCATGGCTCACGTGCAATGGTCCACATGAAGGACTAAGTGCGGAAACTTTGACAATACAATACTTTGAAATACTTTGTCATAGATAGATCACAGAATACAGTCTGGATAAAATCTGATACAAAAACAATTCAAAAATCTGGCAGTTTAATAATAATAAACCTTCAGTTACACGAGTAGCCAACCTACTGCAAATACAAATAAGTGGAACAAAAGAAAATGTATACTTACACTTAAAGTCTAGATAAGATCTGATATTTTAATTCAAAATTTTTGGTTATCAAAAGAACCGAAAGAACCGGGATTTAAATTAAATCCCGATTCTTTCGGTTCTTTTGATAACCAAAAATTTCTTTTTTTACTGCGAAAGAACTGGGGTTTCCCGGTACTTTCGGGAACGGGATTTCCCGGTTCTATACCCTAATTGCTATAATCCGAGCTGAGAAATTCCTCATGGAAAACCCAACAACACTTTGCCCGACCGGGAATCGAACCCAGGACCTCATGCTCAGCAGTAGCACTTGCGACCACTAGACCAACGAGGCAGTCAAGCGTCAAAAGTTAACAGAAATATAAATGGTAAGTAAGTACGGAACAATAATGCTATAAGGAGCAACTCATATTAACAAATAAAATTGTCGTATCGTAATACTGACATGTCATGTAACATTAAATCAGTAAACTAATTATCAAGCATAATTTGCAAACTTACGTCGACACAATACGGAGACTCTTCGACGTTGTCACCTACTTATTTTTAAAATAACCAAATTATATAAATTATTAAATAGGTGAAGATAAAGTATGAGTGGTTTTGGTCAAGTTGATCAGTGCAGTAATAAATATTGTTAAAGAAAATGGCTGCGCTGATACCAAATCAAATTGGGATAAAGGCAGGAAGTGATGTGATGTGATGTGTACAAAACAGCCGGAGATGCTTATAAATGTTCCTAGAAAATATTTTCGAGTGTATTTTAAATGTGTTTAGACTTTAGAGTATTACAGTAATTAGATTAGCTTATGAAGAAGTTAAGAAATGATACTGTAATATCTAATGAGCTACGTAAAAGATATGTAAATAAAGGTCAAGGTCAAGGTTTATCTTTTACATAGCTTATTAGATATTTAGGTATGTGCGTGCATAACTACAGTTTCCTCATAGGTGATGGAATAATTCTACCTATGCCAATATTTAAGGCATACTAGCTGCAATCAAAGTTCCCAGTTTTAATTTATCTGCCACAAAAACTTCGTTAATATGAGCCGTTTACTGTGTGTCAGCTGAAGTAACGTCACCCTAGCTTCCTCATGCAGTACAGACAAACCAGTGAGCTAACCTCACTGGTTTGTCTGTACTGCATGAGGTTTTGGACTATAGTCAGAAAAATAAGGCATAATGCTGCACAAGGAAGGAAAGAACTGAACGATAATACTTAAAAAGTGTTGGAACTGTGATAAAAAAAACTGTGTGTAAGCTGGAGTGACGCCACCCCGTTTGCTCATGTCATATCTTCCAAACGAAAAAAGATATGATTATGTATTATAGCTCAAAAAATAAGGTATAATATCTGTCATGGGACAGCAAAATTGTCAAAGTTCTGGTTACATACTCTTCACTATCACTATCACTACATATTATAAAACAAAGTCGCTCTGCTGTCTGTCTGTCCCTATGTATGCTTAGATCTTTAAAACTACGCCACGGATTTTGATGCGGTTTTTTTTAAAACCCAATCACTACATCATCACTATCACTATCACTACATATTATATCACTATCACTATCACTATCACTACATATTATATCACTATCACTATCACTATCACTACATATTATAAAACAAAGTCGCTCCGCTGTCTGTCTCTCCCTATGTATGCTTAGATCTTTAAAACTACGCAACGGATTTTGATGCGGTTTTTTTAATAGATAGAATGATTCAAGAGGAAGGTTTATATGTATAATACATGCATGATATAGTAGAGAAACACTGATTATTTTAGAGGTTTCTAATGTGATGTCGTAAATAAACACATTTTTTTGCGCTTACATTGCAAACGCTGGCTGAACCCTACGAGATAGATCAAAATAATGTACTACAGTAATGTACACCTTAAAAAGGTCTGCAAAAAGTCCGCGATGGTATATGTTTCTCTCTTAGGGATAACCCACAATAACCATTTTTTAGCGATTTTAAGCAATACAGCATTAATCCTTATCCAATTAAGTATCTTAAATAAATTGTGCATTTACTATAGATCAATATGGCCCTTTACAGCATGTAATTTAAATGAATATTTTCGAAGATATTACAGATTTAAAATGCAGGGACATATCGGGCGGCGGTACATAAATAGCGCGTCGAAGGCCGCGCTTCGCCCTGCGATCGCACGCATTTGGCTCAGCGCACACCAAGAGCAGAGCAGAGCAGAGCATTTTCTGAGACTATTGAAAAGTTAATCTTATGACAATTCCATACTTTATCGGAGCTCTCTAGCGAGGAAAATAAACAATTTTACTATCCATACTAATATTATAAATTCGAAAGTAACTCTGTCTGTCTGTAACCTTTTCACGCCTAAATCACCGAACAGATTTTGATAAAATTTGGCAAGGCTATAAGGTGGTATTCTAGAGAAGGACTTAGGCTACTTTTTGTTTAAAAAATAACCCTACAGGGGGTGATATAGGGGATGAAAGTTGAAAGTTTGTATGGGAAACCCAGCATTTCTTAAGTTAGGTATATGAAAATTAAAATGTATGCTTTTGGTAGGAAATAATGAAATAAGTGGTTCCGCGTTTTTGGAAAATCATCCCCTAAGGGGGTAAAATAGCGGTTATTTTAAAATCTGCACGGATATCGATACAATTTGGCAAGGCTACAGATGGCATCCTGGGGAAGGACACAGCCTATTTTTTATCTTAAACAATTATCCTACAGGACGTGATATGGGGGATGAAAGTTTGTAAGGGAAACCTAGCATTTCTTGAGTTAGGGCTACGATAATACTTTATGCTTTTGGTAGAAAATAAAGAAATGTGTGGTCCAGTGATTTTGAAAAATCATCCCCTAAGAGGGTAAAGAAGGGGATGATTTTAAAATTCACAAAACTGCACGGGTATCGCTAAAATTTGGCAAGACTATAGATGGCATCCTGGGGAAGGACATAACCTATTTTTTGTCTTAAAAAATAATCCTCCAGGGGGGGGGGTGAAACTTTTATAAGGGTAAACTAGGGGTTGATTTTAAAATTTACAAACACTATTAAAATGTTTGTGTAAGTACCTCTTTTTAAGAGATTTAAGGGTGTATTTTGAAGTAACATTTAGCCGACGTTCCCACGGACGTAAAAAAATCGCGGCGGGATTGAACGTGGGCTTAGTCTTAATATTTTTTTTCGCTTCGATTTATACTTTCGCTTTAAAGTTGCTTTCAAAGGCATGCAAGTTGGTAATTTTCCGTTTATTATTGTTTGGTTTTAAGATTTATTATCCTCCAGCAATCTTAAATTAATCTGCGCGCCGCTCCTCGAGTACTATACAAGCAGTGCGAGAAGATATTGTCTAGCCGACGTTCGCACGGGCGTAAAAATATCGCGGCGATTTTTTTCGCGCACTGCATTTTCAACGCTCTGCTTAGCCCCGATAGTTAAAAATCCGACAGTGTGTTTTTTCGTCGCGCTGGGATACACTCTGTTGTTGTTAGGTTGGATTCTCGAAGCTCGGCTCAAAACCAAGAGTTGAAAATCCAGTGCGCGATAATATCCCGCCGCGATATTTTTACGTCCATGCGAACGTCGGCTTACTTGGATTAATATTTAGTATACTTTTTATCCCGGTAGTACACACGGCTACACATCAAGCTAGGATAACCAGAAATGTATCATTTCCAGTTTACACTGACCTCTCATTGTAAGGAAATCCTACACAATGCGAGATCAGCTTATACTGGAAATGATGATGCTTGATCTGCAGCCGTGCGTACGTTCCCGTGGGATATTTTCCGACATCCACGCGGGCGAAGCCGCGGGCAAAAGCTAGTTGAGTTATAAACTGATGAATATGAGTAAGTTAGAGTGACATTATTATTAATACAAACGGGATATTTACCATGTTTACTGTTATTGTAATGTTAGTGCCAATGACAGTTTAAAAACTTATAGCTAGAGTGACGTCACCCCAGCTTACACACGTTGTGTTAATTAAACCAACATACGTAGTTTCGATTTAAAGGTAAAAAATTAAGGCATAGCTGCCATGGGCAGCAAAATCTTCAAATATCTACGCCTTGTAGTACGTACGTAAAATTGAAATTATTTTGAGCACAAGTTAAAATGTCTTCTAATACAATGCTTGCTATAGTTGTTTTATCTCACGAAAGCGGGCGAGCCGTAGTTGTATGTGTAAATGTTACATGCACATTGTCTTTGTGCACGTAAGTTCGGGAGCGCGCTACCTGTAGGTACGCACACAAGAGCGCGTGTCGAGCGCGTGTTCCCGCTTTCGTAAGATAAAACAACTGTAAGTACAGTATTCCCAAATTAATAATGCGCATGCAGATCTTCGCTAATTGTCGTATTCTCGGAAACACCCGAATCATTGAATCATAAGAGCCCTAAACAATGCACTTGCATTTTGCACCTTGTTCGAAAGAAATAGGAGTCAATACACACAAACACACAATGGAAAACATTTGGGGCGGTCGGCGGCGGTCGCCGGTCAGTCAAAGGTCCGTCAGTCACAGACTACTTTTATGCCGTCAGTCGTCTTTATACATTGGTGGTGACTGCACGTGTTCTCTCTGTGTGGAATTATATAGAGCTGCTATTACACACCCTTCTTGGTTTTGTTTTCAAAAGTGAATTTAATTTCAACTTTAATTATCTTACTCAAATTTAAATAGTTTATTTGGTAAATATACTAATATGTAAATGAACAAGAGCATAATGAAAGTTCTGATGAATCTACGATGTCAGGAATAGAGATCCTCCCTCTAGAGATGATTTTTTTTGTAATTGTAATATTATTCTGGAATGATCAGTGCTGTAAATACTTTTGAAGTGAGATTTTAATGATTAGATTTCTAAGATTTTAATGTAAACCTGTGTTTGAAAACCATTTTTCTTCTTCTAATATAAACCTTGTGTTATTTAAACCTTCTTTTCTTCCATCATTACACGAGCTTCAGTAAGATACTTGAAAAGTACTATAAAAATTTTCGAAGTAATTCAATCCAACAAAGATTGTAGCATATTCGCAATCGTGTGATTTTCCTCGCTATTTACTTACATGGAATTATCGAATCAAATTTCGTTACTGATAAATCAATATTTATCTCTTTTAGCACAAAACACATAATTCTACTAAATTATGCATGAAGAAAATGCACTTAACCACTCTATACTATACATGTCGTCTTCCGACGCTCGGGGAATACACAGTGACGAAGATTTCTATGCGCATTATCACTTTGGGAGACCTACAAACTTGGTTGCAATAATGTAGTGCACGGAACGACAACGGCGCTCTTTTGCTCCCCCGAAACAATAATTTGATTTTTTTGGCGCGGAATCGGTTATTTGTTTATTACATGGAAACTAGATACAAATCTCTACGTTTGATAGTTACAGCTGGGGTGACGTCACTCCAGCTTACACATATTTATCAGTTTATATAGCTCATAGAGTATTTTGACCAGAGAAGTTAAAATTTTGCTGCCAAAGGCAGCTATTATGCCTTCTTTTGTGAGCTATAATACATAATCATATCATTTTTCATTCGGAAGATATGACGTGAACAGTTGTGGTGACATTACAGCTTACACGTAGTTTTTTGGTCGAAGTTTCAACACTTTTTAGGGTTCCGTACCTCAAAAGGAAAAAACGGAACCCTTATAGGATCACTCGTGTGTCTGTCTGTCTGTCCGTCTGTCCGTCTGTCACAGCCAATTTGCTCCGAATCTAATGGACCGATTAAGTTAAAATTTGGTACACATATGGATTTCTGTGACCCAAACACTTACAGCTAAAGTAAATATATAAATTTTGAATATGAGAGTCACTTTTAGGGGGAAAATAAGAAAATTAAAAAAAAAAAGTTTTGTAAACTGTACTATGAGGGTCTTAAATATATTTTTTTTATAATTTTAAAATATATTGTTTTAAAGTTATTTAAGAAAATTGACGAAAATTGACCATTCCCCTCCCTTATCTCCGAAACTACTGAGCCTAAAATTTTGAAAAAAATACAGAAAATAGTTCTATACCTGTAGATTACAGGAAAACCTATAAGAAAACTGTGGTCTTAAAATAACATGGTAAATCTATATATATAAAAAAATCAAAGTCCTGACTGAGTCACTGACTAATATATCAACGCACAGCCCAAACCAATGGACTTAGAGATTTGAAATTTTGCACGTAGATACCTTATATAATGTAAACATCCAATAAGGAAGGATTTTTGGAAATTCCATCCCTAAGGGGGTAAAATAGGGGATGAAAGTTTGTATGAAAAATCCTATCCCTTGAGTTAATAGACTTGAAACTTAGCACGAATATTCATCTCAGTAAATTATAAAGTTTATCAGTTTTAGTTTTCCTAAACTAGCCCCTAAGGAGGGATCGGGTACAAACTTACTAAGCCTCCGCTGTCTATTACGGCTATAACAACAAATAATAAAAATAAAGCAAAGTTAAAAATTTAAGGGGTCGGTCCCCATACAATAAACTTTTCATTTTGAAAAAAAAATACAAATTTTAATCTAGCATGTGGGTATCGTCGTCTAGAACTCATTGAGTAGAGTACAAACATATTTTTTTTTATCTTTTAAAATTAAGAAATAGGGGGCCGCAAAAGTTGTAAATTTTAGACCATTTTTGTACGAGCTCTAGCGCAACAATTCAACAAATTAGGAATTTGAAACTTCTTTATACCATGTAGGTACCATGAATACTGTATTTAATCAACATATAATATGGTACGGAACCCTTCGTGCGCGAGTCCGACTCGCACTTGACCGGTTTTTAATTATTATCATTTAGTTCTTTCATTTCTTGTGCAAGTTTTGATGCTTTATTTTTCTGACTATAGTCCAAAACCCTAACCTCACTGGTTTGCCTGTACTGCAGTGACGTCAATCCAGCTGACACACAGTAAACGGTTCATAGTATTAACAAAGTTTTTGTGGCAGTTAAATTAAGACTGGGAACTTTGATTTCAGCTAGTATGCTTGATTATTGGCATTGGCATTTATTTTTCTCTGTAAGCTACTACCTTAATTTATGGTAACAATTTTTTAATCGCGCCTAGAGGTATGTTATGTCGGATACATTGAGTAGACCACCTTTGTAAGACGACTAAAATTATACGGTGTATAAATATAAATAATACCTACGCTAGTGTACGCGTCTGTGTCCCGTCTTCGTTTCACGTCTCTTCTGTGTTGAGATTAGGTCTCAAATGATATTGTATAGACATTGGGAATGGTGAAATCTCAAAGACAAAAAGAAAAGGAATAAGTGAAATAATAATAGTACTGTTAGCGCGGGGAGCAATAAATGAGTGGACTGTATGAAATAAGGCTTTTATATTGCCGTCTGATCGTACAAAATATGACTTCCCGGACAATCAGTTATTAATTAAATTAGAGAGGAGTAACGTCCGTCGCGGTGGAGTCCGTAGAAGCGAAGCGAGTGGTTCTCGGGCCGAGCCGTGTGTCGCGGCAGTGCCGCGTCTCAGTTTGCCGATGACGCGTTGATCACGCAGTCTGCTGCTCATGTAGACCGCGCGCAACGTGTTGGGCTCGATTCCCAATAAAACAGTAGGTAAGGTATTTAATGAAAAACCATCTGACAGTCCTTGAGAGGAATTCTTTGTAAAATCACAACAAATTATAATGAATATGCTTGATACCATGTTAAATCATTCTGAAAAAAAACCATGCAGTTAATGTTATAGCGACACTACGTCCTGAATATTTTATGCAATCACATCATTGCTTGAAAGCGTTTATTGTCTTCCCATTCAATAGTTAATTAAACTAAATCGAATCTACATTTATTGGTACTCTTTTTCTGGGTTCAATTGTAATTCTAAATCCGTCTGATCTCTTCAGTATAATGTCGCCAAGCAGCTTAAATTCTTTCTCAGGCACGGTGGATGAACACTCGTAGTTTCTCAAAATAGTGGAAAGTAAAATCTTGAGCTTTAGTAAGGCGTACTTGCGACCTGAAAAAAAGTAAAGATAGATTTTATTTCAAATACGGTGTGATTTCAATGTAATTGATAAACGAAGCGAAAGAATTAATCACCGAAGTAGACACTGCTTTCTGAAAGCTTGACCAAGTTAAAGGTAAGCGTGATGACATTAGTGAAATATGAATACTAGACAAGTTAATAGGTTTCAGTATTCAAATAAGCTTAGTTGCACATGAAACACATAAGAAATGGAAGCCTCAGGATGTTGAACATCAAAAAATGAATAGGTACTAACCGACACAGCTCCTGGGTCCAGCACTAAAGGGAATGTAGCTGTAATAGTGCCTGTTTGAAGAATTTTCAGGTAAGAAGTTGTCAGGGTTGAACGTCTCAGGGTCCTTGTAGTACTTGGGACTGCGGTGGACCTTGTAGGTTCCGATAACAACGGTGGCGCCAGCAGGGAGGACGTAGTTGTTCGTTGCTGGAAATAAATATAGTAAAAAATCAGTATCTGTATCGGTTTCTGTCTAAAAAATATCGGAATTTAAGAAGTATTTTATTTATCAATTGAGTCATAAGCGTAAAATTCATTATTATCAGCCAAAATACGCCTCCTGAATAGATAATATAAGCTTACTCCAAGCTTAAACACAACGACAGACCTTATCAAGAAAGTATAAATTGTAAAGTTAGATTCTCAAAAATGCAATCTAGAACCTAAATCAATAGTCAAATCAAACCTAAAAATGCAATGTAGAATTTAATTCGATAAAAAGTCGAGACCTACCAATATTAACATCGCGATTCAGTTTCCTTGCGATGACAGGCACAGGTGGGTACAACCTCAATGCCTCGAGGATGACCCTCTCGAGGTATTTCATTTCGAGAGTGTCAGCGAAGATGGCTGGTCTGTCTGAATCGCCGAAGATCTCGTACAGCTCGTTGTAAACCTTCGCTTGGATATCCTTGTAGATACCCAGAAGACAAAGAACGAAACTGGAGCCAGCAGCAGTTGTGTCGTGACCCTGAAAAATTTGTATTTAAGTCGTTTAATTCATATTTGGTATGGACTGAGGAGCAGGAATATTTCAGAATCAGTATGTACAATACTGAAGAATATTCATCGATTACAAAAGCATAGGGCATAGGGGTACTTTGCCGTGTGTTATTACTTCCCAGAATTTGATCCCAATAAGTGACACTGTCGGACGGTGCAATAATACAGAGTGTGTTTATTTTCAAAACAAAGGTTTCGATTCCTGGCTAGAGAAATTGATTTTTCTAAAATCGAATGATGCAGTTTTAGTTTTCATCAAAATCGGCCTCGAAACTCGTTTGATGTTTCGCTATTAACTATAGTTTCGGATTTGGCCAACCTTGCTGATTTGAAACATTCACCCTGTAACCACCTAATACATATAACCTCCTTATTATAGAAGTCGCTTAAAAATAATTTTGTATCTCATGTTCTTTCATTAAATCTAATTAACTCGCAGCTAACGGTCTAAGCAGAAGTGCTTATTTAACAAAATTCACTAAAACGAATTATCACCAAGAATTAGGTGCGATAACAGTAATGATATCGAGTGAGTAGAGGTTTGTAGTTACAAGAAAACCTTGAATAGAAAAGTTTTACATAGTGTTTCCGTCGCAAAACTTTTCTATTTAAGGTTTTGATAACCTCCTCATTATAATAGAAGTCAGTTAAAAGTAAATAGATAGATAGATAGATAGAATAGGTACTCTTTATTATGAAAACTATAAAAATTACAGATCTATATGTTGAATTAATGAATTAATTTAATGTTGAATTTGTATCTCATGATTTCATTAAATCTAGTTAACTCGCAGCTTGCGGCCTAAGCAGAAGTGTTGAGGATTATTTAACAAAATTCACTAAAGCGAATTATCACCCAGAATTAGGGGCGATAACAGTAACGATATCGAGTGTAGAGGTTTGAAGTTACAATAAAACCTTCAGAGTTTTCAAAATAGTCAGATTTAGGGAAAGCCAACAATTTCTTCATCAGATTTGCCGATTTAAGACATTATGGGTTAGGCCGCACACGATCATATGAAAATCAACGGCTCTAAAGATAACTTTATTTTTGGTCCATTTTCGAAATCTGACAATGGAGTGTGAGCCCTGTGGTCTGAGGCCATAGGGTTTCTATCTGAAACTATTCAAATATATAGGGTGACTGGTAATTAGTGACCGATACTTAAACACATGATTGTGCTCATATAATAAACAACTTTTACTAGGGCACCAAACCTGAAAACGCGAAAAAAAAATCTGCTGCTCCCTACATTTTGACACATGCGAACATGAATGTATGGAGCAGCTGATTTTTTTTTTCACGATTTCAGGTTTGGTCCCATAGTAAAAGTTGTTTGTTATCATGAGTATAATCATGTGTTTAAGTATCGGTCACTAATTACCAGTCACCCAATATATTCGGTGTCCTCTACAAATGCCGCACTACTCACTATCAACTTTTCGCCCTGCATTTGCTTGCTTAAAAACCCTTTGGGCTCAAAAGGTTAAGAATTAGGATTCTACAATTTTTTTTTATCTAGGATTTGTTAGTAGTTTCCACTCTAACAATTCCTTTTAATAGTTATGTACCAGTTGATGTCAACAATTCCAAAGCTAACAGTAAGATGAGACTTGTCTTACCTCAAACATAATAGTATCCACTTCTTCTTTGATTTCGTGGTCAGTTAGCTGATGGGATCCATTTTGAGCAGACTCGATCATGAGATCCAAGAAAGCGAGTCGTTTCTTCTCACCTTTGGAAAAAAGTTATTATTACGTCATCTCAATACTTTACTACGCCATGATTAAATACTAGCTCACCGCTATCATAGATTTAGCAGTAATTTAAGTAATATAAAATCATAAATTAAAGAATTACAATTAAATGCCGGGATCGGGAAAATACGCATACTTTACTGAAGATAGCTACAATAAAGAATTCGTATTTTGTTTGCTCAGCTTCTAGAGGATTAGCTTATCTGTTTTTTAAGCTTGCTACTGTTATAATACCAACTACAACTTCCTTTACCGAGGTCTACTCCTTGTCTGATTCCAAAGTGTCTCAGATAATTTCAATAATTATTATTTGACTGTCTTAGAAGTTATTTCCAACTTACCAACATCATTTTCATCATTGAAATCCAAGTCATCTCGGTAGCCTTTGAACACCGTATCAGAAAGAGTTCTGTTATCAGTAGCTAGAACATTATCATCGTCGGTATTTCTTGTCAGTTCAGCTAATGTTGGTGGAATTAAACCTTTCGCTTTGTTTTCTAAGTACGTCTGTTTCTTACTCTTTATTACCTGAAAGTTTTAGAAATAATGCTTAAAGTCTTGCAAAATCTTTATGAATGTCAATCTGCCTAGCCTTTTCCCAATATGTTGGGCTCGGCTTTCAGTCTTACTGGATGCAGCTGAATACCAGTATTTTACATGGAGCGACTACCTATCTGATCTCCACAATCTAGTTACTGGGGGTTAACTTGATACCCCCCTGGTAAGAATGGTGGTCGAGACTTTTCGGCTTCTAACTCATACCCGTAACGACTGTCAAAGATGTTCGAATGACAGCCGGGACCAACGGATTAACGTGCTTTTTGAAGTAGGTACGAAGCGAAGGGTCTTGATATGGTAATGGTTAGTCACCCATCCAGGAACCGACCGCGGCAAGCGTAGCTTAACCTTCGATCGACCCGTGTGGCTGTTATCATTTAGTCACGAGACCCTAAATTAATTTTATATGAACATTATTATTATAATCGATGAACAAGGATTACATTTAAACCTTTAACTATTGCAGAGTTTATTGCACAGGTTATTGAAAAAAACTGAGTACTTAAATAAGAACTAATTTGTCCAATTCAACTTATTATGGTTAAATTATCTTCAAGCACGCAAGATGAATTCAAGCAGATAAGTACTCGTATTGCATGTATAGGTACCATTACCTACTTATATACCTTATTAGTTAGTCCGTGGATTATACTTAGAAGTTTCTTCTGCTTATGGAAGAATGAGGTGAATTGAAAAATGGCATCAAATCGTAACCAGAACTTATAGTGCCTTTGGTGGATAATGTCACACATCCTGAAAACAAACAAAGAAAGTATAAAGTTTTTAAAGTAATTTGGCTGTTGTAGGAGACTATTGATGGTGAGAGAACTTACTTCATAACAGCCATAGCGTAATCAAATCCAGATTTATCTTGAGTTTTTCTTGTTATTCCCATTGCAGTTTCTGTAAAAGTTTTCATGCACTGGTTTATTCTTAATTGATAGATACTAACAAATAGCTGATTCAATAATGGTGATGCTTAGTAGTGATGAGAATGGATGCAATTGAATCTTCAGTTGGTCTATCTGGGATCACAGATTTTAAGCCAAGATTAAGTTTTGGGTTGGTAAGTTGTGGCTAGAAAGGGGTTGACTACTGAGTTGATGACTAATAGAGAAGTATGGAAGAAGATGACACGCTGCACCGACTCTAAATAAATTGGTATAAGGGCAAATAATGATGAATTATGATGTTAGTAAGTTGTACAGTTATCGGTTCCTAAAAACACAAGATGAGTATTTACAATGTTTGTTTTATTAGCTTCAACGTAAATGCATATTCTATCTTATTACCTAACAAGATGTCGACAGTCGCTGTGCTCATGTAGTCGTGGACATCAAATGTTTTGCCCGTCTCTAAGCGCATTTTTTCAACGACACTCTTGCTGTTTTGGTTGAATACTCCCACGAATGACTTCAGAATGTTTATATGGAACGTTGGAGCTATCATTTTCCGGTGGGAACGCCATTTGGAACCTGTAAACAGTGATATTTTATTCTAATAATGAACTATGTAAATAAATATGACTTTATACCTTTTATGTTGCATAAAGTATAATAAATAAGATATGTTTTAGTCTGATATTCAACCCTGCCAAATAGACCCCCTTTTCATTGAATCTATTCCTGGAGTTATCTATAAGAGCCTAAGTATAAAAGGCCAGTAACAGATGATAGCTTGACAGAGGATAGCTTATAAGACAATGGCGCAAATATCTTCAACATGTGGTAGACAACAATAAAAGTAACGATTATTCTAAGAACATGATTCAAGACCCGCTAGAAGTATCCAAATACATTTTAACATACCTGAGCTGATAAGAAGTCCTTCACCAAGCCAAGGTTTAAAGAACCTGTATTCAGGAGACTTGTCGATGTGCACGTGGCTGTTCAGTATGACCTCAATGTCGTCGGCATCCAGAAGGAATATGACCAGCTTGGAGCCAAGCCATCCTCTGATTACTGAGCCGTACTTTTCGGCATAATCCAGACAAAGGATTACTAATTCTGAAACAAATTTTATTGGGTAAGGAACTTACTTCGTTGACTTTGAACTGAACTGTAATAGCAAAATGTCACCAGCTGTAAGTATTTAGCGCTAAGTTTGCTAAAAAAATTCGATAGATAATATTGATTTCGTATAAAGTTAATATTAATGAGTGCTTTTTAAAAATAAATTAAATATTTTAGAGGCGCTGTGTTCGTTTATTTCTTTGCATCTTTTAGTTAAATTTTGTACAGAGATAAAAGCAAAATAAAATTAACTTATAAATTGCTCATTATTATAAATTCACAAAAGTAATCATGTAAGTAAATAACTATGTAGGATCCTTGTTCCAATTTCCCTTGATTTACAAATAAAGAAAAGACGCGATGATTTAAAAATACATTTATTTCAATTCAGGTTTCGACAATTTTGTTTATATCGTTTACTTACGGTCAGGTTTCTTCCCCAAAGCAATAAGAGCATTTCCGAAGAATGGTACGGTTTCAGGTCCTGGGAGTAGGTTGCCTAATTTGAAGAGTCTAGACTGCTGCTGCCGTCTATGTATCAGCCATAGGACTGACGTGACGAACAGTAGGGCATAGAATATAACCCATGCACAGTTCACATGATTGTTGTCGTCGACGAAAGACGCTATATTGCTGGAAAAGAGAAACAAGTTTCAACCAGGAAATTATCTTGCAACGATCACACAGGCCTCCTCTCTGTGAGAAGGAGTGGGCTGTAATCTACCACGCGGGCCCAGTGCGGGTTGATGGTAGCTTTGTCACTTGTCTTCGAATTTTTGGTTCTAGGATTGAACATAGTAGGTACCTACTTTTATGAAAATGTAAATATGAAAAAATGGAAATGAATTATTCAAGCCATACTTATATAGGTATGCGTAATTTTGGTATGTTTTGAAGAAGATGTGTATGGTACGCACGGCTACAGATCAAGCTATACATTTCCAGTATAAGCTGATCTCGCATTATGTAGGATTTCCTTACAATGAGAGGTCAGTGTAAAATGGAAATGTATAGCTTGATGTGTAGCCGTGTGTACCTCAGGAGTTTCGCAGAGGCCAACTGCCAATCACTTGGTGAAAGACAAATCTTTTGCTTTTTCCTATTACCTACTTACGTTACGAGAGCATTTTATTAGTTTCTAGATTATGCCTCGTCCCTAGATTGCTTACTTGTTTCTAGATTATGTAATCCACTATACCTACATCATCGCCAAACGATTACAACAATATTAATAGTTTTTATTATTATTATTAGATATTATTCATTTAGTAGGTATTATTTTATCGATTCTTGCAAACAAAGTCCTAATTGTTGTAAATAATATTCAGTATTTATTTATTCCAACAGTTGATAAAAATAATACGAAATCGCATTCTTAGTATCATTGTAATAACTATAAAAACAATATTTGTGCGCCTTGCAAGGCCATAATGATACAATATGTTTTTATTTTATAAAATCATGTAGGTACACTATACCCATGTGTCACAAATAAATTAATATGAATTTGAGCTCTATTGTGCCTGAACTATAATGTTAGCAATTAACCTACAGTTTCTTCTTGCTATGGTTAAAGTATTAGGCACTATGTGTTGTTAAAATTATAGCAACAGGTATTTCGTTTTAATTCCTGTTGCGACCGAACGGTACCGATCTGTTAACACGTTAATTGGAATTTATTCTAAAACAATTGATATAAATATATTACAGTGCTCATGTGCAAATACCGCACTCCCGCAAGACTCAGGAGGTAGGTGGGTAGGAGTTCCTCCGCAGACGGATGATTATCCCACCGTCGACGTACAACACGTTTCACGTCAAATAATTTTATTATATAGCGGAACTTTATGAAATTAAGGAATGTAAACGGCATTTGTTATCTTTTTGAATAATGTGTACCCATTTGTAAACAAGGTTTGGGATAAGTTTGTCCTCATTAAACGATACAATGAAGAAATAATACATTCTTTGCGAAAAAAACGTGATATTTCGGAAAAGTTGTTTTTTGTTCGATAATTTAATATTCGATTGTAGTATCTTTTTGCGTATTTTTTAAAAAAGTTTATTGTACAACTCATTCAACGCACATTAATTTACTTGTCATAATTTTTTTAAAGTTTACATAGCGCTTCCTGTAAAATTGCATTTTTCGAGATAGCATGTTTTTCTCGCAAAGATGCGACATTACTTTTTGCTGCAATAGTTTTAATTAAAATTAAATGATTTGGTCTAGCTGTGCTATTGTGATACCTAATTTTTTTAATGGAAAGTATTTTTGGCTTACTTTTCCGTTGCAAGGCAATACGAAAGTATTGCCTTGCAACGGAAAAGTATTGAATCACAGGATGCAAGAAGCGCTTCTGAAATTACTGCCAAAGTTGGAGTAAATAAATGAGACACAACTGTACGAGATAAGAGACTGGTAGATATACGTAAGTTTTAAGAGTAAGATATAAAATAATGTTGGCGTACTTACATGTTAAGGCGAAAGCGCCAGAGTAGCCCGCGAAATTCAAAATTTCTTACGTTTTTTGCAATTTGTAGGTCAGTGTGAGCTTGTATGTTGATTAAAATATGATTCGCGGCCGTAGCTAATATGGCTTTACAGAATTATAATCATTAGAATTAGCAATACAACTCCATAAGTTAGCATTTACCTCAAACCTCATGATTTCATGAAATCGCTAGGTTTGAGGTAAATGCTAACTTATGGAGTTGTATTGCTGATTCTAATGACTATAATTCTGTAAAGCCATATTAGCTACGGCCGCGAATCATATTTTAATCAACATACAAGCTCACACTGACCTACAAATTGCAAAAAACGTAAGAAATTTTGAATTTCGCGGGCTACCCTGGCGCATCAACCTTAATGATAAAGAAATGCCTAATTTTAAAACGAAACTAAGAAAGCATGACACAGATACATTTTGTAAATAAGAGCAAACATTACTAAGATAAGACAAGACACTATTAATTGAATTGTACTTTACATGAAGACTTTTGTAACCTTCCAATATATTACAACTAGCTTTTGCTAGCGGCTTCGCCCCAGCCGATTTTGTGTGATTGAGTAACAACATCCAAACATATAAACATTCACAATTATAATATTAGTAGAGCAAAGGGTTTTAAGAGAATCTGTTAGATTTTAAAAACTAAACTTATACGCCCCAAATAGGTAGATATGTTTTTTTAAAATAACAAAGCACATAAAGAATAATCCATGCATTTTAAAACCAGCATACCAATCACACCACGAAAATAACACAAAAACAAAATTAAAAACCTTACGTCAATCGAAAATCGAACAAAGTCAAAATTTTGCTAGCGGTACATTTTCCTAAAACTAAAATGCCGTAACACACTGCAATACCGATCTCACGCATGGCGTTAGTTATTGAAGATTAGAAACTCAATGATAACATCGGCAGAGGAATTACCTGCACTAGGTGCTTCGGAGTTTGGTGCATGTTTCCATGATCATCACGTACGATTGATCAATTGATCGCTAAACTTTGTTAACACACAACAAAGGTCTCCTTTTAGAATGCCTTGTGAAGTTATGACCACCATTAACCGTGACCAGACCACGTGGAATTTTAGCTGAAATTATTCCTACATCTGAAAAAAAATATATTCAAAAGTTAAGTTAGGGCTTTAAAGTTAATTTTAAAGACCTTACCCATTACCACCACCGTCACCACCAGCACCAATATCCCATCATACCTCATCCTTTGTACATAACATGGAATGTGGTATAATGGGATAATTAACCATAACTATTCTGAAGAAATTGAGTAACTGCAGTAATCTATGGTCTGATTGACTGAGTGATTGAATGTGGAGTCCCGTGGGCTGGAGAACTATTCAGATCTCAGACTAAATAAAAATCAAGTTTCGGGTTTCGGAAACATTTGTGCACGTAATGAGGTGTAGTTTAATAATTGTAATGTGGTGTAAATGTGTGCGCATGAGCGTGTACGCACATAGCGAGGTGTAGTTTTACGCATGCTTCACTGTATTGTTCGCAGCGCTATGTCTGGGTTTTTTATTTGAGTCTGAGGTTCAGATACGCTGAGTGAAGCGAGTCTGATTGGAGGGAGAACACTGTACGATAGCCATGTGGGTTTGTGGATAGACCACACACAACCCATCTTTCTGTGGGTTCTTTTTACTACCTATTTACTTTATAATGAAGGCTTCATCAACAACTAACTTAATTTGAGTTTAATCAATGGTAGTTCAATATGCAGGCTTGTACCTAAGACAAAGTCCCTAACGGTGAGTTGCACAAAACCACATTAGTAATGGAGACTTTAAATTGATGGTGTCACTTTCTTTTTGATACTTATGAATTTAAAGTGCCCATTAAACTAATGTGGTTTGAAGCAACTCACCGTGTGTACCGGTCCTGAGTGTGATTCTGTAACCATCTCACCGTGAAAACTTAGGTGAAGTGAGCGTGGAGTGAGCTGTCAATAGTGTCAATTCCTAGCAAAAACAAACTCAATTCACCTAAGTTTTCACGGTGAGATTTTTACAGAATCGACCGGCTGCAGTGTATCAACTCGATTGTATTCGGGCTAGTTGGTATTAAGCAAGATAATAAATATTGGAAGTAACATTAGTACCATCATACCCGTAATCGTATTTGTCTAATAATGGCTTATTGGTACATCCATTAGTGTGTAAATATAATTACAAGGGCTCATAGCAGATACCTACTATATATCTACTACGGCCAAATATTGTGGTGTTGGGATTTTGATAGTGACAAGTTAGTGGTCTAATCACTAATGTCGGGGCCGCACGACAACGTCAATGCCCATCATGGCCATAAACATCACGGTAATTATTCCGATAATTATCGCGATAAATAGAGTGGCCACAATTGAATGCCGCCACCTAGGTTATCGCCACGTCAATCGGCAATGTAAATGGCGTTGTCAATATATCGCGAAGTTGTGGCTACACCTACCTACGGCCTACGTCCATAATCGCGATAATCAACGGCATATACCGTTGGTGTGGCCCCGACATAACAAGATACATAGTTGTGAATATTTGAATGACAAAACGAGAAAGTTTTGTAGGAACTAGGCCTAGGTAAACCTATTTAAGTTAAACTAAGTTTTGTATTTATTTTACCCTTTTTTTCTTTAATTTAAATTGATTTTGGATAAATATTTTGTCTATTTACGTACGTGTGTTTAATATAGCAACTAATTTCAGTGATGTCCTGCAATAGCACAGCAACATTGTTTTATTCATATTCATGGGGCTTTTGATCAAAGCATGGATTAGGTACAGTACGGTAGAATCGAGACTAGGTTTCAGCGTTTCAGCTCTCAGCATCATCCTTCAGGAGGTTTCATTGTGAAGTAGCTCATAAAGTACCGGCTCACATAATAAAGAAGCTATACAAATTAATTATAATAGATATCTAAAACTTCCATGATAACCTGATTCATACACGAGAGTAATGAATTAATAATGAGGTTGTTTGTCGAAATTATGTGGCATCGATAACACGTGTTCTAAAACTAGTATTTTCCTGGAATCTTAAATATTTAATATTAAATGTTTCACATTAAAACACAGTTTTGTTATAATATACATTATAGTAGTCGTCACGCTTCATCTGGCTGTGAAAGAGGTCCCATTCTCGTTCAATGCAACACTAGTTCATGTTTACCGAAAAACCAGTTCTACAACACGTTTCCATTCAAATCTTTTGTATTTTACACTTCCCGTAAGGAAGTGTAATTATACGTTTCGTTACAAAAATACAAATGTCATTACACGACAGGGCGACAGTTAACTTGAGTGTGTGATAAGATAAAATACAATCTCTAAAGCGTTCGGAGGTTCATAAAGTCGTTGTTTCGAATCATGTGTGATGCAGTGACTCGGAAACATTCAGCGATGGGTGACGATACCGTGCCGGAATTAGAGAAAATCCATAAAAATGGAACGGACCACGAAAATGAATTTAGTGAATCTAAAGATGAATATCTCAATAATGACCAACGAGCACCGTTTAGGAGACAGGTGTGTGTTGAAAAGCTATTTAAATAAGTGATTTCTATAAAGTTGTGCACGCAAGTGACGTGTGATAAGTTTTTCTTTGTAACGTTAAGTTAACAATGGAAACAGGTTTGATATATTTTTATATAATTACTTCTAAAATTGGTTAACCCTCACCTACATCGTAGATTGTACAGATTAACGACCGGATCTTCTAGTGTATTGATTTCCTCAACGCATATTATTAGGTAATACTTAGCTTCCTTTACTGTTATTATAGTAATTTCATGATAATTTTCGTTAACCTACGAATTAGAATTGACATTAATGAAACGCTCCAATAAACACATTATGTGTTTATTGGAGCGTTTCATTAAGGTGACTTTAGAATGAAGTCATAAACTAAACAAGCATTTTGCTTCTACAAAATCTTGTAGAGTTTTCTAGTCTATAGTTTGAATTTTATTGAATGATAATTATGGTAACAAAATCATTTAAGAATTAATTACTGTACCTATGTGACATTTCTTTATTACCTGATTGCCAATCTTTTGTATTACTGCTGATCAAATTTTTGTTATTATAAATACACATATAACTATAGCCTTTTTAATAAAAATTGTGACTTACTAAGACACTGCGTAGGCAAGCTTTTATTGCTTTTAACCTATTTTTTTGCATAATACACCAATAACATGCAAATGTCAAAGTTTGTTGCTCGCTTTTTATGCAGAAGTTGTTTGTTTCGTATTACTTTGTTTTTTTTCGTATGTTGGAGGAGGTCACAATAAAAACCAAAATAAAGAAAAATAATAAGCGGTTTCAATAATAGCGTCGTCGACTAAAATCATATGATTCAAATTAATCACCTATTGTATTAGTCACATTTCAAAATATTTGTATTTTGATCAAGAGGAATCACTGCAGTTAAAGACCCGTCGCTTTTTTTTAGTAGATTTTTTTTTCTTGGTAGAATATACCCTTTTTATTAGTGTACAATTGTACATCATTTGAAAACCCCAAAAAGCGCAAAACCATAAGTGCCGAGAAAAAATCGCCAATTTCTTTCAGGATTGGTGAGAGTGGAAAATACCAAGCAATATAATAAGGCGTAGTCTACGGACTTAATGACTTAAAAAAAATATCCATGAATGGCAGGGTTTTTGTTCGCTCGTTTTGCTCGCTCAACGAACCTAACCTGGTGCCATAAGTCCCAAGCTCACTTCGCTCGCTCTTGCATCCTAAGTTTTGTCTCATATTATCAGTAGTTAGTAACATTGCGTTTTGTAATACGATGAGTGACTATCAAACTTTAGCGACACGGTCAGTTACATTCGATTACGTTTCGTTACCCACGATTTTTTAAGAGTACAAATAAAACTTGATTATTTTTAATTTAATTAATTACATTTTTGCTTCATAATTGAGTTCTTGCGGTAGCAGTTATTTTTGAATTATGATAATGGAAAAAATAACAAATTGAATCAAAATTACAATATTAATTCTTATATCGATTAAAATCCGCTGTCACTTTGTCTAAACGTAAAACGGAACAACGGAAGAGTGAAATTAGTACACTAAAGTCTGTGGTAAAATCTTAATTTTATTTCGTAAATAAGTTGATTTTTTTTAAAATTTTAGGATTTTTTTTTTCTTAAAACCTATGAGTTTGCTGGCAGTGTCATTTTGCAAAGGTTTTGCCAAGGGGGTTTGTAGGGGTCTACATGAAAACATCTCTAAGCAAAAAAAATGGAAGCTTCTCACGCGCGGGCTATATAGTACAGTATAGCCTTTTTGTGTAGATCCATTATCATGGCTATGACTAGTGTTTGCTTTATAATTCATTCACACTGCCTGTTGGCAATTAAATTATGCAAATATACGTTTAGTCTGTCTGTGTTTGATAACTTAAATAAAAGGATTCTCTAAGGATGGAATTTAACAATAATTTTTCATGAATGAATATTATAATTAGATGTCTGTTTTTTGCAACAACACGAACAATGAATGTTACAATGGCATTAAGTTTTTGAATATTATAACTAGAATATGGCTCTAATATTATAAAAGAAGTGTATAGGGCGCCGCAAGCGGCATTGTCACTATCAGTTATAGTGCCGTCAGCTTGCGGCGCGACGCTAACGTTTGAGAGTTCTCACTGAACGTATACAAAAGGCAAATATGTTACTACTGTTATTACGAGAACTTTGGATGCAAGAGCGAGCGAAGCGCGAGCTCGGGCAGGTTAGGCTCGAAGGGGACGGCGGGGTCTAGTAAGCGAGCGAAGCGAGCGAACATAGACTCCGCCATCTCATTCTAAACAATAGTGGACCCCCGCGAAGCGGGTCTCCGTCAACTACGCCTTGCTTGGAAACAAAAGATCCGCCACGTGATCTTCCACCTTCCACCGCTTGTTTTTGTTTTTTTTTTTTAATTATTAATTATGCCGCAAGCTGATGGCACTATAAAGTGATACAATACCGCTTGCGGCACTCCATACACTGTTTATAATAAATGTGAAAGTGAGTTTGTTTGTTTGTTTGTTACGCTTTCACGCTAAAACGGCTCAACGGATTTGGATGAAATTTGGCAAATGGGTAGATAATAATAATAATAAATAATGACCTGGATTAATACATAGGACCTACTTAATATATTCCTTGGCAGTTAAATCTAATTTGTTACAAACGTCTGTATGTTAGTCGTCGAAAATTTTTAAAGTCAGCAGTTTTTACAACAAGGATTTTTTTTACAACGTTATTTTCGGTAGGACATGGCCTAGTTTTTCTGATGATATGCAGTTAGCAATAATAACTAACATAATACAATTTTACTACATACATAATAGAAAACAGTATTAAAAAAAGAATTCAGCAAGTCTGTTTCAGTATAAAGTTTCATTCACTATTTTTGACGAAGTTCCATACAAACTTTCATGGCATATAAACTTCTTTAGGGGGTGAATTATCAAAAATCCTACCTATAAGGCACTCTCGTGCATTTCATACTCCTAGTCCCAGCGCCAGCGGCTATGGGTGCGTTGTCCGTCAGTGAATTAATGAGTTTTAAGTAGATGAGCCAGTTTATTCAGTCATCCATTTCAAAATAGGTCATAAAAATTCCGTGATACATTCACGATAATAATATACATGCTATAATTTCGTAATCTAAAGCACTATAGTCGTGTTATCTAGGTATAACACTATCTAAAGTCTGGTGACACTTTTTATCCCTGTATTGCACGTGAGAAATTTGCCTGAAAAATGTCAAGTGTGAACGGATTTATGTTAAAAGTTTAATAGGACACTTGTTTTTGGTGATTTTTATAGTAATCTTAGGATAGCTTTTTATGTTTATGTAGATATCATATTTCAAAATATAACTATAGTTTATGATAGAATACGAAATCAAAATGTTCAATCATAAATTAAAACTGGTTGATGTATATGTCGCAGCCAAGTGGTTTAATATCCGTTTAGTTAATCCCTAGCCTTTGGAAGTAGTGCTCGCCGGCCGCTGCCGTGAATAGCTCGCTTCGCTCGCTCATTTCGCACGCGGTTTGTCATAGTTCTAACCTAACCCGTTTGGTCGGAGTGCCCTGGCTCAGTTACTGCGGCCAATTCGGCTCGCACGTGGTTGGTCACAGTTCCAACCTAACCCATAATTGAATATCATTCAGGCAGCTACTCGACCGGCCGCCGTTTAGTTAAAAGGCTACATGGTTAAACTAAACGGCTAATTAAACCAGTTGGCTGTGACAATTATAATTGTTTAATTTGGAAGCTGTGTCCGGAATAATGCACTAGCACACTTTCTGTGTGACTATCAGAATAATGTTAATTGTGTTCTACATAATTATAATGATTACATTATTGTTTACCTACTATTAGATAGTGATAGGTTACACGTGCATGTGCTAGATGTGCGTAAAGTTCACAACAGCTGTTTTGTTACAATGTACAGTGTAAATAAACTCGAGGAACCGAGCATTTTCTTCGACATAGAGTTTTCGTTATGTGGAGTGAAGAAAGAGAAACAACCAAATACTAATACAATACCTAGTTTTTACGACTGCGAGTATACGGGAGGTAGTTTAGTAACTGGGGCCAATATTCATAAAGACAATGCCAAGAGTAATGTCACACATGTTCTAGGCGTTTAACAATTATAAAAGCAAGGCGGCTGTTTACGACCTCAGGTGCCTTTCTTAGATATTTTGGCACCTCAAAGATACACAGTGATGCTGATAAAATATATTTACTGATATAATTTATTTATTTGTAATACAGAAGGGCTGTTCCGTTTTAGGGGGTTTTAAGGTAAATCAACCAAATTGAACTAATTTCTACGTTGTAGGAAGTTTTACAATGTTTCAAAAGACGTTATAATAAAGAGTTTATACTGTATTTTGTTTTGCTAAATATTTGTCTCGTGGGCAAATTGATTGTCCATGGGAACATCGACGATCAGTTGCACTCTAAAATGTTCCCCAATTAATGCTGTAAAAATATATAAGTTTTATTAAGTAGTCCATTTGCGATATATTCTATATAGAATACTTTATAACCGAACTTATCATTAATGACCGCAGTTGTACCATTTTCATACCATATTACACAACATGTCCATCATTATTATTTCCGGATAAATCAAGTTTATTCATTAATTAAAATGTGGCAATCTTTTGCTTAACTGTAAACAAAAGCACTGATATTATTTTGTCAATCCGGATATCATGTAGGTACCTGTCGCAGCCAACTAGCTTAATTAGCCGTTTAGTTAACAGCCTAGTCTTTGGAAGTAGAGCTCGCCGGCCGTTGCCGTGGCACCGCTCGCTTCGCTCGATCGGCTCGCCCGCGGTTGGTCACAGTACTAACCTAACCTTTATATTGTACTAGCTTTTGCCCGCGGCTTCGCCCGCGTGGATGTCGGAAATTATCCCATGGGAACGTTCATGTGGAAAACATACTGCATATCCCTAACTTAAGAAATGCTGGGTTTTCCCATACAAACTTTCATCCCCTATATCACCCCCTGTAGGATTATTTTTTAAGACAAAAAGTAGCCTATGTCCTTCCCCGGAATGCTATATAAAGCCTTGCCAAATTTTATCGAAATCCGTGCAGTTTTGTAAATTTAGTGCAGGTTGTTAAAATCAACCCGTATTTTACACCCTTAGTGGATGATTTTTCAAAAACGCTGAACCGCATATTTCTTAATTTCCTACCAATAGCATAAATTTGTTATCCCTAACTTAAGAAATACTGGGTTTCCCTTACAAACTTTCATCCCCTATATCACCCCCTTGTAGTATTGTTTTTGAAAGTATCCTATGTCCTTCCTCAGGATGCTATATAAAGCCTTGCTAAATTTTGTCGAAATCCATGCAGTTTTGTAAATTTTAAAATCAACCCCTAACCACCTTAGGGGATGATTTTTCAAAAACGCTGAACCGCATATTTCTTTATTTCCTATCAAAAGCATACATTTTAATTTTCACATCCCTAACTTAAGAAATACTGAGTTTCCCATACAAACTTTCATCCCCTATATCACCCCCAGTAGGATTATTTTTGAAAAAAAAAGTAGCCTATGTCCGTCCCCAGGATACCATCTATAGCCTTGCCAAATTTTATAGAAATCCGTTCAGTGGTTTAGGCGTGAAAAGGTAACAGACAGACAGACAGACAGACAGACAGACAGACAGACGGACAGACAGACAGAGTTACTTTCGAATTTATAATATTAGTATGGATATCATTCAGGCCGCTAGTTGATCGGCACTGTTTAGTTAAAAGGCCAGTTAAGCTAGTTGGCCGCGACATACCTATAACGTCTATTTTGTCAAGCAAGAAAAATGAATGTAAATAATAATAAAATAAAATAATAATAATAATAAAATCGTGTATGAAAAAGTTAAAAATGTTATAAAATATTGTTATAACTTGAATTTTGTTTACAGGCAGTCATCTCCTTCGGAGTGTTCATGCTCACCGTCGGTGCTGGTGCCACGTCAGGCATCTCCGCAATCTTAATACCACAGCTAAAACATGCCAAAGGAAAACATGCCTTCTCCGTGGAACTGGTATCATGGGTAGGTACGTGTATACTTCAACTGTGACCAAGCCTTTGCTAAAGTTTGTTAATGACATTAATTCGTAACGTTTTTCTTTTATCTTTCAGCCGCTATATCATCCTTGGCTCTGTTCTTCGGTAACCTGATGTCGGGCTATTTAATGGATAGACTTGGAAGAAGACTGTCTACCTTATTACTGGCAGGCACATTTGTAGCTGGTTGGCTAGTCATCGGGTTTTCAAACGACCTCATGTATTTAATATTAATAGGAAGATTTATCACAGGTCTTTGTCAAGGGTGGCTTGGTCCTCTTGGTCCAGTGTATGTAGGAGAAATTAGTTCTCCAGCCTTCAGAGGATTATTCTTAGCTGCTCTGTCTTTGGGGATCGCAGTTGGTGTGTTAATGTCACATTTATTCGGTACTTTCCTTCACTGGAGTTTAGCTTCTTTACTTTGTGGATTATTCCCACTGTTTGGTGGCCTGATCCTTTACTACGCTCCAGAGTCACCATCGTGGTTAGCATCTAGAAACAGAATCGACGAATGTGTAATTTCATACCAATGGTACAGAGGAAACAGTGTAACAATGAAAACAGAATTGGATAAAATGATTGCGGATCTTTCATCCAAAGAAAAGAATCAGGGTAAAATGCAAACTTTAGCTGCAAATATCAAGAAGCCAGAATTTTATAAACCATTGGGAATAATGACGACATTCTTCGTTATAACGCAACTTTCTGGAGTCAATGTTATTTGTGCTTACACAACAGATTTGATGAAAGAACTCATCGGTAGCGGTTCAACTAGTTCTTACACCTACGCTGCTATGTTGAGTATAGACGTGTTGCGATGCGTGTCACTCGGAGCTGCTTGTATTATGCTCAGAAGATCTGGCCGAAGACCTATGGCCATATTCAGTGGTGTGTTTACAGCTTTATCATTAATAGCATTAGCTTTGTACCTGTATCTTTACAACTCTGGTGTCATCCATCACATATCGCCATTTATTTCATTAGGACTTATGGGATTCTATATAATAGTATCTAATTTGGGAATAAATCCTTTACCGTGGAACATGGTGGGAGAACTGTTCGCTGTAGAAACAAAGGGTTTATGTTCAGGTATTAGTGTCATGATGACATCTGTCGCCTTCTTCGCAGTAGTTAAGACAGCACCCGCCATGTTTATAGGTATAGGTCACCATGGAGCTTATCTCTTCTACGGATTGTCAACTTTGTTAGGTACGATATTCTTATTCTTCTGTTTACCTGAAACAAAGGATAAAACTTTGCTGCAAATAGAAGAACACTTTAGGTATGGCAAGAAAAAAGATGGTAAAAAAGAAGTAGAAATCTAGTAAATAAAATTTAGAACATCATTAAATGACGGTATAGATTGTTTTCTTAACGAATTTGTTACTGATCTCTTAGGTGACGTTCGACGTGATTGCGTAAGTCCTAAGGTTATAGATGTCAGTTTGAATGACCGATCAATGGAGCCGAATTTATTTTTATCATTGACGTTGCGTAAAACAAAGTATTTTGTTAAATATATTATTATGGCAATGTAATATACAATTTTTGTTGTAAATAATTATAGAAGTTGTGTTATAAAGATGGAACAAAATGTATTGAGTATTTATGTGATTTAGTTAACCTAGTAAGATATGTTAGTACCTACTCACACTTTGGTTGATTGAAATTGGCTATAGCATAATTTTAATGTTGAATGCAGATATTATGATGGTCCAGTAAATTATACATAATTATTATAAAGTAATACATAAATTAGATCAGATTTAAAACAATTTAACTATAATTTATTCTATAGAAGATTTTGATGAATGGAATTTATGACTGTATTAATTCTTGAATCCCTTTTGTGATGTAAGTTTAAGGTTGTAGCTACTTATTCTATAAGAGTCAAAATAAAAAACTGATTTATAAATATTGGGTTTTATTAAAATGACCTTGTTGTTATTATTATTTATTGAGTACAAACGCACCAACACCAACAAACAAACACCATGAACGCACCAATCAAACAGAATTATGAATAGTTTTATAATTGTCTTTGTGGGTCAAGACCATTATTCTTCTATTGTTTTTAGGGTTCCGTACCAAAATGGTAAAAAAGGAACCCTTATGGTGTGACTCAGTCTGTCTGTCTGTCTGTCTGTCTGTCACAGCTGGATATCTCGAGAACTACTAATGCTATCAACTTGAAATTTAGAATGGTTTTAGATTACGTTTACCCCACTATTTTGCAAATAAGAAAGAAATAAAAATATTTATGTTTTTTTTGCAACATGGACTGAAAGGGGGTCTTAAAAATTCAAAGTGGGGCTACTAGGGCATGTGGGGTATCATATGAAAGAACGCTGTTTGCACATTCTCAAGCATATTTTTCTTTTTTTAGGCCGCATAGTTTTCGACTTTTGATGAAAAATGTAAAAAACAATACCGTTCCCCCCCTGCCCCTTATCTCCGAAGTTTGCAAAGCGAAAAATCTGAAATTATTTTATGTGATAGAAGTTTATGTATAGATTACAGGAAAAATAAAATGATGTCTTTAAATAGCACAGTTTTTCAGAAATCATCAACAAAAATTACATATAAATGATGGTACGGAACCCTCGGTGCGCGAGTCCAACTCGCTCTTGACCGGTTTTTTCTTTATTGCATTCACTAACGCCATCATTGAGAAAAAAACCATAATTCTGGAGATATGGAACATTTTGAAATTTCCTATGCTCACATTTTTAGTCAGATGAGGTAGGCCAGGTGAGGTCAAAAAATTCTACCTTATCTGACAAAAAATGTGAGCATAAGAAATTTCAAAATGTTCCATTTCTCCATACTTATGATATTTAGGGTTCCGTACCTCAAAATGCAAAAACGGAACCCTTATAGGATCACTTGTTTGTCCGTCTGTCTGTCTGTCAGTCTGTCAAGACCCTTTTTCTCAGGAACGCGTGGAGGTATCAGGTTGAAATTAATATCACATATGTAGGTCTGTGGCCCCTTAGAGTCCTAAAAAACTCAAGCTTCTAAGTCAATGCAATAAAAACATACGGCCATCTATGCGACATATTTTGATACTCGCAACTGTCGCAAGTAAATCAAAACATATAGGGTACTTCCCGTTAACCTACAATAATGAAATTCGGCAAGAAGCTAGGTCTCCCAGCACAAGTAAAGGAAAAAGTCCGAAAATTGGGAATTTGTAATTTTTGGCATAAAAAAAAAATACTTTTGGTATTCAATGTTAAGCTTCTTTTTGGGATACCTAAATTCTTTTCAACTACGGAACCCTTCATTGTGCGTGGTCCGACACGCACTTGGCCGGTTTTTTTTCTCAATGGTGGAGCTAGTTGGCGGCACTACTCGCCTTCTGCTATGTAGGCTGCGTAACCTACCCTAGAACGATATTAAATTCAGCTCTGAAGAATCTAACAAATACTAATGGTTTTTGTTAAACTATTTGCTATACCGAGCTGCCAACTGCAACTGCCGACAGCACATGCAGCGACTGCATGCAATCGCTATAGGCTCATTACGCACTGTCGACTTGTCGCCAGCGACTAGGTCGCTCGGCGACCAAAACATAGGCAACTAGGCCCAGGAGACCAAGCCGAGCGACAGTATTCCAATTATTTCACCTCCAAATAACTCCACTATTTCTTCCCACTGTTTTTTCTTCAAATCCCGATTAGAATATTCGTCACTCAGTAAGTCCACAATAGCTTTTCGGGATTGTATTTCCAATATAAATTTCTCAGTATCGAAAGCCTGAGCCATTTTTGTGCGCGACGTCCGGTCGTTACGACAGTTGCTCGCAGTGTGAATGCTTCCATTTGAAGCCGTGCTCCTATTGGTCGCCGGCGACCAGCAGTCGCTTGTGCGTCGCCACTATGCGGCGAGTCGCCGAGTCGCCTGGGCGACCGACGAACAAGTGCGTAACCACCAATTTAAACTGTAGTAAGTCACAAGTGCGTAATTAATGACACATACGTACAGTCAGTTATAGCAATTAGCTGACCCACCCTTGCTTATGTGGTTAAGATTTTTTAGAATACAAATCGATAGAATTTTATAATTATTTTATATTTTATTTAAATACCTATATTAAATAAAACATAAAAGAATTATAAAAATCTATTGATTCATATTCTAAAAAATACATAGTAGCCGCTGCACGTGCTGTTGGCAGTTGCAGTAGGCAGCTCGGTTCCAAATAGTACCTTTAAGGTACCGGTTCCAAATAGTACATTTAAGGTACCGGTTCCTAATAGTACCTTTAAGGTACCGGTTCCAAATAGTACCTTTAAGCTACCGGTTCCAAATAGTACCTTTAAGGTACCGGTTCCAAATAGTACCTTTAAGGTACCGGTTCCAAATAGTACCTTTAAGCTACCGATTCCAAATAGTACCGTTAAGGTACTGGTTCCAAATAGTACCTTTAAAATGGTTTTTCACGAGATTGATGTCAGACTTTCGTTCTAAGATAGAATATGAACCAAAACTCTGTTTAATCTTTAAAACTAGAAGTAAACATACAACGTGGAGACGACACTTACTGGTAATACTAATAGCAATATTAATGCATAGGATTATTTAGGAACTATCAAATAAATCCTACCATTGAAATACCAAAAGTGATTTTTTCAAACAAACTAAATAACATAGTGATGGGTCGACTATGAGTTTTGTCAATCTTTGACTACTTAGCTGTAGTGACTAAATTATGGGATATGCATCAATCAATCTGCCTAGCCTTTGACCTTGACCTTTGATCTTGGGTCGGCTTCCAGTCTAACCGGATGCAGCTGAATACCCGTATTTTACATGGAGCGATTGCCTATCTGACCACCACAACCCAGTAACTGGGTAATACGATACCCCTTGTAAGACTGGTTATCAGACTTTCGGGGTTCTGACGACCCGTGACGACTGTCAAAGATCCACGAATGACAGCTGGGACGAACAGCTTAACGTGCTTTCCGAGGCACGGAGGAGTCTCGGTTAGTAAAGATGGTGACCCATCAACGGACCAACCCCGGCAAACGTAGCTTAACCTGATGGATCGTGCGGCTGTTATTACTTAGCCACGAGCTCTAATGGGATTTACATATTCGGTTGAATTGTTGTATGCAGACTCATTATAGCCGTCATTATAGTTATACGTATTGTCCGTCTCTACATTGCATATTATCAACAAAATCATTAAGTAGCTATGTTAATTAATGTAATTGATATAGGTACTAATGCTAATTATGATAAATTATGCAATATGCGAAGGGTTCATTGACATGATTAAGTTAGTTAGGTACTATTTCCAATAATTATGTGGTCGTTAAATATTTGTCTGTCAGTTACCGCTAATGAAAAGGTTTTTTCCATTCATATCAATGGAAAATAACCTTAAATAACATGTGTTATCCTAACTAATATTATAAATGCGAAAGTGAGTTTATTTGTTTGTTTGTGGTAAAACTGCTAAACGGATTTGGATGAAATTTGTGATAGTTTTCCTTTTAACTTCGTTTTATGAAATATATATTATACTACTGCTGTGATTTTTTTACGTATTATTTACGTATTCAAAAAAAGCCATTTAGCTGGCAGTACCCCGGGGGACACTTGACTCTAGCAAAAATTAGGACTTAATATTAAGCAAACGGATCCCTGAATCGAAAAATGGTTTGTACTTTGTACACACCCACAATATTTTTGAACTGCCTTTTCAATAACACCCCACACCATTGGATACACGAGAAAAAAAAAGAGGAGGAACCATAATTTTTTTTTCGAGATTTTATTTTACCACTTTTCGGAGTGATTAATATGTCTACCCATGCCAAATTACAGCTTTTTAGTACTGAGAGTCTCTGTGAGTTAAGCTGCGGGCAGACAGACAGACGGACATGGCGAAACTTTAGGGGTTCTTATTGTTGACTACGGAACTCAAAAAAAACCGGTCAAGTGCGAGTCGGACTCGCGCACGAAGGGTTCCGTACCATATTATATGTTTAACAATCACAAAGATAACTTTTTACTATTTTATAATAATACTGTGAATTACAAGGTTATTTTTTGCAGTTGCAGAAAATCACCCATGTTTAAACAAAGTACCTTATGAATCGCCGTTTTCAGTATTGTTGATTAAATACAGTATTCATGGTACCTAAATGGTATAAAGAAGTTTTTTAGAATTCCTAATTTGTTGAATTGTTGCGCTAGAGCTCGTACAAAAATGGTCTAAAATTTACAACTTTTGCGGCCCCCTATTTCTTAATTTTAAAAGATTTAAAAAAATATGTTTGTACTCTACTCAATGAGTTCTAGACGATGACACACATGCTAGATTAAAATTTTTATTTTTTTTTCAAAATGAAAAGTTTATTGTATGGGGATCGACCCCTTAGATTTTTAACTTTGCTTTATTTTTATTATTTGTTGTTATAGCCGTAATAGACAGCGGAGGCTTAGTAAGTTTGTACTGGACTGTACGTGGTTGTCTGATTTCATGGATTTTAATTTTCTTGCGCGGAACCCTAATTATTTTTCTAAAATAAAAATAGCCTAAGTTACTCCTTAAAACATCCTTAAAACATATATGTCGTCAAAATCGGTGAAAATTCGTTTGGCAAGTTTCCTAACTTGACTCAAAGTACCATTTTTTTAATCGGACTGCGCTTTAAAATTCTTCTATACAAACTTTAACATCCCTAGCCTCATTTGAGGCGTAGTTTTGAAAAACTAATAATGACAAACATTATTAATTACTTATGCAAGTATTTGTGCTAAGTTTCAAGTTCATTAACCAAATTAATAAGATTTTTCATATAAACTGTATCTCTGTTTTAACGAACACAATTAAAGAATTTCAAAAATCGTCTGGTATGTTTCCATAACTTGACTCAAATGTTAATTACACCAATTGTAGAGTTAATCAAGCCCCCAATAAAATCTTCCGCTATAAAATTAACTTTTCACCTCTTAGGGGTAGATTTTTGGAAAACCCTCATACACGTTAGTCTTAATTTTTGGTCTCAAGTATAAAAACTGAGTTTTGAGTTAATCGGACCGCGTGTTAAAGTTCTTCCATACAAACTTTGACACCCCCACTTTGACATCCCTCCTTATGGGGTAGTTTAGGAAAACTAAAAATGATAAACTTTATAATTTACTTAGATGAATATTCGTGCTAAGTTTCAAGTCTATTAACTCAAGGGATAGGATTTTTCATACAAACTTTCATCCCCTGTTTTACCCCCTTAGGGATGGAATTTCAAAAAATCCTTCCTTAGTGGATGTTAACACTATATAAGGTATCTATGTGCAAAATTTCAAGTCTCTAGGTCCATTGGTTTGGGCTGTGCGAGTCAGTGACTCAGTCAGGACTTTGATTTTTTTATATATATAGATTTACCATGTTATTTTAAGACCACAGACTTCTTATAGGTTTTCCTGTAATCTACAGGCATAGAACTATTTTTTTCAAAATTTTAGACTCAGTAGTTTCGGAGATAAGGGGGGGGAATGGTCAAATTTCGTCAATTTTCTTAAATAACTTTAAAACAATATATTATAAAATTATAAAAAAAATATATTTGAGACCCTCATAGTAAGCCCTTTCATTTGATATGTCACACGGTACAGTTTACAAAACTTTTTTTTTTTAATTTCTTATTTTCCTCCTAAAAGTGACTCTCATATTCAAAATTCATATATTTACTTTAGATGTACGTGTTTGGGTCACAGAAATCCATATGTGTACCAAATTTTAACTTAATCGGTCCATTAGATTCGGAGCAAATTGGCTGTGACAGACGGACAGACGGACAGACAGACAGACAGACAGACAGACACACGAGTGATCCTATAAGGGTTCCGTTTTTTTCTTTTGAGGTACGGAACCCTAAAAATGGTCAAATTGTTGTTTTTCATTTAATCCATGGCCGAGTGATTGCTCATTAATTATAAAATTTTATGATTGTTATCATCAATCTGTCCTCCCGACCTTGTTTTTATTGGGTGCTTTGGACTCTGTGGCTAAGTTTAGTTTTAATTTACACAAAATATCTTTATGTCAACAGTATACCTAAGGGTGCCTTCGTGTTGAGCACTGGTCCTGCGTAGGCGTGCACTGTTAGGCGCGGCGCCTACGGGGCGCGTACGCAGGGTCTACGCGGTGCCTACGCGAGGTCTACGCGCCGCCTACGCGGCACTATTATTACGCTGAGCATTTGGCCCCAGAGTGTGGTATCATTAAAAGTAATAATGATTTTTTTACATTCTTTCCCGTTAGATTCAAGCGTCTCAGTCATAAATATAGTAGCATCGTACCCGCAATAAATATAATTAATGTAATAATATTAGGTCTTTACCTATGAAATTGCCGTTCTACAGTACTGGCCATTTCAAATCAAAATAATTTTTGTTTGGCTAAGAATTCTAATTTCAAATTAATTTTATTTTAAAAACATGGATTTTTTTTTCCAAAAGTAGTCATTTGTTTATTGATTAGTGTTACATTTTCATCGCATTTCAATCTTTTTCGTCATCATGGATACGTTAAAAATTCGAGTAATTATGGAATATGAGTACCGTCGTGGCAGCAACGCGGCACAAGCGGCACGCAACATCAACGACGTTTACGGAGCTAACACTACAAACCAACGCACCACCTGTTATTGGTTTGCTCGCTTCCGTTCTGGAAATTTCGACCTGAAAAATGAACCTCGCGGTCGTCCGAAGACTTTGGTCGACAATTACGAATTAAAGGCGATTGTGGAAGCTGATGATACACAATCTACGGCTGAATTAGCAGCAGCTTTCGACGTTAGCGTCAAAACAATATTGGTCCATTTGCGTCAAATTGGCAAGGTAAAAAAGCTTGAAAAATGGGTGCCCCACGAACTCAATGATCGCCAGCGCGAAGTACGCGTCGAGACGTGCCTTGCACTGCTCAACAGACACACAAATGAAGGAATTTTGAACCGCATTTTTACCTGCGATGAAAAATGGATTCTGTTTGATAACCGCAAGCGCTCAGCAAGTTGGTTGGATCCTGGTTCAGCACCTAAACAATGCCCTAAACGAAAACTTACCCCTAGAAAAGTGATGGTCACTGTTTGGTGGTCTAGCGCCGCCGCCGGTGTGATTCATCACAGCTTCTTACCAAACGGGGTGAGCATTACTGCAGATGTGTACTGTGAAGAACTGAACACAATGATGGAGAAGCTGGCACATCTCCAACCAGCATTGGTCAATCGCTCGTCTCCGCTGCTCCTGCACGACAACGCGCGACCTCATACTGCACAGCAGACGGTCTTCAAGTTGCAAGAACTGGGGTTGGAAGCTCTCCGTCATCCGCCCTACTCACCAGACCTTGCGCCTACAGACTACTACTTTTCCAGAATTTGGATAACTTCTTGCCGGGAAAAAAATTCAATACCCGAGAGGCAGTACAAAATGCCTTTGAAGAATTTGTGGCCTCCCCACCAGCTGATTTCTTTAAGTAGGGCATCAATAAACTGCCACTGCGTTGGCAAAGATGCATTGATTGCATGGGTGATTACTTCGATTAATACAAATAAAAAATACATGAAAAAAATTCGTTTACTTAAATTTTTTCATACAAAACGGCAATTTCATAGGTAAAGACCTATTATTTTTTGTTTAAACAAATGATAAACTAAGTACGGTATCACTCCTCGTAATATTGCCTACTTACATAGATTCTCATGACGCTCGAATTGGCAACTAAAAAGACAAATATCGATACATACCTAAGCTGTAAAAATACTTTAGTTTTATATGACACTTTATTCGTACAGGATTATATATTTATTTTTGCTTAGATAGTGTACAGAAACTTGGTAATATTTATACAGGGTGTAAGTGTAAACAGTGGCAATCTTTTATGGGGTCATTGTACTCATCATTATGAAAAACTTTTACTATGGGACCAAATCTGAAATCGCGAAAAAAAAATCAGCTGTTACCTACATTTTAACGAATTATGCGAACTTAAATGTACTCAACTGCTGATTTTTTTCGCGATTTCAGGTTTAGTCTCATAGTAAAAGCGTTCATATAATGATGAGTACAATGACCCCTTATAAGATTTCCACGCCCTGTAAAAATATCCTTATATTTTATTAATTCGGCGATTTGGATACCTACTGATATTAAAATTAACCACTTGAATTGTTTTTTTTTTTCTTCTTAAGAAATCAATGCAAACAGAATTCTTCCTGGAACTTTGTGAGGTAGGTAGCTGACCCTTCCGGGGTTCAGGTAAATATTTGAGAAGATACTTCTAAGTTAAATCTGTAACGAGATACCACGCGGGTTATTTATATCTCTGAATTAGAACAGTTATCTTTGTTCTGGGAAAAATGTTATGATTTCAATTATTTGGTTTAATTACAACGTAAACTAAATAATAAAAACTGATTAAATCGAACACTCGTATCCATTCAGTGGTATTTTCCTCTACTTGATATCAATGTTGATCTTGCTCTCCAAGAATCATATAGAGCTACTCCAGCTTTTTAGATGATTCTTGGAGTGCAAGATCACTCATCGCGTTTATCCATTTCATTTAATCCAAATGGACTGACCGCCATTTGGATTAAATCAAATGGATAAACGGTAGTAGTTTATGGCCATTCACGGTCAGTCCATTTGGATTAAATCAAATGGATAAACGCTAGTAGTTTATGGGCACTGACTGTCAGTCCATTTGGATTAAATCAAATGGATGGGCGCCGCCAAAATACTAAAATACTTAAGGAAATTGATTCGTGTTGCCTGTAAATAAGGTGTGTGGGTGTTGTGTTGTAAATAAGGTGTATAATCGTATGCCACGTATCGTGATGCCACGGTCCACTGTTTTCGCACTCACGGATAAATGGCGCTACGGGTTACGGTGAGGCTATGGGTTACGGTGCGCACGGAAAATCATGGATTGACGTCGCGCCATTTATACGTATGGATTGAAGAATCGACACTCACTATCAAATTTTGGAAGTATAATCCCGCCAGTTGGCGCATCGTACTGACCGTGAGTGCCCTACCTAACACAACTTCAAATATTGTAAAGAAAATAAGAATCATCTTGGTCGAGTAAAAACGAAACATAGCTTAAAACCTTGAAATAAAACAGCTGATGATTACAAAAGTAACACAATTAGCATCATGTTTAATTACACACATTGCTACTTTGTATTTACAAAGCGGAACAAATGAACTGTTGTAAGACGTTTACAGAAGGGTGTCCATCGGCAACATGCAATAAAAACAGAAGGTCAATTTCACAGTCCGTTAGCTAACTTTTAGTCTATGGCACGAGTGGCACGCGTCACCTACATAAATTATCGATGCTTCCTGTCTGACACGTGGTCTATGAGACCAAGATTCGCTACATCTGTGAAGATTTTTTCCAGATTTAAGTTCCCACGTTGGTACGCGACATGTATGAGGACAAAAAACAACCAGGAAAACATCTGGAGACTGGATTAGTCTATTTTTAGTAGACTTGAGCGTTATGAAGTAAAGTGTGAGGAACTTGTTAATGAACATGTGCGGCGTATGCGCCGGTTGACGGTAACAACTTCGACTGATGGTTCAAGCCTCCGAAGGACCAATGAAAAAGATGAGGAAGTGGGCTGTTATCCGTAAATGAATTATTTATCTTGAAAATTAATGTATTTTATTAATTATAATTTTTTCTATTGCTTGTTTCTTTGTTTTATAACTTAGTTTTCTTTTTGTAATCAATTGATAGCTACTTACCCCGTGTAATTCCGTACTAGTTTTTGTATAAATTGAGGAATGTATTAACAGAGAGAACCCTGGCACCCATAACACAAGTTTAATCTTAGCTTGGGTGCCAGTGGAGTAATCATTGATTTATTTATGCAATTTTAAAGAATATTGTCCTAAAATCAAGTTATTGTCATAGGTAAAATTGTAAATTGGGAAATACAGTTATATTTATTTATTTCATTTTATTTATTTTATTATTATAATGCAATGACATTATACATCTAGACGTTGCCATGATTACAGTGTGAAGTGTGGAAGTGAGACACATATATACGAAATAATTAGGAAAATTGAGACAAAGCATCGTATCTTCTGTCCCTTACGGCGTGCCGTATTTTTGCTTTAAAAATGTTGCCAAACAACAAGTACTTTCACTGTTAATATTGCTGTCTCATGACCGGCCACGCGGTGGCTCGATCTAGATGTATATTATCTAAGTTATAATGGATATGAAGAAAAACACACTGTTTGACAGACAATACAATAAAAGCAACTGACAGAAAGTAAAAAGAACAAAAACGATTTTAAATTTGAAATAGTAAAGAAAAAATATAAAAAACCAAAGAGTCCGCAACATCCTCTGTGTACCTTTAATGAGAAAGTCTACATATGATATTGTGGTATTTCGCTCGAGACCACAACAGATCATAACCATTGGAATGTAGATTAACTATAAGTTTGTTAGGCATTATATGATACAATACAATATAATTAAACAGTAATTTATTTCTCTCAAAAAGGTATATACAATTTTGGTTCATAGTACATAAGGTGCTATAAAAATATCTACCACAGCTTCAATGGGAGATAGTATTGAGTATATAGATTGCAATAGTGAAGTAATTTCGATTTCGTATCCCAGAATAGTCAAATCAATTTGAGAAAATAATGTAATTAAATAAACATTTAATTTATTCTGCATAACGTGGTTCACAAACTACGCGCGATGTGTCGCTTGATCAATGAAAACAATTGCTACCTCTTTGTAATAATTGTTCTGTGAATGTTTTCTCTCTGCATCACCGTAAAGTTGACTGGTAGAAAATGCCTCAGGCATCAAGTCCGCCTTTGTACGGTATTCTTTTACTTGTGCATAAAGTTTTAATAAATAAATAAATTATTATTACGGGACGGTTTCACACAAATCAATCAATTCAAAATGCGCACATTTTTTGTATGAAAAAAATTATGACAAGATCGACAATTTATCTTCACTATTGTAATCTATATACACAATACTGTCTCCCATTGCAGCCGTGGCAGATACTTTTATAGCACCTTATACAACGTGTAACGTTAAATGCGCAAAACCTCTTTAGGGGTCATTGTACTCATCATTATGAACAACTTTTACTATGGGACCAAAACCTGAAATCGCGAAAAAAAATCAGCTGTTCAGTACATTTTCACGAATTATGCGAACATAAATGTACTGAACAGCTAATTTTTTTTCGCGATTTCAGGTTTGGTCCCGTAGTAAAAGTTGTTCATAATGATGAGTACAATGACCCCTTAACCCCTCACGTGTCTGAGTTTGGGCTATTTTTAGACCCAAAACACCAGCGGTGGGGGGGTTGGGGGTTAGTTGTGAACCCTATAGGTTCACAACTACTGATGAGGATATGTTTTCCATCGGATTATGTTTTTTACGTTTATATATATGTGATGTAAGCTTATATTACCTACTATGTAAAGTTTTGTCCTTATGCACACATGGGGCATTCGACACTTGAGGGGTTAAGAGGTTTTGCGCATTTAACGTTAAACGTTGTATAAGTTACAATCAGATTTAAACCTTTGTGAGAGCTGGAGTCTATTAGGTTCTGGGTTCAGGACCTGTATAACAGATCTCCAGGCTCACACCCTTAAAATTACAAAATTAAATTACACTTACGTATAACTACAACATTGTAAAAGCTTCCAAGTACTAAGTTCTGCGTTTAATTCAAATAAGCAGCCATTAAGAGCAACCCTACCGTTACCCAAATTCTAAAATAAAGCAAGCATCAACAAATTGCCTTTATTTTCATGTCAAGTGGTTCCTGCGCTTTAGTTTATTTTCCCGTTCCTTGCATATCATATCACCGGCACTAAAGGGCACGATGGAATTCGAGCGGAACGAATATTTTAATAATCTACAATAGGACACGTGGCTGAGCGGAAACCATGCACGTTCTATCAATTAGAAGTGGAATAGATAGAAAAAACTTGACTAGAATTTTATTGAACCCTTCGAATTGGGAGGAGTGGTTACCTATAAAAATGAAAGCGAAATCATAAATATTACCCTCTGTTTGTGCAGCGAGTTACAAAGGGTTAGGATTCTTTCACTTTTAGTTTGTGGATTTGATTTTTTAAAGGCTGTGAGACGTTCAATGTCATGTTTAAAACTATATAAAATTCACTGATAAATGTTCAAGTGCTATGTTCTAGCTAGGCCTTGCTGGATTTAGGTGATTTAGATAATAAGATAACAATTTTAAAATATTGCTTATGCAATGTCTTGTTGCGTCGTGCGTTAATCACATTACATAAAATGAGGTATTAGGTAAGTACTATAGAAGTCTTAAAACTTATGTTTAACCAGTGTTTAACTCATCAAGAGTTAAACACTGGTTATAAACATGAGTTTTAAGATTAGTTAGATGTTTGGAAAAGTGAGCTAAACTAGATTAGTATTATTCAGGATCATTTATTAATCATTCAGGATCTTTTTTTTCTAATTTCCCTAAAGGGTGAGATAGCCTTTTCTTAAAAGGAAAGGTAAATGATGATTTCATTCTCTTCATTTTTATTTAATTGAGTACATCTTTCTTTTATGTATTTTTTCAAATTTGTAAATGCAATTATCGAACTAATTCTGATATATCTTCAGAAAAAGTATACATTGCAGACTAGCTTTTGTCAGCGGCTTCGACCGCGTGATGTCGGAAAATATTCCACAGGAACATACTACCGGAAAATCCTTCCTTATTCCTTGTCTACATTATAAAATATCTGTGCAAAATTTCAGATTTCTAGGTTCAAGGGTTTGGGCTGGGCGTTGATGAGTCAGTCAGTCAGTCAGTCAGGACTTCTCTTTTTACCCACTTCACAAAAAGGAGGAGGTACTATGTTCGGCTGATTGTATGTTTTTTAGGGTTCCGTACTTCAAAAGGAAAAAACGGAACCCTTATAGGATCACTTGTTTGTCCGTCTGTCTGTCTGTCTGTCTGTCTGTCAGTCTGTCAAGACCATTTTTCTCAAGAACCCGTGGAGGTATCAAGTTGAAATTAATATCAAATACGTAGGTCTGTGTTTTCTTGAAGTCCTAAAAAATTCAAGCTTCTAAGTCAATGTGATAAAAACATACGGCCATTTATGCGTCATATTTTGATACTCGCAGTAAATCAAAACCTATAGGGTACTTCCCGTTGTTCTAGAATCATGAAATTTGGTAAGAAGCAAGGTCATACAACACAAATAAAGGAAAAAGTCTGAAAATTGTTAATTTGTAATTCTATCACATAATAAAAATGTTCAAGTCTGTCAGTCTGTCAAGACCCTTTTTCTCAAGGACGCGTAGAGATATCAAGTTGAAATTAATATCAAATACGTAAGTTTATTGTCCCATACAGTTCTAAAAAAATCAAGCGTCTCAGTCAACGCAGTAAAAAAATACGGCCATTTTGCGACACATTTTGATACTCGCAACTGTCGCAAGTAAATCAAAACCTATAGGGTACTTCCCGTTGACCTAGAATAATGAAATTTGGCAAGAAGCAAGGTCTCCCAGCACAAGTAAAGGAAAAAGTCCGAAAATTGTTAATTTGTAATTTTTTTGTAATCCAATGTTAAGTTTGTTTTTGGGATCAATTCAATTCAACTACGGAACCCTTCATTGTGCGTGGTCCGACACGCACCTGGCCGGTTTTTTTTTTTGTATGTTTGTTCATCGAATACTCCGCCAATTGTCGACGGATTTTCAAAATTATTTTTTTCTTTCGAGGTGGTCCCATTGTCACCAAATCAGAATCTGATCAGGGGATCCCATGGAAATCGAGGGGAACCCTAAAATTTTATAGGCACAACTATAGCGATTTGGGTATTTTTTATAGTAACTCGTGCATTTGCTATCGGAAAACACCATTTGGTGAAGTGGAACTGATGATGAAGACCACAGATGGCCATCGGAACTACTCAATTTATAAGTATTTCACGGGTTGCAATTCGATTACTTTAATATGGTTGCTAAGTAATTTATGCTCGTCAAAATGCATAATGGTGATGATGACTTCACCATGGAGCTCCAGTTCTCCTGGTTCTTACTAGGAGAACTCCTCAACAATTAACGTCCCAGCATCGGGAAAAGCAATATTTTGTAAAAAGTGATGAGCAGTTGCCATTGGGCTATTGTAACTTAGATAAATTACAAACTTACCACTAAAAAGTGAAAAATAAAAACTTTTTTACAAAAAAAAAACAACCGACTTCCAAAAAAAACACTACAAAGTGAAAAATAACTTTAATTTTGGAAGTCGATGGCAAAAAACTAAAATACAGATCCAAAGACACCGACTTCCAAAATTAAAGTTATTTTTCACTTTGTAGTGTTTTTTTTGGAAGTCGGTTGTTTTTTTTTGTAAAAAAGTTTTTTATGTATATACCTATAGATAGATAATAGTAAAATCAAAGACATCATAATGTATACGAAGTAGTCAGGATGTCATTCAATGCTATAAATAATAGCTTACTATTATTTATAGCATTGATTGGCATCCTGACATATTTATCGATTCTGTAAGATACGTGCGAGATATAATATGCCATATGTTATCAGTCTTTCCAAAAAAATAACCTTTATTATTGTGTGTATACAATATATACTTACGTACCAAATTTATGTAGGTATTACGTGGTTTTGGCCTACTGCAATAAACTTATCTCTATAATAAGGAAGAGTGCTGTATATTTAACGAAACTATCAAAATGCAAACAGGCGTCGCGTTATTTCGCGAGTCAAATCGTAACAAGAGGTAGGTACTCTTTCCAAATTAATCTTTCTTCAATTAAATATCTTGGTCTATTCCATTAGCCAATTGCCATCAATAAAATCAAATAAATGCGATTGCCATTATATTGGTAATATAACCAGGAGATTGAACCTAATCCTACTTATCTTAAAGTCCAAGTTTTTTCAAGATCACCATCTCTTAGAAACACTACTGGTGCGTACGGTTTTTTTTATCGTTAAATACACTGCAGGTGATTTCATAGAAAGTGTGCTAAGATGCGTTTCTCAATAAACATGAATTGTGTGTAGGTACTAATTACATTATGGAGAATTTAGGTAGGTATGCATTCAGTTTTATCAGACGATGCATTACAGGATTGCATGTAACTATATCTCTTGTCTGCATTTATCTTGTTATCCAATGAATCATACTTGTTGACATGTGGTAATGTGCGATTAGAGATAGCTGTGCCCGATGTCTCCACACTGTTAATTGTCTATTGTGTGCTAGATGTTAGTCATAGGAAAGAAAAAATCGTATTATTTACTCATTAAATTCTTTAATAGATAAGTGTACAGGGTCGCAAGGACATTGACGCGAAAACTGAAAACATGAATTCAGCACATGATTCTACCGTTAGAAATTAATTGTCAAAAAATAAAAATCTGTTGGTTCAAAGAAAAGTGCAATATCTACGCGGTCAAAAGGTAGAACAGCGTTTTTTTTTTAAATAACCGACGAAAAAATTTCTAGCCAGGGGATTCAGAATCATGTAACATGTAGGTACTGAGTCCATGGTTTTGGTTGAGTGTCGATGTCCCTGCCCGGCCACCCTATAAGTATTCTTAGTACACATAAAACGCAGAATCAATAAGCTATTTTGAAGAATTCTAAAAAAAACAAAACATACAATGGCGGTGAAAATAAAATTATGTAGGTACAGTGGGCTGCATCAATTGGGTATCGCAGTTGTATTAAAATTTTATTTTTCTATTTATTTTATGGTATAAAATAAGGTATACTTATATAAATAGGAGGAGGAGCTCGTGGCTAAGTAATAACAGCCGCACGAGTCGATCCGTCAGGTTAAGCTACGCTTGCCGGGGTTGGTCAGTGGATGGGTGACCATCTTTACATATCGAGATTCCTCCGTGCCTCGGAATGCACGTTAAGCCGTTGGTACCGGCTGCTATTCGTGGATCTTTGACAGTCGTTACGGATCGTCAGAAGCCCGAAAGTCTGACAACCAGTCTTACCCGGGGGGTATCGTATTACCCAGTAACTGGGTTGTGGAGGTCAGATAGGCAGTCGCTTCATGTAAAATACTGGTATTCAGCTGCATCCGGTTAGACTGGAAGCCGACCCTAATATCGTTGGGAAAAGGCTAGGGAGATTGACTTATATAAATGAATAAATAAGTAATAATTGTATGTAACCCTCCACTTTTTATAGTGCCTAAAACACCTTAAAAACATATTAGCAATCAATATAATCAAACTACTTTCCATATTAAGTATCAAACGGCTTTATTTTCCACACTGTTTATGATTTTGTTAGTTGAAATTGGAACTAAAATATCATTATATTTGGTTAACTATGTTGATATTTTATGACTAGTCCCAAATATTTCCGCTTGGGTTTATTACCAATGAAATATTTTTTTGCTAAGGGCACATCGTTTATCATTTGTTACGATAAAATACATACTCATTGCTAATGTGACCTTTGAGCTCTTTTTCTAACAAATGTTTTGAAAATGGAACATTGGATTTATTCACATATTATAAACTCGAGTTTATGTTTGAGAAATAAGTCAATGTCTTTCATTGAAAAATCTGTTATCATGACAGAGGTACTTATGTATGACAGTGATCTACTATGTATCGAGATAATATTGCGTAATACATAGATGGTGTAATATTTAAGTACACAGGTTTACACAAGTACACATTTTTAAATATTTTATTTAAGATGATTAAACAGAGTTTTTTTTTGGTAGTCTTCTGCGAAATTCACATGTAATTTTTTCGGTGGATGGTTCTTTCTTCAAAATTTTTTCTTTTAAATTTTACGGTCTATTTATAAATCTAAATATAACGTGCCCTACATAATCCCTAGCGTGACAACTTTTAAGTAATTTTCTAAACATACCTTCTAGAATTCACGAATAATTATTATTATCCTAATTATATTTTTACATGCAATACGAATAGGTATGTATTCGTAACGTGCATACGATGGTTGAATTATTTATTGGAACACGTGACCTGCGCGCGCGCAGTGTGCATAGGAAGCAAGGTTGACATGAAACCGACTCGCGTAACTGACATGTGCGCTATGCTAGCCATGATTCCGGCGGGGTTCAAATTATTCTTACTAATTATAATAATTTACTAGCATTATATAAGACCATTTATATTATTTATTATTATTAAAGACCAGACTGTCTTGTTGCACTTAGGTACTGCAGAGCATGAGATAAGATAAGATAAGATAAGATTCCCAGATCAGGCAGTGTTATTGGTTGGTTTTTCTATCTGGAATTTTTCAATAGCAGCCCGGAGTCTGGATTTGTGCCCTGTTGATAGTAATAGGCTCGCCCCCTATTACAAGGGAAAAATTGTGGGTGTACTATTCTCGGGGGGTGTACTTTCTGTTGGTCTGCTATACAGGTAGGTATTCCTAGTGCAGACACCAGTCTCTCACAAACTTTGTCATGTAATTTTTATGTTTGTTTTAATTAATTTATCATTTCATCGTTTGTGAAGAGAAAATAAATTATTTTGAATTTGAAAAAAAAAAAAAAAACTATAGGTACCTACATCTCTGCCTAACCCATCGGGGACTACAAGCGTGGTGTAAGTGCTAGACCTTTTGCTATTGTATGGTAGGGTAAAAACTAAAAATCAAAAACCTAATTCAATAAAATAAAAATTTCATCTAAATTCATCATCTAGCAATTTCTGTATCATCATCAACGAAATCGAAGGCAGGATAGTTTATTTTTGGTATCGATAGTTGTGATATTAATTATTCGTAAGTAGCTAACGGATATCTATGGTAGTAGCTAACCTACACAGAATTTTTTTCTTATATTTAGGGTAACCTACAATCCATTTGCAAAAATAATTTCGAAATATAATATTAAATTGTTATGACATTCAAATTCAATTCAATTCATGACTCACGTTCCGGATCGTTCCTGGTGCAGAGGCTGGCCATCGCAATCCAGCGTGGAAACGCGGCGAGTGTGATGGGCACTTTTGGGCCGGGAGCGGTCAGGGACTTTAAGGTCCGTATTACAGAAGGAAACTCAAGCACTGATCTTTGTTTAAATTAAGTTTAGAACTAGTTTCAACCAATCAAATGGCTTGAATCTAGTTTTAAGTAATGCTTGAGTATTGAGTGACGTTCTGTAATACGGACCTTAGTGTGTAATAGTGGTTTTTTTTTTTTTTTTTTTTTTCATTTATTGTTATAGTATATACATATAAATAGTATATACATTCAAATTAACCAATAATAAATAATTTATTTAAACAACAGAAAATCCCCTTCATCAATAATTTAAATAACTTATTAGCGGACATACTATTTATTTATGGAATTAATTAAATATTGTAGTATCTATAGGTATATATGTCAATGTCAATCAAGGTATTTATTTAATGTAGAAATAATTTATGTGGCCGTGAAAACTTGAAGTGTCAGCATGGTATTATTGTTTATTATGCAACAGTTTCTAATTGGAATGCTGTTAGAAGGTAGACTATAGATATGACAAAGCGGAAAAAGCCTAAGTTCTTTTTAGGGTTCCGAACCTCAAAAGTAAAAAACGGAACCCTTATAGGATCACTCGTGTGTCTGTCTGTCCGTCTGTCAATTTGCTCCGAATCTAATGAACCGATTAAGTTGAAATTTGGTACACACATCGCTCGGTCTGTGGATGGGTGACCATCCTTACACACTGAGACCCTCATGCCTTGGAAAGCACGCTAAACCGTTGGTCCCGGTTGTCATTCTTGGATCTTTGACATTCGTTACGGGTCGTTAGAAGCCCGAAAGTCTGACAACCCGTCTTAGTATGTATTATCCAATAATTAGTTTGTGGAGGTCAGATAGGCAGTCGCTCCATGTAAAATACTGGTATTCAGCTGCATCCGGTTAGAATGGAAGCCGATCCCAACATAGTTGGGAATAGGCTAGGCAGATGATTATATTGACAAAGACTGATTATATTGACGAAAGTAATTAAATTCCAAATGTTTTTGTACTAAATGCAAAAAAAAAACTGAATTAATATTTCGTTTCATGAACTCTTTTTTCACATGATATTTGCATATGTCTCATGTCAGTATTTTTCAGGTCAACACAGAATATTTAGTACGAATAAACAACGGCCTTGTTAATTTTATATTACTAGCTCTCACCAGCGGCTTCGCCCGTATTCATTTTAGAAATTATCTCACGAGAACATACTATCAGGATATAAAGTATTCTATGTCCTATTCCAGGTCACGGTCTGCCCGTGTACCAAATTTCATCCAAATACGTTCAGTCGTTTTAGCGTGAAAGTGTAACAAACAAACAAACTCACTTTCGCAATTCTTAATATTAGTTATGACTAGCTTCTGCCCGCGGCTTTGCCCGCGTGGATGTCGGAAAATATCCCACATGAATTTATAATATTAGTATTTTTCATATAACTTAAGAAATGCTCCCATACAAACTTTCATCCCCTCACCGCCTGTAGGATTATTTTTGAGACAAAAAGTAGCCTCTGTCCTTCCTCAGGATGCCATCTATCGCCTTGCCAAATTTTATCGAAATCCGTTCAGTGGTTTAGGCGTGAAAAGGTAACAGACAGACAGACAGACCGACAGACAGAGTTACTTTCGAATTTAGAATATTAGGATGGATTAGATTTTTTTTTTCTTCTAGAAAGTGTTTTCGCAGGTGTCCCAGATAAATGGTAATCTTACGGACCCTTTCACGATTAGTACTGCCAACGAAAGCCAACACAAGTCACAAATCCAACACCCTATATCACAGTCATGTCGGTAAGACACCCAAGTGGGTCTGCAAATCTAATCTGGCATATAGTACCTACGACAACGTTCAAAGGTTCTGTTGACTATCTTCGGAAAAACCGAAATAATATATAGCGAATAAAATGTGATTCTCGAAATCTCGACCAATAGAAATTGATCTATGTTGCCACCTAAGTTATAGATTGACCACAGATAACCCTTAACCCTTAAGTGTTTATTATGTACTAATTTATAAACCGAAAACCCCAGCGGGGGTTGAGTTGGGTTAGTTGCGAACCCCATAGGTTCACAAGTAGGTACTGATGATGATTTTTTTTTCCATCGGATGATGTTTTTTTTACGTTTATATATAAACGTTATAAGCTTATATACCTATTATATAAAGGGTTTTTCCTTATGCACACATGGGGTGCAGTCGACACTCTAGGGGTTAATCATAAAAAACCAAAACGCTCTACAAACATATTTTAGTTAAAATAGTGTTTTGTCTTCTTTCAAACTGAAATAAAAAAAAAAACAAATTCAAAAGAAAAAAAAAATCAAAATCGAAATCAAATTCGAAAGAAATTGACAAAACACTTTTTTGTGTGTTTTTGTTTTTTATGAATAGGTTTAGTACACTTAAATAAGTAAGTACCTATACTAATTTATCTATGAGATTGATGCATCAATTCCGTCACATCCTTATTGGACCAGTCGGATCACATTAAAATTCGGCAGCGATGGAACATTTGAACGTTAAACTCAAATTCAAAGCATTTTTTCAAATAAACCAATTACAGGCACTTTTGAATTGTCAAGGGGTCGGTCAGTCAGAAAGATGAAGCTAGTCGCCCATTCCAAAGCGTAGTAGGTTCCTGTGTCGATACTGTAACTAGGCTGCTGAGGTCAGAAGGCAGTAACTCTCTGTACAATAGCGATATATTGAAAGTTAAGAGTGTTGCTAAAAACCTTTTTTTTTTGTATGGATGCGAAATCATCGATGATGTCTCCCGCTCTGAGTGGAGCGGGAGGGCGTGTCAGACTTTTACTCTCTAAAACCCACCCGTGCCCCTTCAGTTGCCTGTGCCAAGGTCATGATATCTCTTTCGAACAACCCACGATCCTGGCAGGTGGCTAAAACCCCCTAGGAAGGAAGTGCAGACTGTTTGAACAGCTCAGTACCGAAAACTACTGTGTGGAATTGGACCCACAATATTTAATGGAAATATTTCAATTGATGGTGGAAATAAATAAATAATAAATAAATAAATAATATCCTTGGACATTTCACACAACGCCATCTAGCCCCAAGCTAAGCAACCTAATGCTTGTTGTATGGTAACGAGATGGCTGATAAACTACTTATACAGGGTGTAAGGGACAGCCCTCCGCAAACTGATAGGGTGAATTCAGTATGTCATACTAAGATGACCGGTACATGAAATTTTTTCAGGAACGTTAAGGGAATCCAATAAACCTGATTTGTTTGTGTTTTTGTGCACAAATTGGAGCGTCTATTACTGGTTGGGAGGGGTAGGTAATAGGTATGCGGTGAGTTCGATGAACTCTGTAGCTAGACAGAAAGTGAACAGCTGATTTCACGCGTCGTTGGTTAGAGTATTTCAACATCCATTGCTGGTTTTTTTTTTTGCTGTTTTTTTTGCAGTTTTTTTTTACATAAATGGAGTGCTGCGAACACACAATGCAATTTTACATTGAAATAATGAAAATGTAACTGAAAAAAAAAATTGAAAAAATGAAAATTTTCCTGAGAAATTTTCCGGTGGAATATGATTCAAAATGAGGAGCTGAATGCACCCTGTGAGTTTGCGGAGGGCTGTCCCTTACACCCTGTATACATTTTTTTTTTGTAAATACATACATATTACAGATAGAAAAACACCCAGACCCGGAACAAATACTTGTAGGTCATACAAATATTTGTTCCGTGCGGGAATCGAACCCGCGACATGCTGCGCAGCAGTCAATCGCTCAACCACTGCGCCAACCGTGTCGTCAAAATAGAGTTCCAATTGATAATTAACGTCCTATATTTTAGAGTTGAAATGCTCTATAAACAAAATAGTTGAATTATTTCCAGCGTTAAAAACACCTATGACACTCGCAGTGGGTGTAGGTTACTGTAGCAATCGAGAAAATTAAACGATTTAAATCTATGAACGAAACCATGAATAATAAACACCATGTGAGTTATGGTAATCTACCGTATGGTATTAAAAGTACCATAAACGTGTATGTAACATGTTACACCGGATAGCATGCTTCCGTAGAGAGACACATGACTCGTTTTAGCCTGTTCTATTTTGAGTACCATAATTGGGTCTTTCGTAGTACATATGGTTTGAAATATGCACTGGTGGATAGCATTTTTATTACTAGTTTTTATTGATTTTGTTTGAAATGATAAAACATTTACCTATACTTACCTCTACGTTATGAATATTGTTATTCTTGTTCACAGCTCTGAGGTATATAACGATATACAACATATTAGCCATAAAACAATTAATTTAAGTGAGGAAATATGTTTTTAGATCCATTTAGAGATAACGATCCTAATTTTGGATATCCTTTATTTATAGAAATTCATGTTCACACAAATGAAGACTTTAGTATTATTACTTACGCAAATGGCAGACATTATAGGTACCTATGCATACGCGTTTACTTAGATGTTGTAACATTCATTTACGAAAACAAGGTTTCAATCTAATCTTAATTTATTTCTATGATCACTCTTTCAATACAATTATTTACAGGTAAAATAAACGTTCACCACATCTATACTTACTATAACATAAAGTGGCTTTTCGTCTCTCTGTGTGACCGCGTTGTTATTCTAAACTACGCAACTGATTTTCATGCGGTTTTCATTAACATTTACCCACATTAGGGACCCCAAAAATATGACCATTTTAGAGCACTTTTCTTAAATTTTTTGAAGAAATATTTGACTATTTCAATTTAAATTTTTTGTAAATTGTAAACCTCGTCAACACAAATATTTTGACAACTCAACTAACTATATTGAATCAGAAATAACCAAAATATCGACATATCGAACTTTTTTTGAAAATGGGCCCATACCAGAGCGATCGAAAAAACAATGTTAAAATCATGTTTACCAGCAACGCCTTCTTGCAATGTCACTCAAGCGCCAGCAGATCCTAGTAGTACTTTACCTAACTCTTTTGTTGATCGGTCATACATAAGTATCTACTGGTTATAAATACATACGCCAGTGTCAATTAAGTAAACATTTGCGACGGTAGCACAGATTAATACAGATGGGACACTCCGCAAAATCATTTAAATAAAAAGCGACTCTTGCTACGAAACTATAAAGTGCCATTCTGTTCGCAGAACGCTAATTACCTACAGTTATATTCAGCTACACATTGCCTCTCTTTCTATCTCGTAACTCTTATACCTTCGGCGCACGGCATTTCTACTGAATTCGCCCCGTGGACGGGGCCCGCCGTGTACTTGTAGCTTTATACCTAAACTGCGGAGTGTCCCATCTGTATTAATCTGTGACGGTATTAAGAAAATTGATCTAAGTTGGTATTTGTTATTGATTAAATAAATAGGTCATCATTACATATTATTATTTATTTATTTTAATTGATTAGGTATTATGTTATGTGATTGGGTTTTATGCTAACATATCAGGTTTTTAGGAACCCGAAGCTGCGAACCAGGCGTGGTTGGGCTTCTCCAAAGGCTGCATAAAATACATTCCTGCCAACTTTAAGACGAAACGCGCTCACATGGTCGTTGGCGTTCATTCCATACTAATGAATGTAGGTATTCCTCTGTTTTCTCCCTGGTTAATGATACTACTTAGTACAAATGTTTTTTTACGATTTAATGTTCTACCACTGCCATGTCCCTATGTTTTGTTTTTTGGCGTAGTACTTATATAATATACTAGCTGACCCGACAGACGTTGTCCTGTCACAATTTCAATATTCCCATATAAAATCCACTTCCAGTTTTCCAGAATTTTTCAATTTTCCCGGCAACTTTTCCAATTTTTCTCATCGTTTAAACCTTCCCTGGACTACGTGAAACATTTCAAAACCAAAATTAGCTAAATCGGCCCAGCCGTTCTTGAGTTACAAAATTACAACGAAAAGTGGCATTGATTTTTATAGATATAGATATATTTTTTCTAATATTAATACCTACTATTGAGGAGCTCGTGGCTAAGTAATAACAGCTGCACGGGTCGATCCATCAGGTTAAGCTACGCTTGCCGGGGTTGGCCCGTGGATGGGTGACCATCTTTACATACCGAGACTCCTCCGTGCCTCGGAAAGCACGTTAAGCCGTTGGTCCCGGCTGTCATTCGTGGGTCTTTGACAGTCGTTACGGGTCGTCAGAAGCCCGAAAGTCTGACAACCAGTCTTACCAAGGGGTATCGTATTACCCAGTTACTGGGTTGTGGAGGTCAGATAGGCAGTCGCTCCATGTAAAATACTGGTATTCAGCTGCATCCGGTTAGACTGGAAGCCGACCCCAACATAGTTGGGAAAAGGCTAGGCCGATTGATTGATTAATACTACTATTAAAATTTTATTACAGCATGCGTTACGAACGCATAGTATGGAATGCATGGTATGGTAGGAATCTAGGAATGAACACCAACGACCACTTGACCGCGTTTCCTCCTAAATAACGGTAACTAGCTTGCATTATGCACCTCTCCTCTGTAGCTGACGCAGTACGAAATAAACTTAATAAAAGCCATCAGCGACGCATGTGTTTGTTTACCATCAATTGAATTACACTAATTATAAGCAAACAAAAGCATATGCCACCGTGACTCAAAGTTTTTCCTCACTCGAGAGCTAATTTGTAGTTTTTGTTGAATCTCTGTTGATCGCCAGATGGTTGCGCTGCGCCCGCGCATGCCGTATGGCGTCAGTGCCAGGAGTTTGGCGGGAACCTGGCGTAATTGCACTATCTCAAACAATCTGGCCCCATGTCGGAAACACAAAAAGATATATTGTTGCGTTTCGTTAATTCGGTTCTTAGATTTTTTTATATTAAAAAAGAGTTGCAACTGTGAGGCAACAAAGCCAGACTTTGTATGCTGATTTGATTATTCCCAATGACTAAATAGAATATTGAAATAGGAAGCACCTCAGACCTTAGCACTTCGTGAATAAATTTGCAATAAATGCTGAAGTCTTATCGCTTAATTACGTAGGTAAGTAATGACATTTTGTTGCTATTCTATGTTTTTATTTACTTGCTTTAAAATTTACATTGAAGACTTGAAATAGAAATACTACTGAGTGCTACAAAGTTCAACGCTCTTTACTTCTTTGTAATCAAGATTTCTGAAAACCTAGGTAGTATTTAAACGAAAGTAGACACACAGTTAGTATTTTCTGAACCCTCGGAATTGTAAATAATATTTTGAATCTTGATCAATGGACATAAATTGTATCAACAAGTTTGTTTTCACATGTTTACTTTTAGAATACTTCAACATACATACTCTGGCCTTCAAGTCTTAGTTAAATCAAACTATCAGAGTGTCAAGATTGTTCATGCAACAAGATATTATCTTGGTCAAACACTCGAAATAGTAAGATTGTGTAACGATTTCTGAAGTCTAGTTGTACGTCTACTATTTACATGACAGACACAAGGTAAAGGTAGCTGAAGATACAATAATGAAACATTTCCTTGGAGGCAAAATTTGTTTTTGAAATCGTAACTTCGTAAGTATGACAGGCCGTGACAGAGGTATTCACGTGCAAAAGGATTTGCTGTTGCAAAAGAATGTCATCTTTGTTAATTAAATAAACAAACAGACATTTTTTGTACACATCTTCACGTTCTGCCCCGAGGGTCTTTGCATAAGATGCACAGATTATTAATACAAAAATATACGTCATCCTAATCTCGGAACACGTGGATGCGCGAACGATGTGTAGAAAAAGTGCTTATTCAGTTTCTTTAGTGAATTCGGTAGTACCCTAAAGGTAAAGTCCATTTTTTGCTGGTTCCCATGAACCCTGCGACAATGGCGACGACCTCGCTGAAAGACTTCGGGGAGATCCACGCAAGAATAAATATTATACAACAATAGGGTAGCTTCTTTGACTTAACTTTGTCATATAGTGCGGCGTAATAGTCTTGATCTTTAGAGTTCTAACGTCTTTGGTAATTTTTATTAAGGAATTCAAGGTTTAGGCAGTAAAAACAGGAAGTGTTAAACCTATTTATTTATGAATTACTTATATTGAAAGTAATCAGTTGACATTGGTGAAAGATTACAAGGAAAATCTTTCTTTATAAAACTTTAATCAATATTTTCGACATAAACATATGATACGACGTTTAATTGCAGTTGTAAAACAAGCCGGGAATAGTTTAATTTATAGGTGCGACAGCAATAAAAACTCGTTGTCGCTAAAAAGCAGAAGATAAGATAATCTCTAGTATTAAAACTTCTTGATAATCAGAAAACCCGTAATTAAAAACGTTCAAAATCTAGTCACTTCGCAATCTCATCTCAGTGACAATAAATATAAAACCTCACATTTGAAACAGGTTGAGGTTTTCTGGTTCAAGTATCAAGTCGCGTGTCGCGCGCTTTACGCAAGACAACAAAAGCATAGCGGCTCGTAACGGACTTTTTTCCGTGCGGCATCGATCAGGATATCTTCCTCGTAGGTTTTGTGATGCAAGGGCCCCGCCATTCCCACGCATCGCATAACCTGATTACTGACTGAATTTATTGCTTTGAAGAACTTTGTGACGTGCACATACGCAGTTATACACATATAGTGCTTATAAGACTATTAATTAGTAGGTACCAACGTATAATATGTACTTATATTAAATGGTAATTAGTACTAATTAGGTCAGGTTCAACGCAGATACAAGTTGTAAATAAAGTATTCTGATAAACTTTGATCTCAAATAGAATGTCAATTAGAAGAGATTAAAAACTGCATAGTACATACCTAGTGGCATTGACATTATGGAAAGAGTTAATTCACATAAAAAATTCAACCTTTATCAATAAATAATGACAAAGAAATAATAGCATTGTGGAAAGTAAGTAATTAAAAAGTTAAAGACATTCTATTTATAGAAAATGTTACTTAACACTAAAAAGGAGTTACAGAGTTCCACAAAACGGGTCTCAAAGCGTTTTAAGTGCAGTAATAATCTATGTAGATAATAATAGTTTAAATAAACGTTCGTTAAATTAAACTGCAGATAACGGTGCAAAGATATTGGTTTAAGAGGACACTTGTTTCAGAGTATAATAGCCACTTGCTCAAGAAAATAATGTGTTCTTAGCATTTTGAAAACAGACCGTCTATCGCTGTCTTTAAAAATGCAACTAAAAATATTCCCAAGGTTACCTTAGAATAAAGACTCGGGTATGTCGCCTTGTAGGTTGAAAAGTTGTTCCTTTGGCCCTTTTTAGGGTTCCGTACAAAAATGGAAAAAAGGAACCCTTATGGTGTGACTCAGTCTGTCTGTCTGTCTGTATCTCTGTCACAGCTGTATATTTCAAGAACTACTAATGCTATAAACTTGAAATTTAGAACAGTTTTAGATGACATTTACCCAATTATTTTGCAAATAAGAAAGAATTAAAAATATTTATATTTTTTTTGTAAAGGGGGTCTTAAAAATCAAAGTAGGGCTACTAAGGCATGTGGGGTATCATATGAAAGAACGCTGTTTGAACATTCTTAAATATTTTTTTAGTTTTTTTTAGGCCGCATAGTTTTCGACTTTTGATGAAAAATGTAAAAAAAAAATACCGTTCTCCCCAGAATAATTTCAGATTTTTATCTTTGCAAACTTCGGAGATAAGAACTTTGCAAAGATAAAAGTCAGAAATTATTCTATGTGATAGAAGTTTATGTAAAGATTTCAGGAAAAATAAAACGATGTCTCTAAATAGCACACTTTTTCAGAAATCGGAATGGAACCCTCGGTGCGCGAGTCTGACTCGCTCTTGACCGGTTTTTTCAAGACTAACTCCTAACTGTAATAATTGTGACAAGTGAACGTAGGGTCGTAAAAGTTCGTCAGACAAATGAATCATGTTGTGCTAGTTAGTTTTATTTGTCTAGTAATCATTGTGACTAATGAAGTCATAATTAAACATCTTTGTCTAATGCTTTAGCTGGATTATAACGCAAATAATGGTATTAAAATTCCTTTATTAACACTGTATCAGTCACCAGATGACGTATTTTATTTATTTAGTTACTTTCTTAGGTACAGTACTTTTTCTGAATTTTGTGGCACTTATGAAGCGGAAACTCACTCGCTAACTATGATCGATATTCACCCATGTGCATCAAAAACTTTAATCATTTGAAACAGCGCCTGACGAATGGAGCGGAAAATATTTAAATGGAAGTCAAAATAGCGTGCAACTACCCCATAAAATATGGCGATATTTTGATGTTAAAAAAAAAATTGGGAGAAATTAACATTCTTACCGGCCCGGATACAAGGAGCGTGCGGAACGAAACAAACGAAGGAAGAAATAGGCGAACTTTCATGTTTACTAACTTTGAAATTCGTCGCATTTTTCAGTAGCGAAACTTCCGTTATTTAGCTGAAGGAATGTTGTCAAGAACGGAAAACAGAATTCTGATGAAAAAGTTGGGGATGAACACCGTAGTTTAGTAGCAGTAGAGGAGTCCGTGCCTCGGAAAGCATGTTAAGCCGTTGGTCCCAGCTGCCATTCATGGATCTTCGACAGTCGTTACGGGTCGTCAGAAGCCCGAAAGTCTGACAACCAGTCATACCAAGCGGTATAGTATAACCCAGTTACTGGGTTGTGGAGGTCAGATAGGCAGTCGCTCCATGTAAAATACTGGTATTCTGCATCCGGTTAGACTGGAAGCTGACCCAAACATAGTTGGAAAACGGCTAGGCAGTCTAAGTTTCTAAATCCCAAACAAAATTCACAACAAAGTGTTCGAATCAACAATAAAACCGACAGTTAAAATGAACTTGAATAACTTTAAATCAACTACACAAAAATCAAATCTGTAAGCTCGACCCAAGTTGTAATCAACCCGTTTGTGGTTCTCCCTTGAAACTTGGTATTTTTTATTCGGGATAACGGCGGCACATTACAATCATAATAGCGCTATCGCCTTACCGTTAACGGCTCGGGATTTTGGGCCGGCTCCACCGATTTTATTAACTGAGGTTTAAGTTTCGATGTGACGAAAACTTTGTTGGTAAAATTCAGGGACAAAGAACATTAATGATCGTTTTAAAAAGTTTTATTTGATTTAAAAAAACAAATAGGGAGTCATGGGGACTGCCGAAAGAAGTGAAAACTTGACGGCGAAACACATCACATTAGCATGTCGCGTCTCGTGTGACGTGACGGTGATGCTAACTCATTAAATTTTCCCCTACCAAAAACCGCTCAGAAGTTTTCACTTCAAAAAAATCTTATACCATGGTGAAGAAATGTTGTATGATGCTACAATGTGAATAATTTTATGGAACAGTGACTTGAAGCTTTCTCCAATTAGTCATAAATATTTAGTGTTTCAAGCTTATGTCTATTGACAATTGTATATTAAGTAGATACCTCTAAAAACTAGCACAGAACTTTAAAAATAGAACGAAGCATAAAATAACAGTATAACAGTATAATTCTCAGTTAACAAGAGATTTAGACAACGGTGAAGTCGACCATAGCGGCTTATGTTAAGCTGCAAAGCGTTTTAAGTAGGTCATTTACTGTCAAATGATTTGGTTGCATTAGCATAAGGGTCTTTGTCTCAATGGGGTTGGCATTAAGGGAGTGTGTTTTAAATGGGCTCACTAGATCATGGCAATCGACAAATTAGGGTAAGGGAACGTTTATAAGGTCAGAGTCAATTTAAGTTTTCTTTAAATAGGTTTCATTAATTACCTCAATAATTGATCATTACTTTTCAGTCATGTAGAAAAAATCACAGAATTTAGTTAAAATTATTTTTTATATAAGGTTTTCCAACAACGGATATACACAATGCATGACCATGACACATAAATGAAGGACAACATCAGGTATTTAAATTAAAAACAATATACAGGAACTAATTCATTTATTGTCGATTTATTATCATCTAACATCACAATGTTTATTAAAATAGAAGGCACTAAGTTATTTCATTTGTATTAAACGGTGCCCTTGGAAACTTATATTTACAATATTGAACTATTCACGAGAGCTTTTCTCTGTGCACTGGATAGTCATTGAACTATGTAAAATTACTAGAATAACATATAAATAATACGATCAATGTACAAAGCTTGAAGTGCAGGCTCGACCGTCGACCGTTACGACACACCTTGCGCCTGCGCCTTCAACCGACTTTGGCACTAACAGCTGTATGTTATGTTTTACTACACTATACTTCTATCGCAATAAATATCTTGACTTACATTTATCTACACAAAAACTACATTAAATCCTTAAGTTAATTCTTATTATTGTTGTTTTTCAGCGATCGTGCTTGTCTAGTTTTCTCCTGCCACCATTTAAGGGTTTCCTCAAACTGTTCTCTGTCCTCCGGTGTCACTTGAATATCAGGAAGTTCTCTCTTTAGTTCCATATCGTCATTGAATTGGTCTTCAACGAAAGTGTTATCATCAGCCTTGAATTTGTACTCATTGTGAGTTAAAATTAACCCAGGATCAATAGAAGGCAGACTGGTTTCTTCAGTGTAATTGTGCTGCAGTTGCTGATTCATTATTGCTGAATATTTAACCTCAAAATCACTCTCGTTCACTGCCACATCAGTCTCACTCAGGTAATGTCGTTCCGAGATCACTGTAAACTGTTCTGCTGCATTCGGGAATGCGAAATGTCCTTCCAATAGATGAGGATTTATATCTTCATGTCCAAGAAGGTCGGATGAAGGAGTTAGAGGCTGTCCAGCACCTTCTTCTTCCTCGTATAAGTTCGGAGTAGCCACTAACTGAAATTGCTCCGTTGCTTGTAAGTCAACATATTGCTGTCGAGGAAGATGCATAGACCCATCTAGTTCATCTTCATCCATATCATCGTCTTCAATAGCGGGAGAATGTAATGAGTAGTAACTTCTTTCTTGGCTATTTTCTCTCGGAGACGAAGATGCTGGAGAAGGGAATGATTCCATTGATGGGTGTGATGAATTTTCCTTATCATGACCGATGTTAAGTAAACTCTCTAAGTTTCGTATGTATTCGACCGCCATACGCAGCGTTTCCACTTTACTTAACTTCTTGTTAGCTCCTCGGTTGGAGTTAGCATTTTCGAAAGCTGATGCAACTTCTTCGGGGATATGTTTACGTAGAGCGGCAAACCCATCATTAACTTGGCGCACTCTGTTACGTTCGCGCGCATTTCGTCGAGCGACTGCAAGAGGTGTTGGTGACCGCACTGATTCTTCCGCGCTATTTTCACAAGGTCGAGGTTTCTTAGCCGCTGAAGCTTGTGCCGATAAAGGCTCAGCAGCACGCACTAATGACGTCACAGAAACGGTAGCAGGAACAGATTGATTCTTCGGCTTCTTTCTCACTATTATAATTTCACGTGTGGGGTTTTGATTGGAATCATTGTTTGTTATGTTCACGGTATTATTCACGGATTCTTGGAGCACCTGCGCTTTGCCTAAAGGCGAGTTGCGGAAGACGACGACGCCGATGGAACTCATTTCGGCACGATGAGTTGCTGTTTTCACATGTTACTATTGTTTATTTTGGATTAGTTGCGGACTTGGGTAAGATTGGATCACGTAGTAAATAACTGTTTTCTAGTAAAGTGGAGTAGGACTATACGATGGCGTCAGAGCGCCGGCTACGACAGGAATGGCGCGTGCCGCGCGGACGCACCTGGGGTGGCTCGCGGGGGGATCAACAGGGGTACTTACGTTTACTACTTGCACACATGCTCTTTGAAAGGGCGGAATGGGGCAGCGTTCCTGTTCAGTTTTATTTGAGCATTGAATTATTTTTGCACCAGTCTCACCTTCGGAATATTTTATTACCTATGCCTAGGATAACGGCAAATGTATATCTGCTTTGTGTGTTCGCGTACCCAAAACATATAAATAGACAAATAAAATTTTAAAATTGAATACTATCCATTTTATGTACTTTCAATGTTTTGGCTTTTTCTGCGATAAAAGTTTAATTATTTGAAGATTTCGGTCATCACCTATGAGGAAATAAATTGCCAAAAATATAAAAATTAAATGAAAAAAATTAAATTAATCATACTTAAATGTTCCAATGCTAAACACTATACAGTACAAGCAACACTTTTTGAAATCGCAAAAGTTCTGTGGAACGATCCGCAACGATTCCCCAAAACCTGAGCATCAATAGAGGACAATATAATTTTCATGGGGTGTCGCACCCAACTACCGGTTTGTATGTGTGTGTAAGTTGCAGTTACTTACCAACACATACCTTTATTATGTCATATATACCCACACATACATAGATAGTCCACACATATGCAGTAATCGAGCTAAAACCGTTCGCGTGTTTGAATGGAACTCCGAAATGATTGCGCTGGCGCACGAGGGTTGGAAATGGAATCATGTTAGCCATGGTCGAAAGTACTAATATTTTATTCTAGGTCAACGGTAAGTACCGGTAAGGTTTTGATTTACTTGCGAGTATCAAAATATGTCGCATAAATGGCTCTATCTTTTTAACCGACTTCAAAAAAAGGAGGAGGTTATCAATTCGGTTGTATTTTTTTATTGCGTTGACTTAGAATCTTGATTTTTTTTTAGAGCTCTAAGGGAACATAGACCTTTAGGTACGTATTTGACATTAATTTACGCTTGATACCTTCACGCGTTAATGAGAAAAAGAAGTGATCCTATAAAGGTTACATTTTTAGGGTTCCGTACCAAAATGGTAAAAAAGGAACCCTTATGGTGTGACTCAGTCTGTCTGTCTGTCACAGCTGGATATCTCAAGAACTACTAATGCTATCAACTTGAAATTTGGAACAGTTTTAGATGACGTTTATTCAACTATTTTGCAAATAAGAAAGAAATATATAATATATACTTTTTTTGTAACAGGGACTGAAAGGGGGTCTTAAAAATTAAAAGTGGTGCTACTAGGGCACGTGGGGTATCATATGATACTGCACTGTTTGCACATTCTCAAACATTTTTTTATTTTTTTTAGGCCGCATAGTTTTCGACTTTTGATGAAAAATGTAAAAAAAAAAATACCGTTTCTCCCCCCTTATCTCCAAAGTTTGCAAAGATAAAAATCTGAAATTATTCTATGTGATAGAAGTTTATGTAAAGATTACAGAAAAAATAAAACGATGTCTCTAAATAGCACACTTTTTCAGAAATCGGAACGGAAACCTCGGTGCGCGAGTCCGACTCGCTCTTGACCGTTTTCTTTCCTTTTTTTTTTTTTTTTTTTTTTTTTTTTTTTTTTTTTTTTTTTTCTTTTGAGGTACGGAACCCTAAAAATTAAGCATGAAGGTGATAGGTTCTTAACTTTTATATTTCAAGCGAAGGCAAAGTAAATGTATATACATGTAAATGTATATAAAAGGCAAAAGTGATTGACTGATGTATCAACGCAGAGCCCGAAACGCTGGGACTAGAGATTCCAAATTTGGCACGTCTAGCGGTGCATTAAGAAAGGATTTTTCAAAATTCATGCCCTAAAGGGGTGAAACGGGGGTCCAAAGTTTGTATGAAAAATCTTATTCGTTGAGTTAATAGACTTGAAACTTCCACGTGCTAAAGCTATCTTACATAAATGAATACTCTAAAAATAAACGAATAATAGGTACTTACTTCCAAAATTATTATTTTTAATCATAATAACGAATCCCTACTACAGTATCTCCCGTTCAAAACAACTTATCTCCTAGATAAAAAATAATTAATCTTTTTTTTCAAACCGATCTGTTTGTCTGTATGTGTGTGTGTGTACACCCACGCCAGCTGCGTGCCCTTTAGCTTTTGTGTGGTGGCACGCGCCACTGTCCTAGCAAGACCATTGTTACATCACTAGTACAACTGCATACTAGTTTGGTAGACTGATTTGATTCTTAATATTGTTGTTGTAGAGTTTAATTTTGGTGGGCACAATAGTTGTTGAAATACTGGGATTTTGGATACGCACAGAGGTAAAGGTTCATAGGTCGATTTATTGAGGTATCCTTAATCACTAACCCCCTTATAATAATAAAATAATATATAAATAATACTGTACGTACCTATTTAAATTAATTCAAGTTTAATTTTATGTTGTCATTTCAATAAGTACTTGCATGTCACTCAATACTTGTATGCTATTATATCTGGAGGACCACTGGCTCCTAAAACACAGGCTATTGGCCTAGTTTAGGAGGCATCAGTTCGCCCTATAATGTGTACAACATTCTTTAATCCTGGTGTACTTATGTGTGTTACTATAATGTACCAATAAACATTTTTATTATTATTATTTCCTTTATTTCACTTACAAACTTATAATTTACATTTTTAAATATTTTTATAAAAAAATAAAATAAAAAAACATTTAAAAATATAAAAAATAGTAGCCCACCGGTAGGTATCGGGAACAGGGTCCAAGCAACCGGCGGTCAGGGCCCCAGAGAGAGGAACCTCCTAACAATGCGGGCCGTGTCTAGAAGCACCGCTTTCTTATTATTATTATTATTATTCATAAAAAAATAAAACGCGCTATAAACCTATTTTAGTTGTAGAAGTGTTTTGTCTTCTTCTTTCAAACTCAAATCATAATTCGAAAGAAATTTACAAAACACTTATTTATAACTAAAAGAAATAGATTTATAGAGCGTTTTAATCTTTTATGAATAGGGGGCCTACACGAGATTCTTCTTGCATCCAACTGTTTTTTTTTTGTTAGAAAAAAAACTTAGCTAGAGCTACATCAGATAATATGGATATTGTCGCAGTTCGCAGTGATGCTAAAGTAGTGCCTCATTCATGACTTAAAAAAAAACTTTTAATATCAGGCAGAAAGGCCGAAAGCATGTTAGTAACAAAACAGTACTTAAAACCTGTGTTATTTTATTAGATAAGTACTAGCTTTTCCCGCGGGTTCGGCCGCGTGGAAGTTTCAAGTCTATTAACTCAAGGAATAAGATTTTTCATACAAACTTTGGACCCCCGTTTCACCCCTTTTGGGGATGAATTTTGAAAAATCCTTTAGTGCAACCCTAGACCTCATAAGGAACCTACGTGCCAAAGGAATCTCTAGACCAAGCGGTTTGGGCTGTGCGTTGATACATCAGTCAATCACTTTTGCCTTTTAATAGATAGATAAATTTAATTTAATTAAAAAAAAAATTACAAACATCACAAAATGAAAAGAGCATCATTCACAGGTATAGGTTTATCGAGCTGAATGTATAACATGCAGCTTGACATCTATCCAGCGCAGGCCCATCCAGTGTATCCGCGAATACCGCAAGGATGCTGTTGGTGTTTTCCCTGACTCTGCGTAGTAGCGATGCAACTTTGTCTTTAATGTAAGTAATTGTCTGTGTGCGCATCAGCGAACATGCCTGACGCACTACAATAAGGAGCTTCAACACCCTGAAAGCATTGTTGTATTGGATGCGCAAGGTATTGTCCGATTTTTGGTTATGATTAGCCCAGAGGCTGCTGGTGTAGAATATCTGGCAATAAGCCTTGAAATGTGTGATTTTAACGGGTACTGAACAACCAGCAAACCAATTGTAATTTAATTAATAGTGTTAAAAGATAGCGATGTTGTCAATGGTAGTAAACCCAGTAAATGTTGCAAATGAGAAAGAAAGTTACTTTTAGTAACCTCTCTCGAAACTTAGTCGTTGCTGTAGCTGTCTAATGTTTATAATAGGTGGTGACCCCTATAACTAATGATTACATAATGATGACAGAATTAATTGCTAACCTGTGGCTTTCCCCTACGCTTTATGCCAAAAAGGGTACCTTTAAAAGTAATTAATAAAACGATACTTAGATGAGAGTAGTGGTGGCCCAGTGGGCCAGTGGTAATGGCCGCGACTTACGAGTCGTAGGTCATGGTTCGAACCCAGACAGGCGCTTTAATTTGTGAAAATTATTTCATCACCACTGCTCTCAAAACGGTGAAGGAAAACATCGTGAGGAAACCGGCATGTCCTAGAACCAAAAATTCAAAGACATGTGACATCTATCAACCCGCACTGGATCCGCGTGGTAGATTACAGCCCACTCCCTATATACATGTCGACGGATGGAGAGGGAGAGGAAAGCCAAAGTTAAGATGGATGGATTGTGTGAGGAATGATATGAAAGAGAAGGGAGTGAATGATCGCGTGACGGTTGACAGAGGAGAATGGAAAAAGAAAATTGCGCCGACACTAAGTAACATGGGATAAGGGCAGGAAGATGATGGTGATCCCTCTCACCGAGAGGAGGCCTGTGTCCCAGCAGTGGCAACGTTATAGGCTGATTATGCTACTTAGATGATTAATTAAATTATTGATGATTAAATAATGCAAATGACACTTAGAGCAACAGTTTTTAAAAGACTGCTAAAAATAAATTCTTTAGCCGATTTAATCATGCATTGTGCTGTGGTGCTGGTTGTTGGGAATGGGCTGTGTATATTTCCATAAGATTGAAGATTTAGACAAATGAACGCCTTGTCTTATGAAATCTTGTTCTGGCGACTCGTTGTTACTTGCTCAGCCGAAAACAAATGACTGATACATTTGAGAGTATTGGAAATAAGTAAATAGCCTCAGGCCACAGGCATTTTACTTGATCATTGCAAAGCATTGAAAAGTTAATGCACAATTATGGAAAAAGAACACTGTATACAATTTAAAAAAAAAAAAAGTCAGCTAGGTTTCAGTATTTCAAGCGCCTGATTCAATAATAAGGCAACATATAATCCGGGTGAATGCTACCTGAGTTCAGATATATCGTACAGTTCGAAGAAACCAAATAAATAGGATGTTTTAATGACTTTAAAATGTATGAACACGATGTTTTTCTAGTCAAAAAACTAAATGAGCATCCTTTTTAGAAGGGACCCGCTTGGCATTTGTTAAAACACCACAGTTAAAAAGTAACTCGAACAACGAAACATTAAACTGTCTTTGGATTAGTGAGGTAAGACGAGTGTTGCTCCTAATACTCAAAAGTGCATCCTGTAACTCAAGATGTCTTGTTTTTTCGCGGCAATCCGCTCAGTAAGGCGAACTCCAAGGCTCCAACATCTTGCGAACATGTGGGATCCGTAAGTGTGACTATGGTGCATACTATCCTGGCTATATTTAGCCAGGCCATATGGTAATTGCTGGCAGGGGAAGGTGTATCGAATTGGAGATGCCACAGCATTCGAACGAGGTGGATCGCTCTGTCAAAACATTCGAACCCTTTTTAAAAGCAACTTTTTAGAACTGCAGTCAGGGTGATTTTGTTTTGTCGCTGTCTTAAATCTGTACTAAAATAATATTATAAGCAAAATCCTTTTTCCCAAGCATACTTACTGATTTGGACGTATGTAATGCACTATTCGTATAAGGTGACAGTATTGATTTACTGTGTTTCGATCCATGTGTGTGTAATGTGGCCAGTACGAGGCCAATTGATGAAGAGCTATTCCACTAAGACAAGCCATTATTGGCGTTGTGTAAATGAAGTAAATAGAAACAATCCATTACAATAGAACGATTTCTAATTGTACGGCACAAATATGCCGAAAAATTATGTTGCTTTGGCTTAGTTAATAGTTAGTCAATTGGCCTCATGTAAATACTACATAATGCTTTGAAGGAACTAAACGGCCATAGCAGTAGTAACACATCTATTGTGTCTTTTTAGTGTCCTTCAAAGCATTAATCATAATAAGGAAATGCACAGGATAAAAAAAATCAGAAGTATACCTAATTACTTCATTATAGGGGTAACTGGTGGAAATCCGAAAGTTTGATGGGACTGCGACAGATTCCCATCCTCCACACGAGCAATCTTTTGCATTCATAATTCATAAATTGATACGCTCAAAATAGCTACTGAGCTATTCAGTAGCTATTTTGAGCGTATCAATTTAAAAGTTCTAACTAAAGTTTATTGAAAAACCAACAAAAGTTTGTTTCCTAACAGAAAAAATCTTATAAACCCAGTTTAGACCAAGCAAACACAAAAGATAACCTGCGCATTCATCTCAAACAGCTGTGTTATGAATAGTTCCCGCCGACCGAGTTACCTTCTAATGCTATAACCTATCTCAATATAGGACACCTTGAATTAGCTAGGCTATTGAGGGCTTCCCCATACCAGACGTACAGTAGGCTGCATGTCATAGTAAGAAAACCAGCATAACCAGATCTTTTATTCTGGTGAATCTCCGTACTACGCTAAGCCATCTCAAAGTTTTACCACAGACGACGTGCGATCGACAGTACACTATTATTAGAAACTATAAGAACAAGAAGAAATAAAAGGGGAACCTTCAACTTGAAAATTAAATAAGCTAAGGTCAGTATAACAAAAGCTGTCTGGAACCCTTAGACTGCATCTAGACGACTAGACTAGCCATTCAATAGACGTTTTTATTACAAGGGGGAGTTGTAAGCATATCCGCTTCAAAATATTGGGTATGATTCTGAGTGAAAACAATGGGACAAAGGTGTCTTTGATAGCCATTGGAGCCAGCTTATATCGAAAGTAAAAGTTTTAGTTCATTTAGCCTAGTTCACGTAATTATTGGGAATTTGAATTATAGTGAACTACGGCTAAATAAAGTAAATCTTTTATTTTCGATATAAGCTAGGCTCCAATGGCTATCAAAGACACCTTCATAAAAGAGAGGAAGGTCTCTAGAGAACATTATTGAAATTGAAATGAGGAAAGTTTACGATAGTAAACAAACTGTCCAATAAGAATAAAAACTACCACTTGCTCACTTCAGCGTCTAAGAATTTGTTAGCTAGCTGTCACTATACTCACTATCCATATTTTTAGGGTTCCGTACCAAAATGGTAAAAAATGTGACTGAGTCTGTCTGTCTGTCTGTCTGTCACAGCTGGATATCTCAAGAACTACTAATGCTATCAACTTGAAATTAAAATAGTTTTAGATGACGTTTACCCAACTATTTTGCAAATAAGAAGTAAAAATATTTATATTTTTTTTAACAGAGTCTGAAAGGGGGGTCTTAAGAATTCAAATGGGGGCTACTAGGGCATGTGGGGTATCATATGAAAGAGCGCTGCTTGCACATTCTCAAACATTTTTTTATTTTTTTTTAGGCCGCATAGTTTTCGACTTTTGATGAAAAATGTAAAAAAAAATACCGTTCCCCCCCCCCATCTCCGAAGTTTGCCAAGATCAAAATCTGAAATAATTCTATGTGATAGAAGTTTATGTAAAGATTACAGGAAAAATAAAACGATGTCTCTAAATAGCACATTTTTTCAGGAATCGGAACGGTACCCTCGGTGCGCGAGTCCGACTCGCTCTTGACCGGTTTTTTTTGTAAACAAGCGACTTGTTTTACGCATGATTAATTAATTGGCACCATTGTGCAGTTGTTGACTGCAATACTCATGGGTGGGCCATCTGGTGTTTTAAATTTGAATCGGCTATAAAAAAAAACTGCTGATTATTTTTTCAAAGTAGGACGGCGAGGTAAGCTAATGGGCAGTAAGTCGTAGGGGCTGGGAGAAAAAAGATATGCAAGGTAAAAGATTATAACCTTTTGCAATTGACAATTCACACAACGCATTTTAACGGGTAACATAACACCATAAGTCCAAAACACTTGCAAATCGGAATCCAAAAGTAAAAGCGGTTGTCTAAGTTGATATGTAGAATATTCAGTCCAAAGGTAAAGCCAAGTCGTCAAGAATCGACAAAATCGCATAGAAAATAATAGCTATCCCACGTTAGCCGTTGAAAACCAACAATGGAATAACACTAATTGGTTTTGACACTGAAAACCAACTCCTATTGACAGCATAACGTTATATTCTACGTTGTCACAAATATTCGTAATAATATTTACAATATTGTACACTTTTGTATAAAAAATTTGAATGCATTTTTAATATTATGTATGTATGTTTATTGTTTATTTGTTTTTCTTATATTTTACAAGGTTTGTTTATTTAAAAAAAATTGACAATGAAAGTAAATCTTCTAACGAGTAGGTTGGTTGCGTTTAGTAACTGCATGATGACTTATATACTGCATAATACTGCATTTGAGTAAATATAAATCTTTTCTAACTTTTAATTCCCAACACCTAGTGCCTCAACGTTTTTTATATAATACTCTTACAAACTCTGAATTAAAGTGAATATTAACTTGCAAGTGAATGACACTTCGTTAATTTATAAATAATGTGGGTCCAAACTCGCCATCCTTCTTTCTGGTTTTATTGGAAAGGTTGAACTTTGTCATTTAAGAATGGAACACAATATCATTCATATGACTACCACGACTGGCTCGGCAGTACCCCATCCGATCAACCCAATTTTCGGGTTGAAGCTCTCAATGGCAACTTCGATTTCATGTTTCAACGCTTCAATTGTCTCTGGATGGTTTGTGTAACATTTATCCTTGATGGTTCCCCACAGAAAATAATCCAAAGGGCTCAAATCACAGCTCCGAGGTGGCCAATTGACATCAGCATTTTGGCTGATTATTCGTTTTTCAAAAATTGGTGATGCTCTCAAGAGTACTAAGTCTGTTTTCGTTACCTACAGGCACTTGTGCTGTGATATTGTGTAAATTAAAGTAAAGGTGTGTGTGTTTATAATATTATCACATTAGATCAATGCTGGAATTAACATCTCTGAAGTTTTTCAGTTATGAAGATCACCCTCGAGTTGGTTTTCAACTTTGATCAGGTTATTCCTTTCGTTACGTACGCCTCCAGTCTTCAACTAAAAAAAGATCTTAAAGTCAACAAACATAAAATAAAAAAAATAACATACATACATTATAAAATATTCATATTCTATTTATTCTTCCACTACAGCTGCTTTTTACCAGTGGTAGACGCTTCTCTTTTTATCAGCTCTTCTTTTAATAGTGCTACACTCCAAGTCGCACACATATTTATCTTGTTTTCATTTATTTAATTTGTGATCGACATAAAAGTAGACGGCGAACAGTGCTGCCACCTATGACGAGCTTTCAGTTTTTAACCCCACTATTCCAACATAGCTCAAATACAAAGAACGATACACGAACGAAACACCAACAACTTTCCATCTTCAAGGCTGGTTATATTAAAAAGACGTCTGGTTCATATTTGTTGCATTTAAATATCGAATTCTGGAGTAGGTACATTTAAAAAGTATTCACACAGTACGAGGTGCATTCATTGGACCGTGGTCCAGACATAATACTCCTTTCAACCTCTTTGTTTAACACCACGCGAGACGTTTGGACCTGCCCCTTCCTCTGAGACCTTAGAACTGCATTCGTTTTCAATGAACTCTTTGCCAACTTCTTATAACAAAACAACATTACATTTGCACTCACAAAATAATTCCCCTATTCTATTCCCTACCTTATTCCATACAATTGCTGATTATGCTGCTTTAAGTAGTGGCTTTAATAAGTTTGCAAAGGTTCAAGATCAAGTTTTTTCTTTATGTTGTTCTGTTCAACTCGGTCTCCTGTTTTCGTTTTCAATGGCAAAACCGTTACATGCTGTGAATTAGCATTTTGTTTGGCAATAACAGTTACTAAGGAGTATGGAAAAATGGAGCAAGAAAAAAAAAGGACATACCTAGTACCTACTAAAATGATTTGATTAAATAAATCGGACTTTATACTCTTTAAACCTAATATCACAGCTAATATCTAATACATAATGTCAAAAATCTATCGATCGATATCTATACCTATCGATACTTTAACAAACGGATATCTTGCATTAGAACTGTATCAAAATTGATAAGCTACAGTAGAATCAATTCCAACTTTAATCAAATTTAATTCAGTATTATTATTCGACTAACTTAACCGACCGAAAAATATCAGGAACCAGGCAGATGTTTGGGCCCGCGCCGTTTTACGCACACAAGCAAACACACTGTCCTTTTCTATCCTACCAATTACAGGAAGGCCAAAAAGAGAGAAAAGATATCAATAGGGGTTGTGGAGGGTTCAGCCATGTGATCTCCTCCCTGGTGCGCACGCACACACTCAAGGACAGGGAACCCTCGATCATTTTATTGATCTAGAGAAAAAATCTCTGCGATTAATTTTGTTACTGGCCGAGTACTGGATTAACGTGATTTGTAGATGTGGTTTTAATTATTATTATCGCTGGGTGATTAATGATACTATGAAATTATTGATATTCTGAGTAAACGTGTTATTTAGAAATCAATATTTACATAATTATAATTACAGACAATCTGGGAAATAAAACAAACAATGTGTGTGAAATTAATTCCCTCGCTGAAGTGATTTTGGGTCTTAAAGGAGACTGAAGTACAGTAGGTATGATGTATGGTTGACAATGATACTGATGTAACAGCAGTAAGAATAATGAATAACTTTCCTAATTAGAATAAGTAGATAACCAGGCTACATCAAATAGGAATTGACCAATTAAAACGACAAAATATTTGTTGACTTGATGGTGTTATAGCTGCAATAGATCCAAAACCGGATCACTTTTTGCTCCAAAATGTAATGACGACATTAAAACCAACTTTACAGTTAAGTGCCCATAAAAAACCGCTTCCGTAAACATTTAGTCGCGCCGACACACAGCCCATAAAGTCTACGATGGGTCTTCGGCAAAATAATATCATCATCTCATTGGCTTCCGACAATTTCGAGTGTGCAAGAAAAACAAACTACTGGACTCGCATATCGAGTTACACTACTTAAACTGTCGTCAGCTACTACCACCCACATGGTCTCCTTTTTTTACCAATCTTTTTACCAAACTAAATAGGTTTCCTGTTAGAAAAACAAACAGAGACATTTATTGAGTCGAAAATTTTTGTTTAAATGTCTAGTTGCGAATGAATGATGGATTTCGAATGACTGTCGACCCATGACGGAATGATGCTTCCGTTCACAAAATTATATCTTGATGTTTGATAGGTGAAAGAATAAGGTAACTGATTTGTCTTTCTATTGATGATAATAATTTGGTTATTAGAAAATCGTGCCCCTTTTCAAAATCATGTCTCCATGCTCAAAAGTGGTTAGAGCATATCATTTACCAAAATTATAGAACGGTACTATCAAAGGTTTATCTGTTCATCGGTTTGCGGTAAATATATCAAGTTTTAGGAAATTTTGGAAGCGAAAAGATTGGGCTGACGGAGCGTAGGCAACGATCCTAATCGATGTCTATCTGTATGATTTCGTTTCACGATTCACTGATGACGTTGCTATTACACGCTTCCTTTTTTAATTTCTAAAGAACGTAATAACAGGAATGCGTTTTTTGAGGAACTAAGACTCCTGGCATTATTATGCGGCTCTTCATCAGATATAACCACTGAATATTTGAAAGAAAAAACATGGGGACTACCGTGGACACCGCTTTGATTTACGACGAATAAAATTTTGGGATCTTTTTAGCGTCGCAATTAAAATATTTAACGAACCTGTCGCAGTGGGTGGTGGGCGACAGTTCTCACGAGCCTATTAAATATAATTTTATTTGTTTTTCTAACGATTTATGTGTGGACGCCATCTCCTTGTTTATAGATGTGTACACTTCGCCGGGACTTTGACGTGCTTTATGATGAGGAAGTTCAAAAACTTAAACTTCTTGCCAATATTTTTTGTGACAAGTTCAAGGTTGCAGTTTCTGAAATTGTGTTTTTAATATTCTTTGAATTATAATTAATGTTCTTTTTTGTCAGATTTGGGGATGTCTAAATACGAAATTAAACCCAAAGATGGTATCTACTACAAAAAGAAAAGCCTTACCCTGCTAAACAGTCACGATCTCAAGATCGGGAGGTGAATCAAACCTGCTGACGTTTATATAATATCATGCCCATAAATTGCTAACGTTTTAACAATACAACCCTTTTAATAGTTTCGTTATTCATATGTCAACATTCATAACCACGATACTTATCAACGGAGCGCATACGCATCCCAGCTAAAATAAAACTCTGTTATAAACGATTTGTGAAATGCGTTGTCAGCATGACGCGAACTGAGTTTAGTGAAATCAAGTTTTTTCCCCAACAAAGGGTAGTTATAATAGTTTTGTCCCCTGGACAATATTGTGATGAGACGTCTTAGTGGATTCACAGCGTGAGGCTGACGGCGCGTTCACTGTTTGGAAGCCACCACCCGCTTTGTAATGTTGCTCAGAATTAACATATTATAATAATTTTTAACCTCATACATCGGCTCATCGTCGACAGTTGAAGATAGCAATAAGATCGTATTAGTTTATGTTTATAGTTTTAGTAGCGGTGCATGTCAAAGCCGTTACAATAAATTGGAGCGTGCACTAGTGGCTGCGAAACATAAGTGGCGTGGCTGTCTTTAAATCACTTACCTTCGAACGCACGCCGTGTATTATGTTATCTATTGCAATAATTTCCGAGGCGTTAAAATGAGCCCGGCATGGGTGTCGGCGCGCAACGAGAACAATTTAATTGAATAAAATTAGCCAATAAACTTTGCTCGTCGAAGGCTGCTACAATGGCATACCGCCTCCGCAGCACAGCACTCGTAAACAGGCCTTATTTACTGTAGACTCCTTTGGGAATCCACATTAAATGCCCTCAATATACTGTTGGGAACGTTTGCGTATACATTCATACCTTAGGCGGTAATAGTTTTTCGAGCCCATTGTGAGACGAAGGTGATATGTTTGGGAGATGTAATGTCTTGCAGATTTTACAATGCCGCGATGGTTCAGAATTTGTTTCTTGACTTTACTAGTCTAATGAATTAAAAAGTCACAACTAAAACTTTTTGGAATGTTAATAATGAATAAACCAGGTTGTCCTGAAATCGGGTTTATTCCACGCTATATGTCACAGCCAACTAGCTTAATTAGCCGTTTTGTTAACAGCCTAGCCTTTTAAGTAGCGTTGCCGGTCGCTGCCGTGGCACCGCTCGCTTCGCTCGCTCGGCTAGCGCGCGGTTTGTCACAGTTCTAACCTAACCTATCCCATTTGGTCGGTATGCCTCGGCTTAGTTATGTTAAAACCGGTTTGGCCTAGGAAAAACTAGTTTGGCCTAAGACAAATTAGTTTGGCCTGAAATCGGGTTTGGCCGGTAATATAAATGCATTTGAATGTTATGTAAAAATTTTTCGAGCGGGTGTCCCGTTGTTTATAATCAATTATGAAGAACATGGCCTGGACGAAAAAGTCCGTAGCCCGCGGGAGAGCCGCTTGCAAAACCAGCAGTGAAGTCTCAATCAAGAGACCAATTACTGTTGTGCTCACTGAACTTTTCATTTCATATAGCCAGAACTGGATTAATCCAATAAACATTGCGAGGGTGAGATAATGTTGTCAATTTACCCTCAGTTAAACCAAGCCTTCGCTAAATATTAAGTAGATTGTGTACCTCCCTAATAAATTACCAGAAAGTTAGATAATCATAAAATCACTGCATGATAAATAATCTGGAACTATCCAGCATTCTTGGCCATGCTAAGAATAGCCATTTCTTCATATCCTAATACCTGAGTCTAGGCTTCTGCCAATAATTATTTCAATATTAGACATGCATTTAAGCATGTTTTGTTTTGATCTGACTGTTTTACAATTTAAACCAACTTCCTGAAACTCTACGTGGTTGATCCTAACCTGGTTGGTTACTTTTGTTTATGAACGAACGGGTTTTCACTATGTTCTACATTATATCTCGCATAACTTACCATCAGTTTTTTAGCTCTCATAACATCAAACTAACATCTTTTTGGCAATATACTCGTAATTGATGACATACTACAGATGAATACGTGCAAATATTATTTAATTAACGAGCCAACACATACATTACATACATAAACTCACGCCTTCTTGCCATGGGGGTAGGCAGAAACTACAGATCTACCTGCTATGATCCTTACTCTTTTTGCCTCGTTTAGGGTCATACACGCAAACGAGCCAGTGTTCAAAATATTTTTTTAAGGTTTCGTACCTCAAAAGGAAAAACGGAACCCTTATAGGATGTGTTTGTCCGTCTGTCACAGACAATTTGCTCCGAATCTAATGGACAGATTAAGTTGAAATTTGGTACACATATGAGTTTCTGTGACCCAAACACGGACGGGTAAATTAAATAAATGAATTTTGAATATACTTCACTTCACTTTTGGGGGGCAAATGAGAAAATAAAAAAAAAGTTTTGCGAACTGTACCGTGTGACATATCAAATGAAAGGGCTTATTAAGAGGGTCTCAACTATATTTTTTTTTATAATTTTAAAGTAATTTAAGAAAATAGATGATAATTGACCATTCCCCCCCACCCCCCTTATCTCCGAAACTAATGAGCCTAAAATTTAAAAAAAATACAGAGTTCTTTATCTGTAAGTTACAGGAAAACTTAGGTATAAGAAGTCTGTGGTCTTAAAATAACATGGTAAATCTCTCAATATTGTGAGTACAAACTTACATTTACAGTTGGAATGTATGGGAGAACATGTTTTTCAACTACAATGTTAAGTTTGTTTTTGGGATAAATTCATCCGGAACCCTTAATTGTGCGTAGCCCGACACGCACTTGACCGTTTTTTTTTATTATGAGAAAACCCCAATGCTCATAATTTTAATGAGTTTTGTGCGGAAGTGCGCACGAGTCATCGGCAGTTGGTGATCGGGCGGCTGCGCGCTGAATGTTAAGCAACGCGTGCCGCCGCGCAAGCGCAGCCTCCCCCGCTCCACCGCCGCGCTGCTCAGCTGCATCAAACTTGATAGACATCTCAACACCACTTAATAAGCGAATTCCTCACACCACTTTGCTGGTACTCGGAAACATCGATGTAGTTATCGAAAAACGCGAAATTTGCAATTTTTTCCCCACTGATTTATTGTCACATCTCATGTAATTTTCTCGCTCGTTATTCCCCTTGAGTGCAAAACATGGTATATCCCTAATTAGCAAGTAAAAATCATGAGTACATAATTATAAATTATAAAGAATTTCGCTATTTGCAACTGTTCGTGTGACAAATGCTGGCCGGCCGGGGCTTTGTCGGCAGCAGTAATGAGACACTGCGCAACCGGGAGACAAATTTATCTCATAAATATCTTTGGGATGCGTCGATCTGCATCGTTAATTTACTACACTGGATATCGATATCGTAATTCATTCATATCTTTATTATGTCATTTATTCAAAAGTGTCTCGATATATTACTAAAACTTCATTTCGATCGGTTATATAAAATCCACTTAATTGACGTGTATGGAAAAAAAATGGCACTTCATGCCGCCCTTATCTTCAATTTCTTAATTTGAGTTTCTCAGTCGAGTTTAGTAGAAGGCATTTTTCAAAACATCAGATCTGACAGCATAAATGACGAATTCTGACTGTAACTACCACTTGTATTTACACGTTGCGATGGAATCCTCATGGCTCGGGGCTCTTAACGAGTGTTCCTGAAACCTCAATTTGCTTGAACGCTGACGTATAGCGGGGACAGAAGGATGCCACACACGCCGCGACGCCCAACCGCCAATCCTTTATGCAAATACCAACAATATCTGACCACTTTACTTTTAATACAGTAATCATGTTATGAAACGGCCGGCATGGCATAAGATAACGTTGGAGACGTCGCTCTTCACTGCTAAGGCTGCTATTAAGACAACACTCGGGTTTCTTCAATTAAAAGATTCGAGACATTTTAATATTTACCTTTCAACTAATCTTTGGTTTGAACACAAATTCAGAACTTGTTAACAAGTTCGCGACCACTCATTATTTACTAAACAAACAGAGATAAGGGTCGAACAAGCTCGAAGATTTTCGGAACACTTTTTAAGATTTGGCAAACGGAAAAAATGTCGGCAGTTTTTTGTTGTTCACCTGTTTTTATGTCGATATCGCACAAGTTTTCTACCACCCGTGTTCTAATAAACACTTATCGGAACGTGATCTTAGGAAGCAAAGAATTATGGCATATTTAAACAATTTATTGCTGCCGCAGAACAAGGGAATTGCTGATAAGCCTCTGGTTTTGCGATAACGTTCTTTATGCTCTCAAGATTTGCCGAAATAAAAGAATTATGGAAATGACAGAAACGGAACATGTTTTAATATGATCAGATCAGATCAGAATTAAAACAAGTAAAATAGCTGGTTCTGATAGGAATCAAACGTTTATTAATGATTTGGTTGATTTATTGCCAATTAAAATGAACACATAACACTGCACATAATAGTACCTATGTCAGGTGTTTCTTGAAATATAATTATTGCCTAACTAATAATATTTTTCCATCAAATGATACGAATAGAAGAGTGATCCTAATTAAGTCATTGATGCAACGAATGCTGTTTTAAATATTTAACGAGTTATAATGAATGATATTTCACTGCTAATTGCAGATTTAATGTCATAAATTGCATACAAATTGTTCATTGCCACGAATGTCTAGGTTCTAATCATAATCACGAGGAAGATGTTTTGTTATTTTGCAGTGATAATTTTTGTCACGGCTATGAATGGAATTTCATTTAATATTCGCGAAAAATGCAATACCGTCAACAGCAAAAAAATATCGATCGTAGAATTTTATGTTATGTATTCAATATTTTATTTTAACAATTGTAAAATAGAGAAATGAGTCTTATAGAGGAAATGCGGAAGATCTAATGTAATAATGTTCATGACGCATTGTATGTGAAAATTAATATGAGTCATGCCCGTACATAGATTAGATTAATGATATAGGAGCAAAATTTCGACACTGTCTGATACAAGCAGAGTGGCGCAGTGGAAGCGTGCTGGGCCCATAACCCAGAGGTCCGTGGATCGAAACCACGCTCTGCTAAATATGCTTTTTGTTAAATCTTTCTTCTTTTTTTTTGCAATTGATTTGTTACGTCATAATAATTATTGTTGCGCAATTATTTTAGGATAAGATAATAAAGGTAACGTTTTACTTTGTTGGTTCCTCTTTTGTTTAATATTGTAGGTAAATATTTGTATTTTCAACTAACACAACAAACTTTCTTATAACTTTCTTCTTTCTTAGCTTTTATTTAGTTTCATCTGTCCCAGTGTCTGTCTGTCTGTAATCTAATCTTTCAAGTTATATTTGACCCACTTTCCGGTTCCCGATTGAGCTGAAATTTTACACGCATATGTAAATCGGATGATAATGCAATATTATTATAACATGGAGCTGATCTGATGATGGAGCCGGAAGGTGGCCATGGGAACTCAGTAATAAAACGACGCAACCCTGTCGAGTTTGGGCTCGTTTGATTCGTCTTGTCAAGGCCACTGGTCCTAGATGATATTCAGACAAAAAAAAAACCTCGTTACATTTTTTTATAATAATACACTTGTAATTATTGTATTTTTTTTCTTTAATTTTTATTAATTTACTTGATTTTACGGTGATTTTAAAATTAATTTTTAGTAGGTCCTCATCATCTTCCTAGACTTTTCCCAACTATGTTGGGGTCTGTTAACCGGATTCAGCTGAATACAAATTTTATTAAATCTTTAGTAGGTACTTATCTTAAGATAAACCGTTTTATACGGGGTCAAATTAAATTACCTCCAAACTCCGCGAAGTTTCGCTAATTAATTTAATTTGAGTCTATTCTTATTTGCAACGTGTATGCATTCTTTAACAGGCTTGTCAGATATTTCTACATAAACCTTTTAAGTCGTCAAACAAAATATCGATTACAGATTCATAGCTAGTAACTCGATCTTTTCTGCCGACCGTGAAATCAAGAGCACGCTTTGACGTCTTAATCCAATCAAGCAAATTAGTTATTAGATTACAATGTGGTCGTTGAAAAGTAAATTATGTGTTTATTGATAGCCTAGCGCGTGGTCAAACGATTAACATTCGGTAAATTAAGGCAGGTCGGGGATAAATAATGACGATTAATATTTGGCGGTTATTAACTCACTTTTGTTTTTCTTTCCAGAAAAACATAATTACCGTAAAATAAAATAAAGTCGAATGCCCATAATTTGTGTATTTTATATTTTTGGTAATATTTTACTTGCCTAATGATTCCATACCTATATGACTGGCTGTTTCGAGAAATTCTTCATGACCACTTACTTACTTTTTTTTTCGTCGCTAGGTGTCTTCCTAGCTCCGATTAATTGGATAAAAAAATACATTATTTCGCTATTTACTATGCACATTATAATTATGTACATATAGTGCATTATAAACAACGGTACATGTACCCATTTATATGACAAAAGTTGTAGGTATAGAGTAATGTAACTGAACCATCAGTTACATTACTCCATACCTACAACTTAAAAAAAAACCGGTCAAGAGCGAGTCGGACTCGCGCACCGAGGGTTCCGTTCCGATTTCTGAAAAAGTGTGCTATTTAGAGACATCGTTTTATTTTTCCTGTAATCTTTACTCATATAGAATAATTTCAGATTTTTCGCTTTGCAAACTTCGGAGATAGGGGGGGGGAACGGTATTTTTTTTTACATTTTTCATCAAAAGTCGAAAACTATGTGGCCTAAAAAAAAGAAAATTTTTTTTTGAAAATATGCAAACAGCCCTCTTTCATATGATATACCACATGCTCTAGTAGCCCCACTTTGAATTTTTAAGACGCCCTTTCAGTCCCTGTTGCAAAAAAAAAATATAAATATTTTTATTTTTTTCTTATTTGTAAAATAGTTGGGTAAACGTCATCTAAAACTGTTCCAAATTTCAAGTTGATAGCATTAGTAGTTCTTGAGATGTCCAGCTGTGACAGACAGACAGACAGACACAGACAGATAGACAGAGTCACACCATAAGGGTTCCTTTTTTACCATTTTGGTACGGAACCCTAATAAATAGCTGTTTTGTTTCATGTCATCTAGTTGGAATTACCTGAGAGTATTTCTTTGGAGTCCAATTAGACTGTACAAAAAACAGCTAAGTATAGAGATAGCAGCAGCATTATGTCTCGTATTAGGAAAGTGTCAAAACTATCTTTCAACGATAGAGTTTAAAATGACACCATTAACAACAAAGAATGACCAGCGTTTCGGAGATGGTCACTATAAAGCTATTATTAATACATATCTTTTTTTTAAACCAACTCGTTATCTGACGCAGGAATCCTTTCAATCCATCCGTTCTATTGTTTTTGGACCACTTTTTTATGTTGATATCAATATTTTTTACGATGGGAGTAACGATAAAACAGTGATTTGTTCCGAACAGATATCGACCGCTCGAGATGCCTTGAGGCACTTATGATGCGTTTATCATTCGGCGGCAACATTTCTTTTGTATGTAAATATTTTATTGTTACGTAAAAAAATCTTATACTTTAAAAAGTGTATCATATTTAAATAGCCTTAAAAACACAAATAAACTTGAGATTATTCGAATATGTGGGAACTAAATTATATTAAATGTAATAGAAAGTGTATTGATCAAGCTTATTCGAATCCGATCCGACGTTAAATACATTTTAATGAAGACATTATCCTTTTCGCAACATATTTCTCTGGCTCGTATCTTGTGTACAGAGGTACCGACAGAGAGGTTCCAACAATCGGATTTGTGCTAAGTAGATCATAAAATATCGAGCATTTTTATGGCGGTGGTTTTAAAGAGTTGCGAATGGTGAGATATAATTTTTATGGTTCCGTACCTCAAAAGGAAAAAACGGAACCCTTATAGGATCACTCGTGTGTCTGTCTGTCTGTCCATCTGTCACAGCCAATTTGCTCCGAGTGTAATGGATCGATTAAGATTAAATTTAGTAGGTACACATATTGATTTCCGTGACCCAAACACGTACGGCTAAAGTAAATAAATTAATTTTGAATATTTAGGTCACTTTTAGGGGGCAAATAAGAAAATGACTCTATCGTGTGACATATCAAATGAAAGAACTTACGAGAGTCTCAAATGTATTTTTTATAATTTTAAAATGAATCGTTTTAAAGTTATTTAAGAAAATAGACAAAAATTGACCATTCCCCCCTTATCTCCGAAACTACTGAGCCTAAAATTTTGAAAAAAAAAAAAATACAGAAAATAGTATAGTTCTATACCTGTAGATTATAGGAAAACCTATAAGAAGTTTGTGCTCTTAAAATAACATGGTAAATCTCTCAATATTGTGAGTACAAACTTAACATTTACTGTTGGAATGTATAATAGGAGAACATGTTTCTCAACTATAAAGTTTAGTTATGTTTGTTCTTGGGATAATTTCATTCCAACTACGGAACCCTTCATTGTCCGTACTCCGACACGCACTTGGCCAGTTTTTTTCCTAAAAAGATGATTACCTGCGAATGTAAGATGTATCAAAAATATAATATGGATATTTTTTGAAAATCTTTGATACTATTGGAATAGACACAAGAGATAAATGAAGGAATAACTAAGTGAAGCTTTTATAATAATACTAGTTCCTGCTTCGCACGGTTTTTACGATGTGAGAAAACATCAAGATTTCGTTATTACATGAAAATTTAAAATTAATTTATTATACACATAAACCTTACGGAATAAATTTTGATGATGCCGAAAACCACATCAAAATCTATTGCGCAGTTTAGAAAAACCACGATAATACATTTATTTCAGACCATCTATTACAGACATACTACAACCATATTTTTTACTAGCTTCTGCCCGCGACTTCGTCCGCGTGAAATTTCTTGTCCCCCAACGACGCATCGCATCGCAACGCCTGCCCGCGCTATTACTTCGTTTGCGCTTAAGCATCCTTTCTGACATTTTTTCTTTTTGCTCGGCTCCTAAGGTCCCTAGCGTGATGTTAAATAGCCTATATCCTTCCGCATCGCCTGCCCGCACTATTACTTCGCGCACGGCTCCTAAGGGCCCTAGCGTGATGTTATATAGCCTATAGCCCTCCTCAAGAACTGGGTTATAAAATGCAAAAAGATTTTTTCAAATCCGACTGGGGTAGTTCCAGAGATAGCGCGTTCAAACAAACTCTTCCGCTGTATTCCACCGACATTATTGAAATAATAAATCGAGAGGGTCGTCAATCCGCGGAAAATCTCGCAATTCAGAAAAATTACTTATTTGCACAACGCCAACTATGGGGAAATTGATAAAACGTCCGCACTGAACATGTTCGCTCAAGAGCGACCGGTATGAATTACAGTTAGTTTGCGTTTTAGTAATTTTATATTATCTCCAAAACTGTATTACCAATTGACATACTGTAAATAAATAAAATAAAATCATTTTATTTTGAGTATCACTGACTCATAGTACCAAAAACACTCATACAGTCACATTACATTACAAATTAATTAAGATAATCCAATTCATTAATAACATCATAATGGCCAAATCTTATCTCCATGATGTCCTTGTGATCATAAAATAACTTATTTTGATAAGGATTAATGTTTTGTTGTTTAAACAATCATCCAAACGTAAGTATGTCTAAAAAATACTTTTTTAAAGCAATAAAAGATGTATAAAAGATAAAATATAAAAGATAGAAATATGGTGTCGCGGACTTTTTTGTAGAATTATTTAAGACGGACCAGACTGCCATACATTGTTCTCAACTATAAACAATCGTTTAGGCAGCGCATGCAAAAAAGTCTGTTTAAAGAGGTATTTCTTTCCGACTTGTTAGACAAAAATTGTGATAGCTCGGCTACTATGCATGATATAAATATAATTTATAGCCTATAGCACTCAGGAATAATGTAGCTTTCTACTTGTGAAAAAATTTTTAGATTTGGATAATTAGTTCCGGAGATTACCCCCTACATACAAACTTACATACAAATTTTACCTCTTTATAATATTAGTATAGATATAGATTTAGTACTTAAATTAAATAGCGTTTGATATCATCCATCGTTCAAACTGCACGTAGTAAGTAAATGGGATCTAGACCATCTTAATAGAGACGGGTCTTCAGTTTTATATCAACCTAAAGTAGTTACATTGCATCGTACTTTAATTTGAATTTAAGTGGTACCTAAACAGTTAGCTAAACCATTGACGTGTTTCTCTCATTACTCAATCATCAAGCAAAAGAAAATTAAAATGAAATTCTACTTTAAGAAGCTATTTTAAATATCACATTATAATTCATTTTAATTGAGTTGTTAATCGATGCATACCGTGTTAGTTCTCGATTTGAATATTCGATTGTATATCGATTATCGGTTTGGACACATCGGATGATTGATATTGGTCTCGGTATAATTTCTTAGTGGATTCCTCCATATAGTTTGAATTAATAGAGTTGTTTGTTTTAGTGGCGCTAGTGGGCATCGCCGCGGGCGCAGCGTATCGCCTCGCCATAATGAAGTGTCGAATTTCATGTTCTGGATGGTAGTTAAGGTAACTGTACAATAGCTGAAGAGCAACAAAACTTTTACGGTTTTTAGATTTTGGAATATAATTAGTATTATTGTAATTTTGATTTTTACTATCAAGGGATACAGAATAATTTCAGTTATAATTTATGTTCCTTTTGATATTACATTATGCCATTGATGTAATAACTGCCACGGAGTGTCTTTGTACTAGGCGTTAGCCCGGCGCAAGTGTTAACGTATGCACCGCGTAGACGCCACATAAACACAATAGCATAAGCATAATCAGCCTATAATGTTCCCACTGCTGGGACACAGGCCTCCTCTCTATGAGAGGGAGTGGGCCGTAATCTACTACGCGGGCCCACTGCAGCTTGGTAGATGTCACATGTCTTCGAATTTTTGCTTCGAGGACATGCTGATTTCCTCACAATATTTTCCTTCAACGTTTTGAGAGCAGTGGTAATGAAATAATTTACACAAAGTAAAACGTCTGTCTGGGTTCGAATCGACGACCTACAAACTCATAAGTGCGGCCGTTACCACTGGATCACTATTGCTGCTAAACGCAATGCCCTGTATAAACTCTGCGCTAGCGTAGCTACGACGGCTGCGTAGCGTGGCTACGATGACTGCGTGGCATTGCTACGCCGGCGCACGGCGTGGCGAATGCTGCGTAGCGTAGTTACGTCGACCGCGTAGCGTCTGAGCTACGCTTAAGAGCAGCGACGCTTAAGTTCATCGAACGCCTACGCTAGAGTTCGCTGGACCAACTAATGAGAAGGCGCCAAAAGTAGTACATGTGCAGGTGACGCTTACGTTCATCGAACGCCTACGCTAGAGTTCGCTGGACCAACTAATGAGCAATCACCAAAAGTAGTACATGTGCAGGTGACGCTTACGTTCATCGAACGCTTACGCTAGAGTTCGCTGGACCAACTAATGAGAAGGCGCTAAAAGTAGTACATGTGTAGGTAGTAGGTTAAAGCTTGATTTTGATGTGTTTTTCATTTATTATTGTTATTGACGTGCCACCAATCTGCAGGCCCTCTTACACACACGCTTCTGAATTAACTTTCAGATCGGCCATCGATAAATAAATATTTATATTGTGTTAATGATAAAGAGTGTTTTGTCTTAGATCTAATAGATAACAACTTATGGCCGTCGCCTGAAGCTGTATACATTATATCTTAATGTACTATGTTTAATTGTAATTCTCTCCGTTGTAATAATAATGAATTTGTTGCTAGCTGTTATGTTTTGTATTGTTTCGAGTATTATTTTTAATTGTTCTATTATAGTGTTTGATCTTATCCATATAGTTGTGATTTTACACTCGACAGGTTTATGGCATTTTAGCTACGGTAACGTGTGATGTTATGTTATACTACCGTATACTCAATTCGGTGTGCTGTACTCCTTAACACATAATAGTGTGTTAGAGAGTATGGATAACTAGCACTTTGAGAAGATTAAAATGCCTCTGTAGTTAATTGATTAAGAGTGGAGCCATAAAAATAAACTCTATTTCAACACATCGAAATGCTCAATGATGACATTTACGCGCGCGAGGACTGCCTTAGCCTACGAATACAAAGTAGAGAAAGAGCCGATGCAGCGAGAGGTACGAGATCTAGGAGTACTGCTAACCCCGGATCTAACTTTCCGGGATCATATAGTTAAGATTTGCAAGAAGGCGTACAGAAACCTGGGTTTCGTGCTGAGACAGTCGCAGGGATTCACTAACGTTACTACGCTCAGGGTGCTGTATGACGCTTTGGTAAGGAGTCATTTGGAACACAGTGCAGTGATTTGGGCTCCTCATGAAGCGAAATACAATGTCATGCTGGAGCGAGTTCAGAATAAATTTACAAGACACTTGTATTTTAAACTTTATGGGGTTTACCCATTTTACCCGCTGATGTATCCTACACTGTTTGTACTAGGTATGGTGGGGTACAATGAACTCAGAGTGCGCCGAGACTTTACACTGGCGGTGTATGCGCTAAAGCTCCTGCGTGGAGTAGCTCATAACCCGGGTGTGCTGCGTCACCTGAAACTGTGCGTGCCAGACCGGTACGTGTGGAGGCGGCGGCGGCCGCCACTGCTGGCCGTGCCTGCTGCCAAAACCAACCTGCTGTCAAAAACACCGCTCACCCGCACAATACGGGTACTAAACGAAGTGCATGAGAGAGTTGATATATTTTCGTGCAATCTGAGTGAATTCGCAAGAGTTTTATTGAATTTTGTAAGTTATATTTAAATATTAATATTCTGTGTTATGTCTTATTTTATTTTTTTTATATTGTAGGTTAATATTTTATACCATTAGAGTTGTTGTTGTTGAATGTTTAGATTTTTAAATATTATTATTAATCTTCAATTTATTTGTGTGTGTGCTTAGATTTTGGAATGTGTGTTTGGAAACCACTATTGTATTGGGGTTATCCTGTAATGATAGTGTGTAAGTTTAAATAAATAAAAAAAAAAAAAAAAAAAAAAAAAAAAGTTATATTTTATATAGGAACAAACATATGGTAGACACTTTTAGATAGAAGTAACTATGTCACAGGTTGTGTCATAATCTCTACAATATTCAAACATAGAATATCAAAGCTGCCAGGTAGTGTTATCAATTTATCATTGTAGTTCCAACATAGTGGACTTTGCGGTTCCGATGTTTTTTATGTATAAAATTGTACACTTATCACTTCGATAATCAGCTAGTAACATTCAATTATTCTTAAGGCGGTGAGAGCCGTAAAAACGTCGTTTTGTTTAGTGTTTTATTCGTAGATAACACGGATTTAAATTTTGAAAAAAATATATTACTTAGTTCAGACTTCCATCTACAAATTTCGGCCGTCCGATACACGATTACTTGCACTTTACTGCATCCAATTAAATCGCAAAGACAAGTCTAAATTATGATCTATATCTTATTTCATTTGATTTATATTAGGCTTTGAACAATAAAACTTATGCCATAATAAAGGTCGTAAAAAATGTAATTTTTATCGGCTATCATAATTTGAAATATCAAAATATTTATATCACTAATTCCAATGTCAAGTGTTTTGCGCTCGCTCCGTGTCGTTTAGTCCCGAGCGGAACGTGATGGAGGTCGGACGTGTGCCAATTTTTCGAACCCGCCACCCCGCTAACTTCTGTCACCGGCTGCGACCGGCACAAATTAACATGTGTTGAAAACAGTTGAATTTGAACGCTATGCCTATGTAAATAAAGACGTCACGCGCGCAAAAGCTTTATTGGTATTTATTTTTATCACGGCCTATGTTTACCAGTCGCATCAAGTGTGTAAAACAGTTGAATTTGAACCCTACACTGGAGCTTATAAAGCCGCCTGACGCGCAAATTTTTGGTTCACTATTTTCAAATCTCAAATAGGTAGGTGCCACAGAATAAAGTTAGTACGGGTGGTTTTATAATGAATATCGGATAGGAAATGAGATTTCTTCATAACATCACGCCTGAATTCTTTCAAAGGCTTGGGCAGGGATGTTCAGAAAATAAGTAGGCCCTCAAATGTATTTTTCTGTATACCTACATAAATAAGATTTTTTTTTTAAATTAAGTTTTTTTTCTAATTAGGTATCTTCTTATTTTTTTTTGTATTTCAAGGTCAAAATGAAAATCCAAGATGGCGGCTGCAAAAATTTCCAATTTTTCGTCATGGGTGTCGTTTTCGTGATATTTTAGGTCGCTGAAAACGATAGTGGGGTCAAAATGAAAATCCAAGATGGCGGCTGCGAAAATTTCCTAATTTTTCGTCATGGGTGTCATTTTCGTGATATTTTAGGTCGCTGAAAACGATAGTGGGGTCAAAATGAAAATCCAAGATGGCGGCTGCAAAAATTTCCTAATTTTTCGTCATGGGTGTCGTTTTCGTGATATTTTAGGTCGCTGAAAACGATAGTGGGGTCAAAATGAAAATCCAAGATGGCGGCTGCCAAAATTTCCTAATTTTCGGTCATGGATGTCATTTTCGTGATATTTTAGGTCGCTGAAAACGATAGTGGGGTCAAAATGAAAATCCAAGATGGCGGCTGCGAAAATTTCCTAATTTTTCGTCATGGGTGTCATTTTCGTGATATTTTAGGTCGCTGAAAACGATAGTGGGATCAAAATGAAAATCCAAGATGGCGGCTGCGAAAATTTCCTAATTTTTCGTCATGGGTGTCATTTTCGTGATATTTTAGGTCGCTGAAACCGATAGTGGGGTCAAAATGAAAATCCAAGATGGCGGCTGCGAAAATTTCCTAATTTTTCGTCATGGGTGTCATTTTCGTGATATTTTAGGTCGCTGAAAACGATAGCGGGGTCAAAATGAAAATCCAAGATGGCGGCTGTGAAAATTTCCAAATTTTTCGTCATTGGTGTCATTTTCGTGATATTTAAGGTCGCTGAAAACGATAGCGGGGTCAAAATGAAAATCCAAGATGGCGGCTGCGAAAATTTCCTAACTTTTCGTCATGGGTGTCATTTTCGTGTTATTTTAGGTCGCTGAAAACGATAGTGGGGCCAAAATGAAAATCCAAGATGGCGGCTGCGAAAATTATCAAATTTTTCGACACAGGTGTCATTTTCGTGATATTTGAGGTCGCTGAAACCGATAGTGGGGTCAAAATGAAAATCCAAGATGGCGGCTGCGAAAATTTCCTAATTTTTCGTCATGGGTGTCATTTTCGTGATATTTTAGGTCGCTGAAAACGATAGCGGGGTCAAAATGAAAATCCAAGATGGCGGCTCTGAAAATTTCCAAATTTTTCGTCATGGGTGTCATTTTCGTGATATTTAAGGTCGCTGAAAACGATAGCGGGGTCAAAATGAAAATCCAAGATGGCGGCTGCGAAAATTTCCTAACTTTTCGTCATGGGTGTCATTTTCGTGTTATTTTAGGTCGCTGAAAACGATAGTGGGGTCAAACTGAAAATCCAAGATGGCGGCTGCGAAAATTTCCTAACTTTTCGTCATGGGTGTCATTTTCGTGATATTTTAGGTCGCTGAAAACGATAGTGGGGTCAAAATGAAAATCCAAGATGGCGGCTGCGAAAATTTCCTAATTTTTCGTCATGGGTGTCATTTTCGTGATATTTTAGGTCGCTGAAATCGATAGTGGGGTCAAAATGAAAATCCAAGATGGCGGCTGCAAAAATTTCCTAATTTTTCGTCATGGGTGTCGTTTTCGTGATATTTTAGGTCGCTGAAAACGATAGTGGGGTCAAAATGAAAATCCAAGATGGCGGCTGCGAAAATTTCCTAATTTTCGGTCATGGATGTCATTTTCGTGATATTTTAGGTCGCTGAAAACGATAGTGAGGTCAAAATGAAAATCCAAGATGGCGGCTGCGAATATCCTAATTTTTCGTCATGGGTGTCATTTTCGTGATATTTTAGGTCGCTGAAAACGATAGTGGGGTCAAAATGAAAATCCAAGATGGCGGCTGCGAAAATTATCAAATTTTTCGACACAGGTGTCATTTTCGTGATATTTGAGGTCGCTGAAACCGATAGTGGGGTCAAAATGAAAATCCAAGATGGCGGCTGCGAAAATTTCCTAATTTTTCGTCATGGGTGTCATTTTCGTGATATTTTAGGTCGCTGAAAACGATAGCGGGGTCAAAATGAAAATCCAAGATGGCGGCTGTGAAAATTTCCAAATTTTTCGTCATGGGTGTCATTTTCGTGATATTTTAGGTCGCAGAAAACGATTGTGGGGTCAAAATGAAAATCCAAGATGGCGGCTGCGAAAATTTCCTAATTTTTCGTCATAGGTGTCATTTTCGTGATATTTTAGGTCGCTGAAAACGATAGTGGGGTCAAAATGAAAATCCAAGATGGCGGCTGCGAAAATTCCCTAACTGTTCGTCATGGGTGTCATTTTCGTGATATTTTAGGTCGCTGAAAACGATAGCGGGGTCAAAATGAAAATCCAAGATAGCGGCTACGAAAATTTCCTAACTTTTCATCATGGGTGTCATTTTCGTGATATTTTAGATCGCTGAAAACGATAGTCATTCATTTGAAAATTTTCGCAGCCGCCATCTTGGATTTTCATTTTGACCCCACTATCGTTTTCAGCGACCTCAAATATCACGAAAATGACACCCATGACGAAAAATTACGAAATTTTCGCAGCCGCCATCTTGGATTTTCATTTTGACCCCACTATCGCTTTCAGTGACCTAAAATATCACGGAAATGACACCCATGACGAAAAATTAGGAAATTTTCGCAGCCGCCATCTTGGATTCTCATTTTGACCCCACTATCGTTTTCAGCGACCTCAAATATCACGAAAATGATACCCATGACCGAAAATTAGGAAATTTTCGCAGCCGCCATCTTGGATTTTCATATTGGCCCCACTATCGTTTTCAGCGACCTCAAATATCACGAAAATGACACCCATGTTGAAAAATTTAAAAATTTTCGCAGCCGCCATCTTGGATTTTCATTTTGACCCCACTATCGTTTTCAGCGACCTCAAATATCACGAAAATGACACCCATGACGAAAAATTAGAAAATTTTCGCAGCCGCCATCTTGGATTTTCATTTTGACCCCATTATCGTTTTCAGCGACCTCAAATATCACGAAATTGACGCCCATGTCGAAAAATTCGAAAATTTTTGCAGCCGCCATCTTGGATTTTCATTTTGACCGTAATCACATCCTCTCAAGAAAAAAAAAACTAGAGCGTAAGAAGTTATGCCCCTCCGTTTTTTTTTTTGTGTTGACATAACGAATAAAATAAAAAAAGAACTTTCCAAATCGGCTTCTAAATGACGGAGTACTGCAGTAACAAACATAAAAAAAAAAAAATACAACTGAATTGATATTCTCCTCCGTTTTTGAAGTCGTTTAAAAATAACACATCATTGTTACGTTTAAAAATTAGCTGGACATCACTCACAATGCAGTCATTGGTGTCGTGGGGAATACTAGTTTCTGTCATTCCCGACGACACCACCAGTGGTGTCGTGGGGAATGAACGGTCATTTCGTGGTATTTAAGTTCGCTGAAAACGATAAAGGTCTCAAGCTAATTTCGACCTTATTGACATTTTACAAACCCTTTGTTTTTTTGGTCCAGAATACTCGGTAAATGATTTGGAAGCTGAATTTAACAAAAAAACATGAATGTCAATAAGGTCTAAATTCGCTTGACACCTCAGAAAGTGTCTAGATTATTATGCACATCATTTTTAGGGTGTCAAGCTAATTTCGACCTTATTGATATTTTACAAACCCTTTGTTTTTTTGGCCCAAGATACTTGGTAAATGATCTGGAAGCTGAATTTAACAAAAAAACATGAATGTCAATAAGGTCTAAATTCGCTTGACACCTCAGAAAGTGTCTAGATTATTATGCACATCATTTCTAGGGTGTCAAGCTAATTTCGACCTTATAGACATTTTACAAACCATTTGTTTTTTTGGTCCAAGATACTTGGTAAATGGTCTGGAAGCTAAATTTAACAAAAAAACATGAATGTCAATAAGGTCTAAATTGTTATGTAACACATCATTGTTATGTAGCTGGACATCACTAACAGCACAATACAGTCGGTGGTGTCGCATGGCGTGGGGAATAGTAGTTTCTGTCATTCCCCACGACAGCGACACCACTGAAAACGATACCACTGGTGTGGTATCGTGGGGAATGACAGAAACTACTATTCCCCACGCCATGCGACACCTTCGTAAAGTAAAATGGTGCGCGGCGCGTAGTTTTGAATCGTACGGGTAAAGGTCTTCGTGTCAGTCAGATTTTAAATCCACCTTATTCACGAAAATAAATATGTATAAGTAGTTATTTTTATTTATTTTAACTGTTCAAGTTTACAATGCATACCTAATCTGTCTAAAACTTTAAAAAATACTTACTAGAAAAATAAAACAAAATAAACTTGTATACTAATCAGTTCAAGTTTATCTACTGCATTGCTCTATTCTGTGACGCAACATAGTACCTACTCGAGTTCATGAACTCATGAGCGGTGCGCTTGGCGCGCGTTTCCCGCGCATCGTAATTTATTACGTATCGCTACTCCTTGCGGGGGCTGCGGTAAGCATTTAATACCTACGGCGCTTGCTTTCACCCCGCCTTAAAGTTCAGCATTTCCAATAATACAAAAAACATCTCTCTTGAAACTTGTCTCAAATGCGATTGGCGACATTGAATCATTTTAAACTGGCCGTAATTGTACTGTAGCTTGAGATAGCCCAGCAATTTGATGATAAATGCTACAGTGAGTTTATACGCTCGTACACCGTCACGGTCCTTATGAGTTAATTAACTAGAATCATGCAAATGACACGCTACACTCAATACTCAGTACATGCGACCAACTCAGTAATAAGTGAAAATCGACTGATCGAAAAAACATACGACGAGCTTTAACATTAAGTATAATTTTGTAGTTAACAAGCGCAACTACGTGAACAAATTTGAAACATCGTAAACGAGTAACCTGCCTCTAGAAAAACAGAGAACAAGTATAGCAGTATGTACATACCTACTCTATACGGTCATACGTAATGTTACTATATCACATTTAGAAGATTACTAATTCCTATGCAAAAAGAAGCGCGTGAAAGAAATCGTACGGTCACGATCGTACGCCTCCCCAAGCTCGCTCTATTAAAATTTCCATAACATGTACTCTAACCATACATTAATCTAAAAGCTCGCCTCACTCAAAGCTATCTCGCATGCATCACTACTATCTGCTAAAACTTCTAGTTGCTGTGAAAAAAAACTTTAATAATTCCAATTAACCCTAATAATAGGCTCCGGGCAGTGGAGAGGCAGTGAGATTAAAAAGACAAATCCCTCAACCACTAGACTACAATGGCAGGTTGCGAGCATTCCGTCGAGTGGAAGCCTGCCCTTTATTAATAGACCAACGACCGGTAGCCGCCACGGTTGCCATACTGAGCGAAAGATATGATTAACACAAAGGCGATACATAATAAGCGATATTGGGACCAGTTCGGGGAGCTATGGACATAATATGTAACCGCAGCAGGTTTTCGATCATATCCATTACAGGCTAATGCTCGTGGCCGCGACAAACGCACGCGTTTACGTTTGCTTTTCTATAAAGCGGGCTCAGGAGCAGGGTCTGAACGTTATCGTCGCAGACTGTTCCGTCTACTTCTCAGAGTATGAATGCACTTATGAAGTTACGAGGTACGCTATTTTGTCATTGTGTATGCAAGTGTATGCTCGGGCTTTTAATTAATGTAGCTATGCACTTCTATGGCCGGTAAAGGTTTAGAGACCCTGCTTCTAAGCCTTGTATATTTTAATTTTCAGTCCAATTAACCTAACTAACTAGCATGTATCTATAATTTTTATCAACAGGTAGTTATTTTATTTTTTAGATAACAAATCTACTGTCTTGTAGATATAGACCCATCGACATGTCCACATTGGCTTATACTCTTCATTATGTTCTCAAAGAAAAAGTCTCCCGAACTTTTTTCAGATTATTATTATTTGATTGGGAATAGTTAATTCTTCTTCTTAGCGTATCGATGGCAAATAAGGTTGTGAAAATTCAAATATTATGTTTAGAGCCCAAAATACTGGAAATCCGTTCACTGATGCAGCCATAAGATCGTCAACTGCACAGGTAACAGGGCATGGGGCGCAGGATGGAAGGTGAGCCATTGTCTGCGGAGAAACACTGCATATACACTCGAGGTCCGAGTCGTTCATAAACTGTATTCAGATGGGGATCTGTAGAGATTCTCTTTGCTACGACCGACTTGGGTTCGTAGTCTTTTTAGGGATTTCCAAATAGGCTACGGCACTGTCAGGGGGTATAAGCAGTTTCCATTAGAGATCACGTCTTGCTGTAGAGGCGTTGCTATTAGCTGGACCCACGCACCCGAGAAAACTTTTACGGCTTTTAAGCCTCTGAGGCACTGAAACATAGTTGTGCATTGGGTGGCGTGGGTCAGTTTGTTATAAATAACAGTTAATTGACGTTTGACGACACGTTTGGCACAGTGGTTGAGCGATTGACTGCTGCGCAGCATGTCGCGGGTTCGATTCCCGCACGGAACAAATATTTGTACGACCTACAAGTATTTGTTCCGAGTCTGGGTGTTTTTCTATCTATAATATGTATGTATTTACAAAAAAAAAATGTATATAAGTAGTTTATCAGCCATCTCGTTACCATAACACAAGCATTAGGTTGCTTAGCTTGGGACTAGATGGCGTTGTGTGAAATGTCCAAGGATATTTATTTATTTAATTGAAATGTCGTTTAGCTAACGACCAGAATCAAGTACTGCAAATGAATTAATGATTATGAAATTAATTCACCTTAACTAGTAATTGAAAGGACCATCTGATTAGCTGATGAGCAAGACAATAGTTTAATGAAGTTATTGAACGTATCTGAGACGTGTATAAATAATGAAATATTGAAATAAAAAGCAAACATAAACTGGAGGATCATAGGAAATGAAGGTATATAACTATTATGTTACTATAGTCGTGTTACTTTTAATAAGTTTTATGGTGGCGACCTCTGCTTCTGCCATTGGAGGTGCAGCTGATGGAATTGAAACAGAAGACCAAGAAAAACGAAGAGGCCTACTTCTACGCCGACCATCAATCACCAACATGATATCAACCAGCATGACGGTTGTAGTCATGCTGGTTGATATCATGTTGTAGGATGTGTACCAGGAACGGTGAGGATTGGCGATTTTTGTCAATTTGAAGACTAATCAAGTATATAATAATATGCATAAAAGCTGTTTTATTTTTATTAATGTTTTTGTGTATATCTGTAATTCCATAATTCTAGAGCTATGGATAATGCTGTTTTTTTTTTAATAAAGTCATGAAATAAAAAAATAAGAATTCAAAACCTTATCTTTTAGATACAAGTTCATGCAGATTATGACTTTTTTTTTGTCTGAAAATACCGTGGTCTTAATCGAAGTAATTACAATCCCGCAGATGTATATTAGATTGTACACGCAATATTTTATCGTTATCTCATGATAAATACACACAAGATGACTGTAAATAATATCTCAACGACAAGAGAAGTAATTGGATGGGCTTCCACATCGATCAAGCCACAATTTTGTATGAACAAGCTCATGTTAATTAAACGTGATGTGAACATTTAATAAATGCCATCCATGTTAATTGTTTAATAGGCGATGCATTCAAGAGTCTTTAGTGTCATGTTTTCTTTCTTCTAGTGTAAATGATACTCCTAAATTCTTACGTTAGGAATTATTGATAGACCGTTATGTGGTGATATGACAAAAAGCAAAGTTTTAAATAAGTACCTTTATTAAAAATATGGCCAAGAACTTCAATATGTGGATAAGCAAATATAACACAAATTAAAATGCAAAAAGTCATTCTAACCGCAAAGTTGCATTGCACATACCTAATGACGAGTATCCGCCAATTAAGCGTCTGCGCATGGTCCGTGACAAAAACTTGTCTTGTGAGCCTTTAAGAGGCGCTACCGAACTTAATTGGACGGTGGTTATCGACTGCTGGTTATTGTGCCAACTGGCAATGGCGAATAATCGAAGGTCGGCCGAGCGGATTCCATCTAGTCCACTCCCAGCTATGCCATGATCTATTTCTGTCTACTCCAAGACAAGAACCGCCGTGAAATTGCAGCGTCGAACAAAAAGAGTCAACACCAAAATTGGAATTTGAAATTTTAATTGTGCTGTTAGAGCCTTAGTTGCGTTGCTTGTGCGCAGCTGAAACGACTGCGACTACGTTTGAAGCCCTAAGTGATTGATGATTGTTTTATTTTAACGCCTTACTGAATACAAGTTAGAATTATTGGTTAGAATTTACTTTTTCAGTCAAGAAAATTATCTGGATCTGTTCGTGAGATAATTTAAAATCTGTATAGATTTAACTTATACGAATCCCATTTTAATATTATGTAATTTTCAAAAGTTCCAGCAAAGTCTATTAATAAGCTGATTGATTAATATCAGTAGCAGAATTCATCGGTAGGTGATATATTTTATGTTTGATAAGGTTGGCGCGACAGGTTGAAGTCATTCCGTATGTAAACCGAGGCGTGTGTCGTCGGCGGCGACTGGTATCGACTGCCACGCGCCACTCCCGCGCACTCCGACTCGTTCCATCGCCGCCTGCCGCCTGCGCACTGACGATCACTCCTAAATAAAAATAAAGACACGCGCCTGATGAGGTCTATCACCGGACCTCTTCAAACTATCCTTCTCCCCATAAATAAATTAATTACAAGACCTATGTACTCCCGCTTTAGCACCCGAGAATTCCTGTTTTCGAAACAAATGCTGAATTAATCTGTTCTTTCTTATTTTTCCATTCGTTTGGAATAAGGCGTGTATTTCATTTATTTCTTAATAAGCGAAGCGACAGTACCTCGGTACGATGTTTAATTAAGAACTAGTGAAACGCTGCGGCTGCGGTCTCTTGCAGATCTACATACCTAGATATTTGTTTTTTAATCACGAATATTTATAGGTGCTATTTTATTTTGTCAGGTATTTTAAAGACTGGTTTTATGTGGGAAACGCAGCAATTCTGCCACAAAGTATCGTTGTTAGCAAGTTCCGTTCGTTAAGGTTTCAAAAGAACTATTTCACAGTCAATTTGATGAAATGTGTTCGCGTATCGCAATACATGAATGCGGAAACACACGAAAAAATTAGTTCAATCAAATAAGGTCGATGCACCGAGATGCTCACAGAATACTGGTTCGTTTGTTGAATTTATTAAAATATAATTGATACGAAAGTATAACGTTATTACGCTAATAACGTTACAACTCTGTCGCAGTAAGCAAAGTTCGGAAATCGAGTACTTTTTGGTTTGTCCACGGATGGCGTTCATTCGAAAAGGTTCCAGTGTTGATGACTTGTTTATCGAGTATTTCGGGTGGGTAAAAAGAGGAATCTTGTGTGTCCAGCGGAGCTGTCCATTCAAGTATTTGTTGACAAGCAATTAAGGGTGGGCCGAGTATGTGGGACGATCAAAACAGAAGCGAGTGATAATTTTATATATAATTTTTTATTGATACAATTGAATGCTGTAGATAAATATAATTTTATGGATTGCAGTTATTAATGTAAAAACACCAAAATGTTCCAGGAATGTATTGTCAGGTTGTCAGTCAAGTAGCCTAGTCAAGTAGTTTTTTTCGCAATTATTGTTTCTTGTTGCCATTGGAAACATAAAGTGGTTGTAGTTTACGTTAGAGAACATACTACCATCATATCCTTGCATGCTATGTAGTATTGATGATAATGTTTATGACATTGTCCTACGTTTTTACCACTCGCTCGATAGCTTCATATTCTACACAATCATAATATTCCGTTCCTATTTGTAGGAGCTACTAGAATACAATACAATTCTTATTTTTTATTATAGATCTAATTAATGTTTCATGGTGTTTAAAGAAGTGTATAAAATTTTATTGCGTGAAAGGAATAAATAAAAAAACCGGCCAAGTGCGAGTAGGACTCGCACACGAAGGGTTCCGTACCATCTATGCTTAACAATCGCAAAGATAACTTTGTATTTCTTAATGATACTGTGAATTACAAGGTATTTTTTTGCAGTTGCAGAAAATCGCCCATATTTAAACCAAATACCCAATGAATCGATGTTTTTAGTATTTTTTGATTAAATACAGTATTATGGTACATGATAAACAGAAGTTTCAAATTCCTAACTTCTTTAACTGTTGCGATAGAGCTCTTACAAAAATGGTCTAAAATTGACAACTTTTACAGCCCCCTATTTCTTAGTTTTTGAAGATAAAAAAAAAATAAAAAATATGTTTTAACTCTAATCGATGAATTCTAGACAATGACACCCCACATGCTAGGGTATGATTTTTTTTTTCTGAAATGAAATGTTTATTGTATAATTTTTAACTTTATTTTATTTTTATTATTTCTTGTTAAACTTAGTCATAATAGAAATACGCAATCTGTGAAAATTTCAACTGTCTACCTATTACGGTTCGTGAGATACACACCCTGTGACAGACAGACGGACGGACGGACGGACAGCGGTGGCTTAATAATAGAGTTCCGTTTGGTACCCTTTGGGTACGGAACCCTAAGAACTTTAGAACTTTGCAGGGTTAAATGGAAATGTTTTAAAAATTTAACTTAACTTCATCCATTAAGAAACGCATAATGAAGTTTATTGTATTTTTGGTCCATTAAGACTGTCTGAGAACAACGGCAGAAATAATTTTGACATTGAAATATCCATTAAAAGCCAGCTCCATATTATGGCACGGGAGTCTGGCGCTCCATACTAAATGCTTCACTAATTATTATTTCAATAGTTCTTACCTTTGTTTTATTAACAATAAACTCTGCTAAGATTAGGGGTAATGAAAATACAGGATGGTAACACAAATGGTTTTTTCTTCATAAAAATTAATTTTCTTGCAATAAAACCGGATAACTGTGCTGTTAACAAAATTCAATTATAACAAAAGGCGAGCCTTCGGCTCGAGCTGTCGGTTCGCTTGTTCTGATTATTATATATGGGCTGAATAAATATATTCGTTTTTGCGAACAGGAAGTAAGTAGGACGATCTTTATGGAGATTTGGAGTTATTAAAGCACCCATAAGAGTTTGGTTCCGTACCATATAAGTGGTTTTCAGGTTATGTAACTGTAAGCTGTAGGCAATAAATCTTAAGTGGGTGGTAGAAAGAAATTCGCGTACAATGCGTTTCAAATAAGAATAGGATCGACTTAGCGCCATGTTGTGACGTCATAGCTCTCAAATCGAATAAATTGGGTAGGGTGAGCAAAACAAGGTATTTTTAAATAACATTTATTTACGAATAATGTACGAAGAATTTGCAAAAAAAAAAAAAAAAAATTGTTGCCAACAGTGAAAATATGAAAGAAAGAAGTATAATTTGTAAAAACCTAATTATGAATAATTTTTTGATGTCTTTTTTCACTTCGATTTAACTAAGACGCGGTTGAACAAAAAAAAAACGGTATTGATACGCAAATAAGTTTTCTTTGCAAACCGTACTTTCCAATGAATATTTGACAAATAGAGGTCATTGACGTTCCTATTCTTATTTGAAACGTATTGTACTTAATATCATCTGCCTAGCCTTGTCCCAAGTATGTTGGGGTGGGCTTCCAGTCTAACTAGATGCAGCTGAATACCAGTATTTTACATGGAGCGACTGCCTATCTGACCTCTACAACTCAGTTACTGGTCATATACGATAACCTTTTTGTTAAGATTGGTTGTCAGACTTTCGGGCTTCTGACGACCCGTAACGACAGTCAAAGATCCATGAATGACAAACGGGACCAACGGCTTAACGTGCTTTCCGAGGCACGGAGGTGTCTTGGTATGTAAAGATGGTCACACATCCACGGACCAACCCCGGCAAGCGTAGCTTAACCTGATCGATCGACCCATGCGGCTGTTTCACGTACCTTTACCTAAGTACGGTAGTCGAGCTGTAAAGTTCGTATGCTTATCAGCCACTTTACAGGTATTAATTTATGACCCTCAACAAAAAATCCATATTGCCAATGCACCACTTTAGGTTTATTTAACACACTGATCCAATTATTTCCATTGTCCACCGTAAAACCATAAATGGTTAAAAATAATCCGTCCTCAATCGTTTATCCATATTTTTCGTTCCACGGCCCAAAGTATTCCGAGTGGTCATAAACTCGTCCACCAGTTACGCTTCAAACCTTCACACAATGCTAAATGATAGTTATAAACGTTTATTAATAGAGGTACCTCTGTACGTACAAACAGTCAAGACGAAGATGTAGATTTAAAAAAATAGGGCTTAATAACATGACCGGTGCGCAAGCGCTGGATCAAGACAGAATTCTGTTGTTACGCGCTATTATTAATAATTAAAGCGATTACTTCTGCGAGATAGTAGCGTGGTGTAATTAATATTGTTATTAGTGTGGAGGCTTGAAGTACGCGTTACTATGTGGTGTGGGAGATACCGAGGTCCGTGGGCGAGCTGTCAACTAGCCCGGCAAATCATTAGCTAGATTGCGCTTATATGAAAAGACGGTCCAAGATAATCAGATTCAATTCTTATTAAATCACATTGGAAAACCAAGTAGACAACCGGTGACGATAAAATAAGAAAAACTGAAGATATTCAATTTTTACTCTCAAGGAAGATTCGCGATAACGCAAGGGTGTTCGTCTTTATAAACGTACAGATTATTATTTAGTTATTACTCCTCGTTTTAAATAATTGTAGGAATGAAAATATTTAGTGTATCACTGGTATATCTCCGGCACAAGTTACAGGATTCCTCTGAGGAATCTACTAGTAACTTAATGCTTGGAGGCGATAGCAATCTGTCACTGTTAGTACCTTTATGTAGATCAAGCGGTGCCGACACAGGTTGTATGAAAAAAAGTTTAAGAGATACATTAATACTTGCTATATTCTTGAATACATACTTGTGTTTATTCATTTATTTCTTTACTTTTCTTTTTCATTCTACAATTTTCCCAGAGGTCTGTGTTTATTTAAAGAACCCAATAGCGTTTATTGGTTATCAGTTATCACACTTATCACGCATGAAATCAGTTCTTTCAGCTGGAATCCATTATTTTTGGAGCACAACCTTATACATCAACAGCCTCATCTTCTCAATCTGAAAACACTGATAGTACCTCAATCTGCCTAGGTAGCCTTTTCCCAACTATGTTGGGTTCGGCTTCCAGTCTAACCGGATGCAGCTGAATACCAGTATTTTACATGGAGCGACTGCCTATCTGAACTCCACAACCCAGTAACTGGGTAATACGATACCCCTTGGTAAGACTGATTGTCAGACTTTCGGGCTTCTGACGACCCGTAATGACTGTCAAAGATCCACGAATAATAGCCGGAACCAACGGCTTAACGTGCCTTCCGAGGCACGGAGGAGTCTCGATATGTAAAGATGGTCACCCATCCACTGACCCCGGCAACCGTAGCTTAACCTGACGGATGGACCCGTGCGGCTGTTATTACTTAGCCACTAGCTCCTCGAAAACACTGAAAGTAAACAGGAATATCTGCAAAGCTAATCCAACGTATACCTACCAATCTAAACCAACGTATACCTAAGTACTTTTATTTTACACTTCAACTAAATATCTACCTACCGAAGTTTTTATAAAGGAACAAGTAAAAGTAGCTTTAAACACGATTCAATGAAGAATCTTACAGCACAAAGCATTAATTATCGCCATAGCTTCAATCTCTAGCTGTAACAAGAACCAGCAATTACATGCTGCGAGTCTTAAATCTGCTATTTCAACATAACCTAGATTATCCACTATGGTTCGACATCATTTGATTTGCAATGATTTATAGCTCCATGGGAAACTTAGGGCCGTATTACTGTAAAGATAATCATTGGTTTAACAAACGCACGCGGCAGCTTTTAAAATTAATGGACACGTGAATTAAAGTTGCGGTGCAGAGTCGTAATGAAGATAACGTTGGGGTGGACACGGCACGATAAAGTTCTGACGGCGTTTCTGACTCGAAGATAAGCCTTTAATTATTGAGATAAAGCCTCTACGTATGCCGTATAGGCTTTAAAACGTCCAGCAATTAGGACAGGAGCCCACAGAGCGGGTCGTTGATATGTAATTAGCGATTGATTAGTAATTTTGATTAATTCGACTCCGAAATCTGTCACCTAAGTGTTCAACTGGCGGGAAGATTCTGTGCTCGCGAATAAATACCCATTCCATTCCATTTAACAAAATAATGACGCATATTGATAATGTCGTTAAACTTTGATCTTTTGAAACATCGAAACCGATTTGATTTGCATTTTTTCTATGAATATAAAGCGGTTGCCGCGTACTTTGTTTAAGGCTTGTCCTCCCAAAATACGGCGAAACTAAGTAACTTTGTGTCCATTTTTTACAGTAACTATAGCATATTTTTGATTGAAAAAAAAAACACAGTAATCTACAATACATAAGAAGTGATTTCATTTGTCCTGAAATGTATTTTAGTTTGTAGAACTAAGGAAAAAAATATTAAATCCATTTCTGTCAATTTTGTCGAGTTTTTACCATATTACTCCTACAGTTTTCATTAAAAGTGTTCATAAATTTATACAGTTCTGTACAAAATAATAAGGAATGATTTCATGTGATTACTTTTTTAGTTAAATTAATAGATTTTTTGTAAATTAGTAATTACTTCACTTTTTGCAAGCGTTGTGTCATCGCGCTTCTCTTTCTTTTTTATGCAGTCCGACAGTGACCGGGTTTTTTACGGCGGACAAGCCTTAAGTTCGATTTTAAAAGGTTCTATACACTAATTAAATTTACAAACTTGCAGACATCAAGGGCTCGGTTTATATTTGCGGAACGCGGCACCCAATTAACTGGAGACGTATACGTATCATTATCAAGGAGTAGGTGAAGGTAGTAAAGGTCATTAATCTCATTCATTAAGAACATCCGATTCCTGATTGTTCGATGTGAATTCTTGCGCCCCCGACTCCGCCTATACTTCGCGCAGCGACGAAATGTGTTTATAACGATTTTAGTGCAACACCCACGACACTTGCCGATATTTTTTCTACCAAAGACGTGTCCCTTCGTTTCCTAGTTAAGGAAATTGGCATGATTGATGACCGGCTGAACTATTAGTTGCGAATTAAATTAATCTTAAAACAGATATCCGTTCATTTCACACGTAACTTATAATTATAATCGCATCAATCTTATAAATTGAAGAAATATAAAAATGAGTTGGATTAAATCGATTCCATGAATATGATATGTTTTCAATAATTTGGACGGAAATGACAGATAAAAGCAATAAGACATGAGATATGAAGCTTCCGCTATCAATCTTGGTTAAGAAATATTAAGATGGTCGCTTTTGGCGTAGGTATGGAAGCTTTCCCACGATGGCAACCAATAACTGGAGTTTAAATTTCAAAAACTATCGGCAGTGCTATGGAAATGGTAAAATCACCCGCTAAATATGTCCTAGCAGCTTTTAGTTTCACTTTTATTAATTGGGAATTTCTATACAAGTCTTTATTTATATGTCTAAAGAATGTGTAAGTATGTAAACAGCACACAAGTACTAATATGGGATATAACGAATGGTGGCATCCGAAACGCGTGATTAAGTCATTGGCGCGAGCTTAAAAAAGGTATAATATGGCTATACAAGTACGAAAGTTAAAATTATATTAGCAGCTGAAAAATACACGTTGTCTGTAAGTGAGATCGTTATTATAAATTGGCAACGATGTTGGGATATGGGCTAACGTTACTTTTTAATAAGTTTCTTGGTAAAGGTGGGGAGTTTACTTGACTCACTCAGTTTCAGTCGTACGGCCATCGCCTTGACATTTATTGGCGGTATAAATCGTAACTTGATAACTTAATCTCAGGATGATGGCCGCGGTTTGTACGCACCTGTATTACGCTTTAGGTACTACGTTAATTTGTGTGTTTTTGAAACGGGTTACGTCGCGCGTCGGGCTAAAGTTAAATTGTAAATCACATTTCATCCTTGAAAATTCAAACATGCGCAATTGGTTCAATAAATGCTTTGTTTAGTGAGTTTGAGTTTACTAAGTTTCATAATAATTGCTGTACAACGGTAGGTACACTAAAAATACGAAGTAATAAAGACTATAAAGTTTGCAGTTATTCAATAATGATTGAAAGCTTCCTATGCCATTCAGAGTACCTAATGATCTCGATTCTCAACTTACACGTACTTACATGTTAATAATAAATCGAGAACATGTCAAATTCGACAGCTAGAGTACGATTTATGACTAATTACACAGTTAAAATAGAAGAACAAGACTCACAACGAGATGCATTAAATACCCATCAACATCAGTCAAAGTTGCACTTTACATAATTTTCATTGTAAACAAACGCCTTTGGCTTTCGGCGATACAAAGCGGTCCAAAGCGGTAGGTAACATACGTAATTGCTCTTGCATTTCAATTATGAGCAATTATTAAATCCCACCAATAAATTGTGTATGTTGGGTTTTACAAAATGTTTTATGAGTACGATTTAAATCGGTACGGGAGCCTGCAATTAGTGGCGCTGTTGCTTCGCTAGACATGGAACGGTCGTATAAAAGAGTTTGATCTTGTAACAAGTTCTTGGTATATTGTAAAAACGTATTTAGTTCCTAAAACCTTTTTACTCAAATTACCGATAATAGTTTGAATACATAACATCGTTTTATAACAAGGAAATTAAAACCTAAAATGGAAATTCAGACCTAATTCTTGTCTCTCCTTCAAATCTATCACCGAAATACTTCCCATAAGCATTCTTTTTTCCAAATTTTGAATTTCTCGGTCATCTCAAATATAGAAACTTTTCAAAAAGTACGACTTATTTGTCGTATGCGACACAAGTTCCACCCACGTCGCATCACATCGTGGCAAGGGCGGCGCGCGACCGCCGCGCCCCCGGCGGCAGGCTAATTCCACAGTCTATATATCTGCACTGATTGCCGGGACACACTCGTATTTATTTACTACCCCCACTACTTAATACTTGACATGAGGAGTTTATTTGCAATGTTAATTCGAGATCTGGAACGTTTTTCACTTGTTGTAGGATATTGCTCTACCTATATTTCTTTTGGAATTGTTTTATTGCACTGATTTTGCGTAGGCTGTTACAGGGTAAAATGGGTAGTCCCTGCTGAAATGTGGGTGTAATTTACTCTACATGGTGTAATTTGAATCACCGTTAGTCACACTATCACCCTTCACACTAATACAAAGGCAAAAGTTTGTGAGTGTATGTGTTTCTATGTTTGTTATTTCTTCAAGCTCAAACGGCTCGACCAATTATGATAAAATTTGGTATGGAGGTAGCTGTCACCCTGGGTTTACACTTAGGCTACTTTTATCCCGGTTTACGCTGATGAAACCGCGGGTTAGATGGCTATCTATATACTCATTGTATTCATCATTAAATATGAACAACTTTTACTATGGGACCAAACACGAAATCGCGAAAAAAAATTTGCTGTTCCCTACATTCTCTCGAGTTACACTCGAGAACAGCAGATTTTTTTGTTTGTCTATTCTTCGTAAAGATAGAAGTCATGCAACTTGTGCTGATGTTGTTCTTCTAACTAAAACCTTAAACGAGAAAATCTACTTGGATCTTTTAAGCTTAAGGCGCTACCAAAATAAATTGGGGGATTTTTCGCAACCATTTATTTCACTCATGCAGCATGTATGGATTTAATTTTTGGATATATGTTTATTGACTATTTGATTAATACTTTGACTGAAGGAAAACACGATTGGGTTAAATTTCCTCGATAGAATTTAATTCCGAAAAGACCTCTACTTTTTTATGTTTTTTTCTATAATTCTAAAATCCTAAGTAATTTCATTGCAAAATTGCATTTAAAATGTGCGTATTAAGTAATTAAAAATTCTGGCTGAACATAATTTTGATAGATAGCTTAATTTATTTTTAAACAATTTTTATTTCATTTGGCGCTTTTATTTTGGTTCCAGCGCGTTGTTGCGCTCTCTTTTTTTCGCATATAGAAGTAATTGACTCTGTCACTTTCTTAGTCCCGCCCAGTTCACTTTTTTTGTATCACCTTAACAAAAGTAGTAACTCACACCGATTTCTTTCAGCCAAAGCTGTTAACCTATTTACCATTCTGTTCCCACATTACTCAACATAAACCTACGTAAATGTAAGTGCTCCTTACCAGCCTGCGCCTGAGGTGTTCCGGTGGCGTTCAGACCGGCGGACGCATAAGCAGCTTTTTGTGCCCCAGCATTGTCGGTAAGGCACTGGGTAACAACAAGTTTTTGGCTAACGAGCGGATAGAAAGGCCGTTATGTCCTCAGGTTAAGGTAGCTGTTGTAACAGATTGTTCTGATTCTTTGTCTGTTATGAAACTTCCAGGTCATATGTAATGGGACAGCTGATTAAAGAATAACTTAACGTCTTTTGAAATGGTAATTAAGAATCATGAAATTGTGGTGCCACCATGGAGCTTTGGCAGCTTATTAAAAAAACCGGTCAAGATCGAGTCAGGGGGCCTACTCCCTAAGTCCGTCTGTCTTTCCGTCAGTCCGTTTATCCGTCCGTCTGACATTACGATCCATTAAAACAAGTGTAAAAGTTAAATTTTTCGGACGGGCAACAACACATCGGGAGTAGGGACAACTGGCAAATCATGTTGTCATTCATACTTCGTTCGGGCCCCGAACCAATCATCCATCCGTAGGTGATACGGAGTAAGAAACGCCCGTAACGAAGGCCGAAACTACGGGCTTCGTGCTTAGGGAGTAGGCCCCCAGACTCGCGCACCGAGGGTTCCGTTCCGATTTCCGAAAAAGTGTGCTATCCTCCTTCTTTTCCCCTAATCTATACATAAACTTCTATCACACAAAATAATTTCAGATTTTTCTCTAAGCAAACTTCGGAGATAAGGAAACGGTATTTTTTTTACATTTTCCATCAAACGTCGAAAAAAAGCGGCCTAAAAAAAAGAAAAAAAAAATGAGAATGTGCAAACAGCGCTCTTTCCTAAGATGGGCATCTTAGGAAAGAGCGCATGCCCTAGTCACCCCAGTTCAAATTTTTAAGAACCCCTTTCAATCTCTGTTGCAAAAAAAATATATATTACTTTCTTATTTGCAAAACAGTTGGGCAAAAGTCATCTAAAACTGTTCCAAATTTCAAGTTGATAGCATAAGTAGTTTTTAGATATCCAGCTGTGACAGACGGACAGACAGACAGACTGAGTCACACCATAAGGGTTCCTTTTTACCATTTTGGTACGGAACCCTAATTAGTACGTAAAAAGAGAAATAACTGGCAGGCCTATTATTACCTAAGTATATTTCGACTCTCAACTTTACAAATACATACGATATGAATTTGCGGTATTTTGAATGGACTGGAGCACTGAAATAAAAAATCTGATTATGTTTTACATTTCACCTTGAACAAACAGTATCAATACAACTCGTTTGCCCCTAGTGCAGTTACTGGGGCAATAAAGCATGACGTTACATATAATATTAAATTTAATGCAAATCTACATAGTTCACCCTCTTGCCCTCCCTTTCATAGCGAACAATTAGGGGTTGAGGCACACCTGTCCAGCGCGCGCGCACGCCACGCGCCGACCGCTTGCGATTCCCTCCGCAATTATTCCTATTATTTGTATTCAACGGTATTTTTGACACGTGTCAAACTGGTTCCGTAATGAGCCACATTGTTCTGAAATTCATAAATATTATAATTTATATTGCATTCCGGTTGAGTGATTGTATTTTTAATTTTATATTAGTTTTTGTCATGGCTCTGAATTTTTGTAATTATTTTAGCACTGTGTTAAATATTATGTGAGATGAATGATTCATAATTCTTTGCCAAAGTATAAATTTCGTACTTATGTTTTACTGCTCTTACATAAGCATGAAAACACTAAACAGGTTACACAAAAAAGGAAATTTAAACGTATATTTGCTCTCGCAGCAGTAACTTCGAGTTGATCGCCATTATTTTATCGAATTATCAGTGATGTAGGTGTCACGCTTCGTAGGTGCAGTTGTAAACCGTGGACACAACAATAAAATAGGTTGTAAAGACATTTTACCAATTTGAGCGCGCACAATGGTCGATTGATCACAGTCACAGCTATGAAGAGCATTCATTGATCAGTCCCTTTATATTGGTGACTTGTAATACAAATAGTGCTTTCCTTTTGGTTTTACAAGTCGTTGTTTGGTAGAAACTTCTTGTAAAATAATAAAATTATCCATAATGTTCCCCCTTTCAAAGTACCCGAGGTCAATCAGGTAGATAAAATCCTGAATAATAATAAAAATAAAACACCCCTGCTAAACTTGTTCAAAAGCGTTGCACTATATCCATAACAATGCACATTGCTCTACACATGCTCAGATTTAAGAGCATGCTATGTGGGCACCCTACGCGATTACTAATTCAAACCATTTTATCAGGACCTTTGTCGACCGGTACATTGTGGACACTATCAAAAGGAGGACTTTATAGGACTTGTAGGTCCCTTAAGGTCTGTTTACACTGGTGGACCAGCTTGTGCAACTTGTAAACGTCGCGTGTCGCGAGGGTGCGGGACAGGTGTGTCGCACCCCTTATTTGAGGGAATTTGAGGCCACAACGCATAACTATACTATACTTGTTCAATATAGTGTAGGGTGGCCGTTGATAAGGAAAATTCGAAAATGTTATTTGCTTTCTAAATATCGGTAGTGTTCAGACGACTAGTAAGTTAAGGTTTTAATCATTGTAGCTTTGTTAATAGAGTATTGCTACCACAGTCTTCTACTGGGCACAATCCCGCACTTAAAACGTGATTAATTGGTCAGACAGTAGCCTGGCAAATGCGACGCTTCTGGTTTTGACAGCAAAATACAGTTTGAGGGTATGGTTTGAGAAATGTCCCATAGTATATATTTCTGCAATATAAGCGTTAAACGGACAATCTATCAATTTTTCATTAAATACAAAACAGCTTAAACCAGTATTAAAATATTCAGAACGTGTTTAAATCTAAATATTAACTACCACGATACATAGTTCATACCATACAAAAAACCAGACTAATAAAATATGTAAATTCTAACGTGCTTAGAAGAATAGTTGGTAACCCTACGAACGGCTGACACTCAACGATAGTAAAAGCTCGTTACACTCGTCAAATGCAAATAAACGTGTTGTTTGAACAAGTTCAACCCTCCGTCACCAGCGCACACGCATGACCCGGGCCTACCCGTGATTAACCGAAATGCGTGAGAGGGTATAGAGTACGTCTAGTACTATTATTAATAATGACGTTTTGGTAGTACTCTTTTTAATTGATCACCCTATTAAATAAGATCAGCAGTTTCATTAGTTAAAAATATTAAGTTATAATTTCACCATAGTATACGCTTAAAATGTCATTCAAATCTGCTCATTCAAGACAGTTTTCCTAGTAGCACACTGAGATCAATCTGCCTAGCCTTTTCCCAACTATGTTGGGGTCGGCTTCCAGTATAACCGGATGCAGCGGAATACCAGTATTTTACGTGGAGCGAGTGCTTATCTGACGTCCACAATCCAACAACTGGGGAATACAATACCCCTTGGTAAGAGTTTCGGGCTTCTGACAACGTGCCATACAAATCTATAACATTTAATGTCATCAAGGTTTCCTTGATTTAAGAAAGGAAGAGCATCTCTCTCACACCTGCTTTGAATGAAACGCATTTTCTGGTAGTTACGCGTTCAATTAGCAAAACAGAAACCATGTTTACGCCTAAAGAAAACAACCAAGAACTCGACACTCAAAGGCTATTTTCAGAAGTATATTACTTGCTAAGAGGATTACTGATAACAACAGTATAAAAGACGGCTTCAGCTGCAAAGTTTTCAAAGAGGCTACCCACACCTCAGATCGTAATCATTGGACGATTAAAAATAACAAAATCGCCCGCATAATCACAATGTTTATCTGTTTTGACCACAAGTATCATGGCTATTCTTCGCCATCGTCCATGATTATATCAGTGACGTAGACATTTGTCAGAAGGCTTTAGGTGCTGGGGTCACTAAATCAGCGGGGAAGATTTATTTTATAAGACTGCTATAATAGTCAGAGTTTTAAATTTTACATAATCTGGGAGAGAACGAAAGTCGAAAATCAACCTATTCAGTGTTAGAGAAATAATATTTCCTGGGGGACCTCCGTTCTGTTTTCGTGGTGTCAGTCTCCGCCACAAAACTGTTTTGTGTATAAAATAATTATGATACTTTTTCAACCGACGATAAAAAATGAGAAGGTTCTCAATTCGACACGTATATTTTTTTTATGTATAGCGATGCATAACTTTTTACAGTGTCGTCCGATTAGAAAATTTTTGTTTTGTTCGAGAAAAATACCTCAAAGTTGGTCCCTTAGAAAATTTATTAACTTTACCTGGGTAGTTTTTGAGTTAGCTTCAATAATACGTATTTTTTTCCCACTTTGTGGATGATGTTCTAGTTTTTTTTGCAGTAGTATAAAAATTTGTGTGAGGTAGGTATGTACATACCATAACTAAAAAGTGAAAAATAAAAACTTTTATACAAAAAAATACAACCGACTTGTAAAAAAGTTTTTTTCTGGATTTTAAGCAGACAACTTGTTTCTGTAAATATTTTGTAAGAAAAGTGGGATTAGTGCCCTAGCACTAATCCCACTTACCGTAATTTTGGGAAAAACTTAGTATAGGTACCTATACCTATACTAAGTTTTTCCCAAAATTACAGTAACCGCTACTTTAGTGGCCCCAACATGATATTGAAAGTGTGAGTGAGAATAAGAATCCATTATACCATCTGATCGGCGATAGTATTCATGCATTTCAACGCTATTGTATACTTTCGGGCACTTTGAGAGGTCGATCCTTAGATCATCGCTGTTGAATGGATACATTGAAGAACATTCAACGTTTGTCATCGAACTATTGACAGATTTCGTCTTTTGTTCGACAGATAATTTCTGTATCGAAGTTTTTTTGCCTTCTTTGGTTCTGTGATTTACTTCTATTTAATTTTTCAGTATAATGTGATCTTTAACTAAAAATCCTAACTTGTTATTCGAAATTCTAAGCATGTTCAACTATTTCAGAATAGGATCCGTTAAGGCGAGTAGTGCCGCTAACTAGCGCCATCATTGAGAAAAAATCATAAGTCTGGAGATATGGAACATTTTGAAATTTCCTATGCTCACATTTTTATTCAGATGTTGTACAATTTTTTGTATAAAAAAAACCGGTCAAGTGCGAGTCAGACTCGCGCACGAAGGGTTCCGTACCATATTATATGTTGATTAAATACAGTATTCATGGTACCTACATGGTATAAAGAAGTTTCAAATTCCTAATTTGTTGAATTGTTGCGCTAGAGCTCGTACAAAAATGGTCTAAAAATGAGTTCTAGACGACGACACCCCACATGCTAGATTAAATTTTTTTTTTTTTTTCAAAATGAATAGTTTATTGTTTATTGTATTTAGTTTATAATAAAAATAAAGCAAAGTTAAAAATTTAAGGGGTCGGCCCTTAAATTTTTAACTTTGCTTTATTTTTATTATTTGTTGTTATAGCCGTAACAGACAGCGGAGGCTTAGTAAGTTTGTACTGGATTGAACGTGGTTGTCTGATTTCATGGATTTTAATTTTCTTGCGCGGAACCCTAATTATTTTTCTAAAATAAAAATAGTTACTCCTTAAAACATCAGCTATATGCCGTCAAAATCGGTGAAAATTCGTTTGGCAAGTTTCCTAACTTGACTCAAAGTACCATTTTTTTAATCGGACTGCGCTTTAAAATTCTTCTATACATCTTTAACATCCCTAAACCTCATTTGAGGCGTAGTTTTGAAAAACTAATAATGACAAACATTATTACTTACTTATGCAAGTATTTGTGCTAAGTTTCAAGTTCATTAACCAAATTAATAAGATTTTTCATATAAACTGTATCTCTGTTTTCACGAACACAGATAAAAAATTTAAAAAATCGTCTGGTATGTTTCCATAAATTGACTCAAACATTATTTACACCAATTTTAGAGTTAATCAAGCCCGCAATAAAATCCTCCGCTATAAAATTAACTTTTCACCCCTTAGGGGTAGATTTTTGGAAAACCCTGATACACGTTAGTCTTAATTTTTGGTCTCAAGTATAAAAACTGAGTTTTGAGTTAATCGGACCGCGAGTTAAAGTTCCTCCATACAAACTTTGACAGCCCCAATCCCTCCTTAGGGGGTAGTTTAGGAAAACTAAAAATGATAAACTTTATAATTTACTTAGATGAATATTCGTGCTAAGTTTCAATTCTATTAACTCAAGGGATAGGATTTTTCATACAAACTTTCATCCCCTATTTTACCCCCTTAGGGACGGAATTTCCAAAAATCCTTCCTTATTGGATGTTTACATTATATAAGGTATCTATATGCAAAATTTCAAATCTCTAAGTCCATTGGTTTGGGCTGTGCGTTGATATATTAGTCAGTGACTCAGTCAGGACTTTGATTTTTTTATATAATATATATAGATTTACCATGTTATTTTAAGACCACAGACTTCTTATAGGTTTTCCTGTAATCTACAGGTATAGAACTATTTTCTGTATTTTTTTTTAAATTTTAGGCTCAGTAGTTTCGGAGATAAGGGGGGGAATGGTCAATTTTCGTCAATTTTCTTAAATAACTTTAAAAAAATATATTTTAAAATTATAAAAAAAATATATTTAAGACCCTCATAGTAAGACCTTTCATTTGATATGTCACACGGTACAGTTTACAAAACTTTTTTTTTTAATTTTCTTATTTTCCCCCTAAAAGTGACTCTCATATTCAAAATTTATATATAATATTTACTTTAGCTGTACGTGTTTGGGTCACAGAAATCCATATGTGTACCAAATTTTAACTTAATCGGTCCATTAGATTCGGAGCAAATTGGCTGTGACAGACGGACAGACGGACAGACAGACAGACAGACAGACACACGAGTGATCCTATAAGGGTTCCGTTTTTTCCTTTTGAGGTACGGAAGCCTAAAAATCAACACTAAACCTCCTAGCTTCGAAGCCTTAGCAGTTAACGCTAAAAACGGCCGTTTTGGCGTTAACTGCTAAGGCTGAGAGGCTAAGAGGACTGATTTTTTTTATAAAAAAAAATCTACCTGATCTGACTAAAAATGTGAGCATAGGAAATTTCAAAAGGTTCCATTCTCCAGATTTTTTTCCCAATGGTGGCGCTAGTTGGTGGCACTACTTGCCTTAAACAGCTATTAGGTTAAAAGGTGTGTAGGTAGTCAAGTAATGCTTACATCATAATTACTTGTTTTGTCTGAGCTGCAAGATATTCACTGACCCACAGGTTTCTGTGAATAAATAAATTTCATTCATAATCTCTAGCGGGTAGTCGCACCGCTCCATTCCCACGCATGCAATATGGATTTCACTTAGCATAGATAGTTCATGAACCACACCATGAATAATAGACAGCTGCTCTGTATTTTTGCTGTGTAATTGACACAGCGCAGTTCTACGCTCGAATATAAACTTATGATATAGTTAAAACGATTAATCTGTCTCGGTTGGTGGTAAAATCCGTACGCGAATAATGAGACGAACCTCCTTCGAGTTACTGTTGGCTTGCGTGCCAATTATTGACGTAATTATTTTGAAAATATTGCCGGCCTTTTGTGATATTTAACACTCTAAGGTGGCCATATTTTTTAATCACCCGTCGCGGGCGCCATTTATTCAGTCGCCACGAGGCGTGAGGCTCAGATTGTCAATTGACTCTTTATATCGGATGCGCTTCTCACCGTATTAAAACTTTAAATCAAGATGAAATAAAATATTTAATGCTCAGAATGAAATATTAATACCAAAAAGATCCACTTGGCGCTACGATAGTATCGAATAACTCGGTACAAAATTAAAAATCTGTTGGCAAATAAATAACGTCAATTATGCCTTCTCTGTGTCATTAAATATTTTTCGCCGCAATTTGTTTACACGTCTCCAAATAATTAATGCTTCAATTATTTTATTTAACAACTCTAATCAAGTACGTTAGTTTCTTGCATTACCCATCTCGAAGGGGAGTCTAGCACTTGCATATTTATTAAAAAGTAAAAGCGTCTGTGTAAAAAATATCTGATGCATATGATAAAGCAAAGGTACGAATGAATGTATGTTTGTTTGTTTGAGTTATTTTTACGTTTAACGTACTTCAATTGGGTCATAACCACCTAATAATCTATTAGGTATGTAGGTAACATGCTGATGTTATAGGCCATCAACAATAATATTTATTATCTTAAAGGAAAAATTAAGTTTTGATGAGATGAAACGGATCCCTACTTCACGATATTAAAGCGAGCTTAAAATAAGTAATTAACAATTTTTCTGCGCCAACTTGGCACTAAGTATAAACTGATCTGAGCGACGTATTAACGAGCTTGGACGCGAAATTAAAACGTATTCCAGTGTTATCCCCGCTATTAAACACGGCACGGCAGTAATGAGATTGTGAGGTAATCTCTGGTTTCGTTAGTGAGACCACTTCTCGCGCCCGGTATGATCAGCTCACAGGTATTATCTTGCGTGAGAGACAACTGAGAAGTGGCTGCTGATTACGTCGCGTTCACACGGACACACGGCTATTAGTCCCCACGAAAGCCCTCCATTTATTTCGATTATCAATTAGTCCATAACACCTAGAACTGTGATAAGCCACCGACTTTCAACTTTAATGCACTATTAATTAAAATGAAAAAGTTCCTCGTTATTGTCTATAATGAAACGGGAAAAATGTACTTAAGGAGACGTATGGGCGATTTTTCTATTTCAAGAATCCGCCACCTGTGTTCAGTATGTTGGGAATACGCGGATTTCGCTGGGAGCTGTGTTCTATTGCGCTGGGAGGCTGCGCCGGCGCATTAAACTGTCTCACAGGTAATGGATTGGGAATTTCATGCTACAAAGGTCGATTTAAATTAATTTACACATTAAAAAGACTAAGTGGACCGGCTCGCGCGAAACAAGAAGTAAATAGTGTTAATCCGACTAGCGACGGACGCGGAGTAGAAGTACTTCTTTAGTTAGTAGTCTGAGCTGTGATATAAATAAGAACTTGTTGTGTTTAGTTATTGCAATGGCTTTTCAATTCATTGTTTAGTTCTGCGACAGTGTTTTTCTTAATTGGTGCTTATTTCCTTCATTTGTAAACACTTTTTAATGAAATAAACTTTGTATATTTACGTCATTTTTCGGGTTCTGTACCTCAAAAGGAAAACACGTAACCCTTATAGGATCACTTCGTTGTCCGTCTGTCTGTCTGTCTGTCTGTCAGTCTGTCAAGATCCTTTTTCTCAGGAACGCGTGGAGATATCGAGTTGAAATTAATATCGAATACGTAAGTTTATGGTCTCTCGGAGTCCTTAAAAAATCAAGCTTCTCAGTCAACGCAATAAAAAATACGGCCATTTATGCGACATATTCTGATACTCGCAAGTAAATGAAAACCTATGGGGTACTTCCCGTTGACCTAGGATCATGAAATTTGGCAAGAAGCAAGGTCTTATAGAACAAATAAAGGAAAAAGTCCGAAAATTGTTAATTTGTAATTTCATCACATAAAAAAATATTTTCAAAATGTCAGTCTGTCAAGACCCTCTTTCTCAGGAACGCGTGGAGGTATCAAGTTGAAATTAATATCAAATACGTAAGTCTATGGTCCCTTGGAGTCTTAAAAAAATCAAGTTTCTCAGTCAAAGCAATAAAAAAATACGGCCATTTATGCGACATATTTTGATACTCGCAAGTAAATCAAAACCTATGGGCTACTTCCCGTTGACCTAGAATCATGAAATTTGGCAAGGAGCAAGGTCTCACAGTATAAGTAAAGGAAAAAGTCCGAAAATTGTTAATTTGTAATTTTATCACGTATAAAAATATTTTTTTGGGATTACAATGTTGTTTGTTTTAGGGATAAATTCTTCTCAACTACGGAACCCTTCATTGTGCGTGGTCCTACACGCACTTGGCCGGTTTTATAACCTAGGTAAGGTAAACCTCGTGAAAATAAAGTCAAGTAAATGAAAAGAAAAGTAAAGTAAACTAAAGGAGTAAGTGTAAGGTGGCGTTCTGTTGTTTCTGGCTACCCCCATGAGAAGCCGTGAGTATTAATTTAAAAAATACACTTCATTATGAAGATACAGATATTGACGGCTCTATATTTACATATTTGCAGCTCTCTAATTGCTTTTATCTTTTTTCTCAGCTCTTCGTCGTTCATGCAAAATTAAAATGAACGACGAAGAGCTCAATATTATGTTTTCGTTATTTTTATATCCTTCTAAACTTTACTTTTAAGCTTTGTTAAGTGTGACGAACAAGAATATTCACAAATATACCTCTTAGTATTTATTATCAAAATATCACATAGAACTTTTTTTTAAAAGAATTTTTCATCTAGCTACATATAACTAATCTCAATCTTAATTACAACGTGTCGTTTTGGATCCTCGTCAATTGTCAGGGTGTGATATATATTATATATATTATAGCCTTTAATTATTCCTTAATTAAAAATAAACATAACAATCATACAATAAATAAAATATTTCAATCAAACATGCAGCAAAAAACAATAAAAAAATAATTCAAAAAGCAATAATAAATGTGAGATACCTATTCTATTCATCACTAATTATAATATATTTGATTTACTAAATAATTCATTAATAACATAAAATTTTATTTTTAATATTTATTCAGCCACAAGGGTGTGATCCAGAACAACAAACCGAACAACTTTCTCCATGGGACCAACATCGTAATCGCGAAAAAAATTTTAACTGTCCCATAGAAAACTTCAATACCAATAAATAGGTATTGATGTTTTCTCGACGCAAATGTATGGGATGGCTGAAAAAGTTGTATACCACGGTCCACGCCCTTAAATTTGATGAGGATGCAAAACGAAACTTTGTTTAGAAAGAAAAGTACCTACTGACTGACTGACTGACTCATCAACGCCCAGCCCAAACCCTTGGACCAAGAAAGCTGAACTTTTGCACAGAGGTTGCCTTTATAATGTAGACAGGGAATAAGGAAGGTTTTTCTTTCTCGTGGGATATTTTCCGACATCCACGCGGGCAAAAGCTTGTCTATAATAAACTTCAGTTAATACCTACATAGTTAGATACCAGACTTACCGGGCCGGCTTTAAATAGCCTCAGACCCTACCACAACTAAAGGGTTAGTATAAAATTCAAAGAAAGCATTTCAGCTAATGCAAAATCTTTGTAAATGATTGACGGCGGATATTTAAGATGTTTGCAGACAAAACAAGAAGTGAATCGAATATCGAACGGAAGCCAAAGTGTTGGATATTGACCCTTTAAGGTCCTTCGCCCAAATACAATGAAGGGCTAAGAAAAATAGAGTGGCAGGAGCGCGAGCCGACACATCTGCCAGTGCCCACTATCGAATAAATCTACTAAAATAATATTTTTATTTTGATTACGCATGCACGGGTTGGGCAGATGTTAGAAACGATACATACGGGGTGTTAGATTGACCAGCAGTGTGGTTTTCTAATGGTCAACCGAAATATTTAGGCATGCCTAACGTTCATTCATGAAATGAAAAAAATAAAACTTCAATGTATTTAGGGTTGAGTAAGTAGGTACGTTTAGTATCATATTTTATTGTTTCATTTTAAATATTAGTGCATAAAATATTTCAGGATACGAGTACCTACCTAAATGTTACAAGGGAAATACCAAAACCCTGTTATTATGATATTTGTTTTAAGTAATTAAGGAGCAGCTCGTGGCTAATTAATACAGTCACACGGGTCGATCCATCAGGTTAAGCTACACTTGCCGAGGTTAGTCCGAGGATCTTCACATACCGAGACTCCTCTGTTACTGGGTTGTAAAGGTCAGATAGGCAGTCACTCCATGTAAAATACTGGTATTTATCTGGATCCGGTTAGACTGGAAGCCAACCTAACGCAGTTGGGAAAAGGCTAGGCAGATGTGATGTTACAGGTAATTAAGTAGACACAAACATTAACATAATTTAATCTTGTTGTCAATTGAGAAGTTTATGTTTGCTAGCATAGATTTCTAAGACGATAAAATCCATTACAAAATCGATTAGATATTTGATACTCTCAACGCTCATGTGTCAGACAACCTAAGGGCTGTTCCAAGTCGCCAGTCACTGACCAATACGATATGGTCTTTAATAGGGTCCGTACATTATCTACATATTGACCGAGTACAAGGTGTGAAAGAGTTTAGAACCCGAGGTGAGTGTTATATTACAGTGTTAAATATACCAACTTATAGCCGTAGACAAGATAAAAGGGCGGTTATGCTTGTTAGTAAACCTCATTACGCCTCACTAACATTATCAATGGAAATTTTAAATTAGTATTCGGCAAGTATAAAACTTCATTGAATTTCATTCTAGTTATCATCTGGTAATAAGTTCACGTAGTTTATGTCCTGATCGCTATGTGAGACAAAAAGTACACAGTAGTCATGCTTAGCCTCGCATAACATTAAACCTTTTTGTACTCCTCTCGCATACATTAAATCGCAAGGCAATTTGTCGAAAATAATTTATAACTTTCTTATCTCGATTGTGACGGCATTTCTTAAGTTTATGAGTTTAGTAACGAAATAAACTTTGTTAGTCTAACAGTTCGTTAGCGTATTAAAGATCTCCGCTTTGTAGAGAAAAAATGGTCAAGTTCGAAGTGGACCGGTGGAATATTGTAGGTTTCTCTACAGGAAAGATATTTTGGAATCATGTTTCAAAATCATAAAAGAAACAACCTTTAAATATATTTCGTAAAAAATATTGTAGATATAATATCAGAAAAAAAAAATATCTGAGAAAATCAATTAAGTACATATATGTCTACTAACGTAACAGATTTTATTGATTTCGTGAATGTAAGAACGTTGTAGACTGTACATTAATTGTAGACCATTGTCTATTCTGTTAAGTACCTGGTACTTGTTGACAGGTCTAAACTGTCCTCCATATGGGAGGACAGTGTATAGGCCTAATTTGAAAACATTGTAAAAGCCAATTATTTTTAAAACAGTAAACGTCGAGTTTCTTGCCGGCTCTTCTCCTTAGAAAACTACCAGTTGGAACCGTGCAGCTCCTGACGTTTCGTGCCCATATGCCCACCCATCTTTACGTGAAATGAAATACATATTTTGATTTTGATTTTAAGGATTAATTTTCCATGAGTTTTGTAAAAGTTCGAAACACTATTTAGTGATTCGACAAATTGTCCCACACTATAATTACAAGTGACGGCAATAATTTTCAACGGAGAAATGAGTAAAGTCTATTATGAATAATATAGGAAAACTATAATTAATTATTTCTTACACAAAAGCACAAAACAATTACATATCTTTCAGCTTCTGACGCTTTTTCGTATAACTTTTATTTCTGCACTTCAAGGAGCAGAATCCTAAAACCACAGAATAATAAAGCTACAGTAGTTTATCTGGGCCCTTGAATTAATTACCTACGACCGCTCGGTAGATAAATACGCGTCCGTCCGTACGTAACTTTACTCTTTGTTGTCTACTGGTATAAAGTGGTATATGTTGAGATTTCGAAGCGCATCGTTTCAGCAGTTTTCTAGGAAGATAATCTACTGAAACATTATTATCCTGTGCTACTAAAACCAATCGATTTGACAAACAGCGGCGTCACAAAAGGTAGCCCGCGCCGCCCACCATCTATGTAGTAGTAGTATTCCGCAATTTGACAAGTCATAAAAGATAAGATTAAGAGTCTAATAAATAAAATTAGTGTCGTTCTGTGTGAACATAATGAGTAAAGAGACGCCGCGGTGCGGGGCGGGTCTATAGAAGTATTGGCTAAAGCTCCATTTACAGGACGCAACTTTATTGCCTGTGGCATACCATAAAATTGAAGGGCAAATATCTGGCACCGTCTAAACAATACGTACAATATTGGTGCACGATACGGGCAAATTAGTTGCCGTTAAAACTGGTCTAAGTGTAAACAGCACATACAATAAAATTGCACGTAAAATAAAATCGAATTTACAATAAAATCGCATTCAATTCTGGCATGAAAAATTTGTATCATTCAAACATGAGCGCACGAAACAAGACGTTCAAAAATATTTTTGAAATATTTGCAGCGCAAATACGGGTAGGTAGGTACTTGAATAAATTGCACAAGAATGTGCAAGTCTGTGGTTAGACGAGGCAACTTGCATGCAATAATCGCCTTGCAATTTTATTGCCTCGGTGTAAGTCGCATGCGACTTTATTGAACGGCAAACTTCAATTATTAATGCCATTTTATGGAATCGCATGCGTGTAAACACAGAGGAGCTCGTGGCTAAGTAATAACAGCCGCACGGGTCTATACATCAGGTTAAGCTACGCTTGCCGGGGTTGGTCCGTGGCTGTTGGCTGTTATTCGTGTATCTTTGACAGTCGTTACGGGTCGTCAGAAGCCCGAAAGTCCAACAACTCTTACCAAGTATTACCCAGTAATTGGGTTGTGGAGGTCAGATAGGCAGTCGCTTCACATAAAATACTGGTATTCAGGTGCATCCGGTTAGACTGGAAGCCGACCCCAACATAGTTGGTAAAAGGCTATGCACAAAGCACATCCAATTTTATTGCCATTCAAGAATTGCGTGCAAGTGTTTACTTGCACGCAATTCTTGAATGGCAATAAAATTGGATGTGCTTTATAGCATGCGATTATTGCTCTTGAACGTTCCAGAAACTTGCACCGTGTAAACGGAGCTTAACTGTCGTACAGGTACGAAGGTTGTGGTATGTAGGTTTTATTGTGCATGTAGGTCGTTAAAATGTTCTATGTGTGGTATATTGGGCGTGTGATTAGAAGTTATAATTTATTTGTGACGAAAGAATTTTGTGGTCAGTAAAATAATCTATTGGTTCGTGTAGTTCCGTTACATTAAGGTTGGATTAGGTACCTGTGCTAGAGGAAGATTGATTTGTAAGCATAGACGTGCAGTTCACGCAGGCAACTAAGCACTGCCCTGCCTACCTCATGATATCAAATTTGAAATGCATCAAACGTTATATTAAAGCGTGACCGATACTTAAACATATGATTGTACTCATGATAATAAACAACTTTTGTTACGGTACCAACCCTGAAATCGCGAAAAAAAATCAGCCGTTCCCTACATTTATGTCCGCATAAAGGCTCTTACAGACAGAGGCGATATCGCGAGCGATATTGCGATATTATCGCGTCGCAACACCGCTACGCGACACGTCGCGACGCGATATCGCCTCTGTCTGTAAGAGCCTTAACTCGTCAAAATGTAGGGCACAGCTCATTTTTATTTTTATAATAAAAGTTGTTTATAATCATGAGTACAATTTATAAGTATCAGTCACTTATTACCAATCTATGGTGACCCATAGATAGGTATTTGTTTTTTTTTTAATTTTCAATTTTAATTGTAGTATGAAAAATTAAAATGATAATTATTATTTAAAATATACAGGGTCAAATTAAATATACAGGGTCAAATTAAATATACAGGATCAAATTTTATGTACAGGGTCAAAAATTAAATTAGCCAGCGAAATTCCGCAGGCATGATGGGTGTCGAATGTCGATACTTAAACACTAATCAATATTAATCTGCCTAGCCTTTTCCCAACTATGTTGGGGTCGGCTTCCATGCAGTCTAACCGGATGCAGCTGAATACCAGTACTTTACATGGAGCGACTGCGTATCTGACCTCCACAACCTAGAAACTGGGTAATACGGTACCCCTTGGTAAGACTGGTTGTCAGACTTTCCGGCTTCTGACGACCCTTAACGACTGTCAAAGTTCCACGAATGACAGCTGGGCCAACGGCTTAACGTGCTTTCCGAGGCATGGAGGAGTCTCGGTATGTAAAGATGGTCATCCATCCACGGACCAACCTCGGCAAGCGTAGCTTAACCTGATGGATCGACCCGTGCGGCTGTTATTACTTAGCCACGAGCTCCTCTAAACACTAACCGCCTTTCATAAAAAACTAAAACGCTCTATAAACCTATTTTAGTTAAAGAAAAATGAACAAAACACTTCTATAACTAAAATAGGTTTACATACACTTAGAGCGTTCTAGTTATTTATGAATAAGGAAGTAGTAAGTCTAAACATGTTAAAACAGTACGTAGTTTTAATCAAATAATCACCACAGCTAATATTTTTGATAAATATAACGTCAATGTGAGTGAATTATGTGCTATAGGCACACAATTATTATGAATAGCGCTCGAGAGAAACCACTTAAAAAATAATGTTAAAATAGTATCTGATAAAAATATTCAACCTCTTCTTAAATATCACAATATACAAATTAATGTAAGAAGAAATAGGTATATTACACAACACAAAATATCGGGTATAAAATACACATTTATAGGTTTTATTATAATACTTAGTAAGAAAAGTAGACAACTCGACAGTCGGACTGATACTGATACATTAATATACAGATTAGTAGAGCCACCTACGTTTAAGATTAATTCCTCTCCCACTATTTAAGTATTGATTTATAACATTCAAGCTTTTACCCCGAGTAAGTAAGTACCTAACTTGAAAGTCATTTGTAATTTTCAAAATAAATTCATTTACTAAATTTTAAATCCGAGAACGAATAGGTTCAGGCTTTAGAGCCCAAACTTTAGAGCCAAGTGGCCAACGATATTTCGCGCGTTTTTCAAAACTTTAGAGCCAAATGGCCAACGATATTTCGCGCGTTTTTGCAGATATGTATGCCAGTGATATCAGTTTTCGTAGGTAGCCAGGTAGATAATAAATGACCCACTACCCCAAAATCCTGGCCGTTGATATAAATCTTTAACGCTTCGACACATTTTGACCACACGTCAGGATTATGATCGGTATAAAATACTCCGCATTGTAGTTTTACCTTTAACGTCGCCGTACAATGGACACACATCTAACTTATAAATTTTGGCGCGAACAAAGGCGCCATATTGACAATGTAACATCGATAAACGGACGCTCGGACAGCCCGAGACGGCCATATTAAAATATATCCCAGCCTCGAGATCGGAGTAAATCAATAAAGATGATGGCTTAAATCATCTTCAGTGTATAACCAGTCAAAAAGCTGTTTCCAATTCGAAACAGAGTGCTACCGAACGTCAGCTTAGTGTAAGTATACCCTGCATTAATCCATTCCAAAGAAGTGCACAAAAAGCCTTCCGCTCAATTTCCCTCGAAACGTCAAATGTTTGCTTTCGTAAAGGATTTTAAAATGCAACGACTTTTTGTGTGAGTGTTCCAACGGGATTACCGTATGCAAAGCGGTCACGGACAGCAAAGCGTCGGTGTTACTTACTAAACGTAACTAAAACGCAAACGTTGATGTTTGATGTGATAGAGACTTGATATTTATATGTGCAACTAATCTCTGACACTTGTTTAATGTGATAAATGCAGTAATCTTACGGTTTTATTTGTTTTTCTTCTGTTAATCTGGTTTACACAGAGATATTTTTAGATCTAATCCCCTCCATGTTAATGTCTAACGTAACGCAAAAGTTAACGTTACAACTGCTACGTCAGGATCGGCCGGGGTACAATGGAAACTATTTGATTGCTTCATTATGCAGAATCGGACTCGGTTCATTGTATATCATTTCGCATGTTATATCTGTTCGTATCCTAATTTAATCATCTTGAAGATTGGACCACCGGGGAAAGCGATGTAACGGGTGGCCTTTCGATTCGCGATTGAACTTTTAAGACAGTTCACATTTAGGAGTGATTTGTTTTTTCCGATTACCGATAATATCTAAGGACCTAATGACTTGAGATGGGTACGAGATTTGAATTATGTTATCAAGTTAACTCTGATATGAACAGATAATAATTAGAATTTATGAAAGTTAACTTTGAACGTTATTAATAATTATGAAGAGAAATGGGTGTTGTGGATGAGATTGAAAACCTGATTGAGAATGAAATCGTTAAACGAATGAGGTAACCTACCTTTGATGAAGATGTTTATGAAAATAATACATAACCCACTTTACGTTTATAACTAGCTAAGCCCTTAGCAAACTAGCATAGAGAACTTAGAAAACAGTGGAGGACCTTGTCTAAATTCGTCTCAGCAAAAAATCTGTCGTATCATAAAATACATACGTAAAATGTTTTCAATTCTATAAAAGCAACAACCTGTATCTAAGTTAAATCTCCCTCGATGTTCGCAATATCGGAAGAGTCTCGTATTTGGTATTATTTATTTGAAACGCGCAGAAAACGGTCAATTCTAATGCCTTCACGAAGCTTTCATTCCTTTGATCCGTTTCAATTTGCCTGACGTCTTATTTTCTACGCGGTGGTCCAACTGATCATTCGAACAACTATATACAAAACTGATTTTTATTGAAGAAATTTTTATAATATTAGAGCTACTGAATATTTTCTGTATTTAATTGTCATTTTTATTAAAAGAATAATGTAAGCCATGAAATTAAATAAAAAACTTTTTTACAAAAAAATACAACCGACTTCCAAAGACAACACTAAAAAGTGAAAAATAACAGAAGTCGGTATCTGTTAAATATATATTCGTTTTTTGCCACCAACTTCCGAAATTAAAAGTATTTTTCACTTTGTAGTGTTGTTTTTGGAAGTCGGTTGTATTTTTTTGTAAAAAAGTTTTTATTTTTCACTTTTTAGTTGTGGTACCTACACAAATTCTAATACTTCAAAGAAATAAGATTATCATCCACATAAAAAGTGGGGAAAAAATACGTATTATTGAAGCTAACTCAAAAACGACTAAAGCAATATTAATAAATTTTATATGGGACCAATTTAGAGGTACCTAGCTATACCCTCTCGAATGATTTTTTTTTTCAAAACGGACTCCTCTGTAAAAAGTTATGCGTCATCAATGTGGTCATACATAAAAAAAAAAAACAAATATCCTACGTGTCGACTTGAGAATCTCCTCCTTTTTTTCGTCGGTTAAAAATTACTTTCTTTCAAGGAAACTAAACGGCCATATACGTCATAGAATAAAACTTAGATTCTATTGTGTCTCGTTCAGTGTCCTTGAAAGCGACTTATAAAAAGTTGATTAAAAATTCATGCCTACAAAAACTCATCTAAATTAACAAAAAAAAAAAAAAATCGGCCAAGTGTATGTCGGACCACGCAGAATGAAGGGTTTCGTAGTTGAAAATAATTTATCCTTAAAACCAACTTAACATTGTAATTCCAAATAAATATTTTTTTATGTGATAAAATTACAAATTAAACCATTTTCGGACTTTTTCCTTTACTTGTGCTGTAAGATCTTGATTATTGTCAAATTTTATGGTTCTAGGTCAATGGGAAGTACCATCAAAATATGTCGCATAAATGGCCGTATTTTTTATTGTGTTGACAGCTTGATTTTCTTAGAACTCTAAGAGATCATATACCTGCGACTTTGGTATACCTCCACGCGTTCCAGAGAAAAAGGGTCTTGGCAGACTGACAGACAGGCAGACAGACAGACAGACAGACAGACAGGCAGACAGACAGACAGACAGACGGACAACGAAGTGATCCTATAAGGGTTCCGTTTTTTTTTTGTTTTGAAGTACGGAATCCTAATTACGACGTGAAGTCATAGTGTTAACATTGCCTATATTATGGTTACAAATGTTTTCAGATTGGGACGTAATCAAATTACTTAGTTAATTAATTTAATGAACTGATTAGTCTTAACTAAATTAATTACTGCAAGGTACCATTTAGCGATAGCTAATTAAACGGAGTATAATCTTGCAATATTTTAGATTCGCTAACTTTTTTACTAAGTTCCATGTCATGTAGCTCGGGGTAATCTGGGCACTAGGGCAATAAAGTTAGACATTCTGATAAAGAAAGTCTCATAATATCAGTTTTAACATAAATCCATGAAAATAGCAACTAAACTAAGGCCCACTTGCTCCACAAATCACTAAATGCATTTAAGATACGGGTATATGTCAACGGCCTAGAGTAGTTAGGACGCAACGCGTCGTACGTCCACCCAGTAATAAGACTCGCCCATCAAGGAGCGCTGTCCCAACTTATTTATTCGCCTAATATTTACAAGCATTAATAACTTATTATACATAAAACAAAAGGTATTATATTAAAACACGTTTATTAAAAGATAAATAATTGTATTATCTTTAATTTTTTTTTTAAATTAACTTTGATAGTTTTTGCGTGATTCTCAGTTTTTTATCTGCGTTAGACATAACTTTACAAATTAATTACACTATGTATTAAAAACATAATCTAAAATATTCACATAATAAAGTTATTATGCAAAGGATGGTATTTAAAAGTACTTCAATTTATTCCCATTTCATTTACCTAATTTTGCCTGTGTTCCACCAAATATACTGAATGTGCACCAAAATATGTTCATTAAAATATGTCATAACGAGCATCTATTTAACAACTGTTGCAAATTTGTAAAAATAGTAATACACCTAATTTTAAAAACAAGCATTTATTTTTTTAGTTTTACTTCAGATAATGCACTACAAAATGTATTTGAATCAAACACCAATTAATGTCCAATGTAGCTTTATTACGCCGAAAAAAAAAATTACAGTACGAGCACCATTGACTTTGAAATCAAGGTCAATGACCCTGAGGCTTTCATCGTCTAATATACGAGACATTCACCGCCTCACCTAACCCAAATGATTCACCAAAAATAGAGGGGATATGGCGCTCGGCGGCCGCTGCCGCGGCACCGCTCGCTTCGCTCGCTCGCCATCGCGCGTTAAGGGTCACTGTTCTAACCTAACCTAACCTAACCCAAATGATTCACCAGCAATAGAGGTAATGGTCACTATTCTAACCTAACCCAAATGATTCACCAATGTGAAGTTTCGGACGCGCGGGTGTATCTAACGTCTCGTGCATGAATATTTGGTGCACGATCAGTATTTTTCGAGGAAGAATAAAATAGTTATTGTTACAATAGAATATTTGCAGCGCACTACAATAAAAAAGTGTTATATCTTGGTGTTAATTTGGAATTTGTTTGATGTAACATATTTTGTTGGCCGAGTAGTTTAATTATAGTAAAACAATTAAACGGGTTTAAGATCAATACTTTAGAAATGCATACATAGATGTACCTTTAGATTTTTGGTGAACACAAAAATATTATCCTTATGCAAATGCTTTATTTTGAGCCGTGACTTACGAGTTGTAGGTTCAAACCCCGACAGGCGCATTACTTTGTGTAAATTATTTCATCACCTCTGCTCTCAAAACGGTGAAGGAAAACATTGTGAGGAAACTGGCATGTCCTAGAACCAAAAATTCGAAGACATGTGCCATCTACCAATCCGTACTGGGCCAGCGTGGTGGATTACGGCCGACTCCCTCTTACCGAGAGAAAGCCTGTGTCCCAGCAGTGGGAACATTATAGGCAGACTATGCATGCTTTAATTTAACATATACTTTTTCCAAATCCTTAACACTGCTCGTTTAGACGTGATCTTCAGTTTAAAATCATTAAAAGTCGGTTATCGTCGCCTTAACGCTCATCATCTTCATATTAATGGTACAAAAGTAGAACAATGTTGTAAATTCATTTAGCGCTAAATACATTTAGAGATTTGTTTGGCAAGTGCCCTAAGCATTAAATTTCTCTTAGTAACCTGGAAAAGCCCCATGAATTCCAAAAGTAGCAAATAAAATGCATCCTATAACTGTAGTGCCATTTTAGCAAAGAACACCTCTTAAATACAATTTTAAAACTTATGTCTGTGCATTACAGACACAAAAAGTAAGCACCCATAACCAACCAACCAACCAAGTAAGCAACCAAACCTAGTAGTTACAGCATTTAATCGCGCATTTGCTGTGAGCTGAATAATTGTTTTAAAACTACCAGCTTCTAACATGATTGAAGACCTCTTTCTAAGGATTCGCCTTCTAGCGATGCAATAATGTGGTACTAAGGAACAACTGATTGATAAAAGCTATCAAGAAATATTCTTGCTATCTAAACTGTGTATTTATTTTTTTGTTTTATCCATTTCTACGAGACGTTGTGGCGAATACGGGGATCTTAGAATTAAGACAGTGCGCACAACAGAGTCAAAGTACTTAATTGTTTGTTGCTAATGGCACAGTTTTTGTCTTGACAAACTGAATCAGTTTGGTTGCATGGTCGTAATGACGAGCTTGACTCAAGTAACCAATTTTCAATTGCAATCCGAAAGATTTTGTAGGAAATTGCTAATCCATTGCTTCATAATGTTTATTAGTCTGCTCAAAAACATTTATAACGCAATGAATGTTGTTGAACTGTCAAAATTAAAGGCATTACCTAAGTAAGTGTGCACACAAATACCCCGCAGGTCTGCGCACAGATGACTGTGCGTACACCAAAAGCAAAACAGTAGTGTTTTGCCTAAAACAGTCCCCAATTGTTGAAGATGTGCATGCTTGGTAAGCACGTGAAGGTTGCACTAGTCAATATTTTTTCCGTACAAATTTCGAGAGGGTATTACTCTACTGCCTGATATTGTATACATCCAAAGATAAACATGTATATACATGTTTATCTTAGTTTATCAGCCATCTCGTTACCATAACACAAGCATTACGTTGCTTAGCTTGGGACTAGATGGCGTTGTGTGAAATGTCCAAGGATATTTATAAAAAAAAAAAACCATGATATAATTTTGTCTCATTATTATTTTTGTCTGTGCGGTAACAAAATAGTTAAATAAAAAGCCATTAAAAAGTTATGAGCCAACAAAGATTCGTTTTTCTAGCTAATTTTAAAGTCTAACATTCCGAAAGTCTGACAACCAGTCTTATCAATGGGTACCGTGTTACCCAGTAAACTGTGTTGTGGACGTCAGATAGGCAGTCGCTCCATGTAAAATACTGGTATTCAGCTGCATCCGGTTAGACTGGAAGCCGACCTCAACATGGTTGGGAAAAGGCTACAGGGCAAATGATCATGACAGATAGGAAACCTGCATCGTTCTAAGGGGGCTAACCAATACTGGTCGTTAGAATGTGTGAGTTTTTCAGATGTTAAAATAAAACACACTGCTTATGTAAGCGACCCCAACATAGTTGGGAAAAGGCTAAGCAGATGATGAAGTGCGACCCAGGTCTGCGCCCAGCCTAAAGTAAAACATAGAGTAGTAGCGCCTACCTAATCAACCTGCGTAAGTAAGAATCAAGGTATTGAAGTAAAACGGGTTTCTATTATCGCAGGAATAGTAAATTGTCATTACTTAGCTCTCTCTATCTTTGTTCGGTTTTGTTTACGACTTAAAGTGGCGAGAGTGTCCTTTGAAAAAAGAGTGAAAGGATTTATTTAATAGCCATGTGGGAATAATTAAACTCATTCTGGTCTTTTGAAAACTATGTTGGGGTCGGCTTCCAGTCTAACCGGATGCAGCTGAATAAAAGTATTGTACATGGAGCGACTGCCTATCTGACCTCCACAACCCAGTAACATAGTAATACGATAACTCTTGGTAAGGCTGGTTGTCAGAGTTTCGGGCTTCTGCCGATCTTTGGCGACAATCAAAGTTCCACGAATGACAGCCGCTAAAAACGGCTTAACGTGCTTTCCGAGGCACGGAAGAGTCTCGGTATGTAAAGATCCAAAGACCCATCCACGAACCAAGCCCGGCAAGCGTAGTTAAACCTGATGGATCAATCCGTGCGGCTGTTATTACTTAGCTACAAGGTTAATTAAAATTAAACTACCCACATTAATATAGTATTCAGGGTAACTGTACTTTTTTCTTATCCATGGGAAACTGTAAGAAAGTGGCTTATCTTTTTTTGTCTGAAATGGCTTTTACTTTTGCAAAGGCGATCGAGTAAATGAAGCCATAAAAGAACTCTTAAGATTTATGCCATGGAAATGGCATGCCACATCCGGCCATGAGTATGTGGGTACATACACATGGCATTTGCTGAAACTGAATGATATCTGCAAAACATTACTGGGTTCGTTGTTCGTAATATCTTTATTAGTTTTAGTAGGTTGCTTGCTACCTACCAGATTAGGTGGTATTGTAGGCCGCACGTAAAACCATTATTTACACCACCAACCAGGCAAAACCCGTATTTACATGTCCCGTAATTAACTCAAACTCTCTTAGAGGGTCATTGTACTCATCATTATGAAAAAAAATTACTTTGGGATCAAACCTGAAATCGTGAAAATTAAATCAGCTGTTTCATTCATTTTGGTCCAGTACCTAGGTATTTAACTTCGTATGAAACAGCAGATTTTTTTACCGATTTGGTCCCATAGTGAAAGTTGTTCATAATTATGAGTACAATGTACCCCTTAAGAGGGTTTGCGTTAATTACGGGACATGTTGTATACTGGTTTTATTGCCTTTTACGTGCGGCCTACAATACAAAAAAAAAAAAAAAAAAAAAGAGTAAATTTTCTCATTCGATTTTTAACTTAACCTTCAATATTTTAAGGTTTAAAATCATTTGGAGAAATTGGACAGTTTGGTATAACCTGATATGCTGTTGTCTGTATCTAACCTATAGAAAAGAAACTAATTGTTATCTTTACATTTTTTTTTCTCTGTCAGCAGTGGATTTGGGGGAAGCCCTTGCTTCCCCCAAATCCTTCCAATCATCCTTTTCCAGGGCCACCTCGGTCCAACCATTACATTACCAAATATTTTTGACATGGAGCTTTCGCAAAAATAATGCACCCATTGACGAAGAGCCAGTACTTGAGATACAAAAACGTATACAAAGGGAACGTTAGTAACGTGGCATGAAAAAGTGTAACAGTACACTCAGTAACAGGCATAACAATGGGGTATCGTTTTCTTCGAAGAGCCATGTGAGCCAAAAAGAGCCAAAGCCGCCGCCACGTCTGCGTGTCCCGCGTTAAATTTAGCGTTAGTGATCCCATCTGAATGTTAACGTAACCTTTGAAAGTAAGAGCTGAAATTAAAAGAAATGTAGCACACGCTTGTATCCGAATAAAGGGATTTAAACGTCACAGTATTATACCGAATAGGGATGTTTTTCTGGGTAAAAAAAAGAAATTCTATTTAGTTCGTCAGTCAGATAATAAAAAAATATTAGATACGATTTTTTTGCTTTATCATAATACATAGATAAAACGGAATAAAGTTGGGGAGTGGGAGCTCGCTATGTCTTAGCTATAACAAACTACGTATAAAATGTAGCAATGAGTGACGTCATGCCACATTTTGATTCATTATGCTTACGTATGATGACTTCATTACTTGCTAATGAAGTCATCATACGTAAGCATAATGAGTCCTCCTGAATTCATCATCATGATCATCATCATTTCAGCCGAAAAACGTCCACTACTGGACATAGGCCTCCTCCAAGCATTGCTACTTCGACCTAATTCCCGTATTGCTACTTTTATTTTCCTTTGGACCTTAAAAACTAAAACGCTCTATAAACCTAATTTAGTTAGGGAAGTGTTTTGTCAGTTTCTTTCGAATTATGATTTGAGTTTGAAAGAAGAAGTTGCAAAACATTTAAAATAGGTTTATATAGTGCTTTCCGCGCTTTGCTTTCGCCAGGTTGAAGGAGAAGCAGAGGTATAAAGCCGATAAACAGCCTAATATGAAAAATAGAAAATTCAAATATTTTTGAGTAAATATGAACACAAATAAATGTAAATTTGTTCATAAACGTTTTTTTTATTGTAATAATCATAGTTTTTGATGATATTCTATTTATAAACATTATTTAAATATTCAAAAAATATTAACGCCTTATAGATGCATATCTCTTTGCCGAGATTGAAAAAAAACATTCACCTCCGAATAGAGAGTTGTGAATAGAAGCATTGAACCAATTTGGACTAAGTATAGGTATAAGTTATCTGTGGCAGTTTTTATTCCCGCACACGTGTTGGAAAATGAAAAATCGCACGCGTGTGAAATACATTGCATTGTGAACCTAATCTTAGTGCGATAAGAACCAGTTTTCGAGGAAGTGTATTGAAAAAAATTAAACCAGACTAAACAGCATTATATTTCATGACATTATTATAGGCACGTGTAGGTATATTTATTCATGAAGCGGCTATGCAGATACGAAATAACACGTTGCCTTACATCCTGATTCAACTTTCGCGAATGTTTCATTAGTGTGCGGTCTCCACTTAAAAAGTTACAGGTGACATCGAAGGAGCAGATGGCAATAACTGGAAGTGTTGACACGTGTTTAAACATTAAATCAGCAATTTTATCGACCAACGTCTGAATCTTACAATCGAACCTTCCGGAAGTGATTGCATTTTGAAGAGTTAATAACAATTACCGTTACGATTGATTATTGAAATGTTTTTGTACGAAAGAAAACATTGGGCGCATGAATAGCATTTCATTCACACTGGCCGGTTCGGGAGCTTAAAATGTTGTTATACTGCGTTATTTGTAATTGCTTTCGGCGACTTTAAATGAGTGATATTGATGATATTTACATTTTATGATGGAGCGGTATGTAACAAGGGAACGAGCGGGATTCCTTCACTCGTCAACCAGGAACAAATTCTTATTGATATAAAAAATGGAGGTACAGTAGTCCGAGAGATGCTTCGCTCGGGAAATCTTTGAATGACATTGCTTTGTGATATCAGAGAACCACAGGTTCTTGCAAGAGACAGACAAGGATAAATATTATTTTATAAGCCTTCTTAGCAAAAGTAAAGCCGTTGTAAAAAGAATAGCTAGTCAGCAAGACCGACTGGTAGCAGGGCTTATCTAGGAAACGCCGGACTCACAGAAGTCTCAATAACATAAAATGTACACATAATTGTACATGTAATAACACTAAGGTTGGGCGCACGAAAGCCGCGATGGCCGAACGGGGCGATGGCTCCAGTATAAAATTGACACAATTTTGTACTGGCGCGCGTCGCCCGCCAGGCCATCGCTGGTTTCGTGGCCGCAGCCTAAGACTGTTTGTTCATAGCACCGGGAACGCGACGTCAACGAGAAATCAAATGACGGCGCTGAATTAGCGGCAGTACATTTACTATGGCGCCGTCTTCTGTTTTTTCATTGACGTGCCGTTCCCGGTGCGGTGGACAAACAGTATCAGGAAGGGATATCGTATTACCCAGTAACTGGGGTGTCGAGACGTGGAGATCAGATGGGCAGTCGCTTCATGTATAATACTGGTAGTATCCAACTGCATCCGTTTAGACTGAAAGCCGACCCCAATATAGTAGGAGAAGGCTAGGCAGATTATAATGATTAGAACGGTCAGGAAAAGGACGTTTTACCAATTATGTACTCCAGGTAAATTTTATTGTAAAAAGTCGTGGTTCACAATTATTAGCTTTCGCAAATATGCACCGTAGACCCTGTGTGAGGAGTTGAAGTAACGCCAAAGATGTACCAGCGCTCCTGGTAAAGAAAAATTAAAAAGCCACGTCTATCCCATCACAACACACACCAACAATTTCGTACCGAACGCAATCATATTACGTCATAAAAATGACGAATAGGCATGTAAGCACGCAACCAGCGTGCACGATGACATGTCTGCAGCGGCTGCAAAAAGCTACAACACGCTGCATTGCCGGGTTGGTGTCATCTGATAGTGCACTCACGCATAGACCATTCATCTCCGGTATTTATTGGCGCGAAGCGGATGCCGCTTCTGAATCGTGTACATTAACTGTTACGTACTGAACATGTATGAACATTGAATTGATTTTGTGATTGAGCAGTTTCTTACAGGTTGCTGAATTGTTATTATACTTTGTGATCTGGGAAGGCAGAGATGTTCCGAGGATATAGTTGCTCGATAAGGTAACAGCATTATAGATGACATATATTTTGTCGATGCTCAGTTATGTCCGCATGCTGAAGCTTTTCGCAATCGTAGACTGAATTCTCATCGTTACCCTATTTAGGTTGTCTTTCAAAGTTTTACATGGGAATGTTGTCAACACTTTAGGCGTCCGCCTATACAGGGTGTAAGTGTAAACAGTGGCAATCTTTTAAGGGGTTATTGTACTCATCATTATGAACAACTTTTACTATGGGACCTAACCTGAAATCGCGAAAAAAAATCAGCTGTTCATTAGGTAGGATGGGGGCGCCCCTACACCCATGGGGGCGCCCCTACAAGTTGGTGCGGGAGAAACTCCGCCCATGGGCGCCCCCGCTGACGCAGAGTCTCCGGCCCGAGCTCGTGGAGGACGTGGTGAGCGCTCTGTTCCCTTCGCGAGGGGAACATACTCCCCCGCCTATGGCTCCGCCTCATGCGGTGCCCGCTGCGGACCACGACACCGACGACGACGTTGATACTCCGGAAGTGACCGAGGTAGAGTTGAGAGCGGCGGTACGTAGGCTCAGTGCCAAAAATACCGCCCCAGGACCCGACGGCTTACCTGGAAGAGCCTGGGTTCTGGCCTTTGGGGCTCTCGGGCCTCGACTAGGGGGGCTCCTAAGCGCATGCTTGGAGAGGGGCCAGTTCCCGCTTCGCTGGAAGACGGGGAAACTGGTCCTCATGAAGAAGCCGGGGCGCCCTGCGGACTCTCCGTCCGCTTACCGGCCCATCGTGCTGCTCGACGAGGTGGGCAAGCTCTTTGAAAGAGTAATTGCAGACCGCCTCGTCGGGTGGCTGGTGCAGGAGGGGCCGGATTTGGCGGAGACCCAGTTTGGTTTCCGCAAGGGGCGCTCTACGGTGGACGCCATCATGCGCGTGCGAGCCCTCACGACGGGGGATGCAGTGGCCCGGGGTGGGGTCGTCTTGGCGGTGTCCCTAGACATCGCCAATGCCTTTAATACCCTGCCCTGGAGTTGCATCAGGGAGGCATTGCGGTATCGCCGGATGCCGACCTACCTCTGTCGAGTGGTCGAGGCCTATCTGACGGACAGGGCCGTCATCTACCCCGGTCATCAGGGAGAGTGGAACCGGCAAGAGATGTCGTGCGGTGTCCCACAGGGATCGGTCTTGGGGCCGCATCTGTGGGACATCGGTTACGACTGGGTGCTGCGCGCCGACCTCCCAAGCGGCGTCAGCGTAGTATGTTACGCTGACGACACGCTGGTCCTGGCGCAGGGGAGGTCGCACCAGGCGGCGGCTGAACTAGCGACACGGGGGGTTGCGATAGTCGTGGAGAGGATCCGGCAGTTGGGACTCGAGGTGGCCTTGCACAAGTCTGAGGCCATGTGTTTTCATGGTCCTCGGAATGCGCCACCGTCGGGTTCCGAAATAACGGTGGGAGGGGTTCACATCGGAGTCGGGTCGACGATGAAGTACCTGGGACTCGTCCTCGACAGCCGGTGGAACTTCGTGGAGCACTTCCGACGTTTGGCTCCCAGACTGGCACGGGCTGGGGCTGCCTTGAGGCGGCTCCTGCCCAATCTGGGGGGTCCAAAAGCCTCCTGCCGGAGGCTCTACGCGGGGGTCGTGCGGTCCATGGCCCTTTACGGAGCACCGGTGTGGACGCGTTCCCTAAGGCTGGGACCAGCCGGCAGGTTGAACGCGTCCCAGAGGGTCATGGCCATCCGGCTAGTCCGGGGATACCGCACGGTCTCCCGGGAGGCGGCGAGCCTCCTTGCCGGATTGCCGCCGTGGGATCTGGAGGCAAAGGTCCTCGCGCACGTGTGGGAGTGGCGCGAGGAGGCGAAGCGCCGGGGCGTAACTCCGCTGCCGCGAGAAATCACGGTACAGCGGACAGAGCTCCGGCGGGATCTCATGGCGGCATGGAGAGCGCGACTGTCGCAACCCAGCGCTGGGCACGCCACAATAGCGGCGATAAGTCCCCTCTTTGAGGAGTGGTTAGAGAGGCGCCACGGCGTCCTCACCTTCCGCCTGACGCAGGTCCTCACCGGACACGGTTGTTTCGGGAGGTTCCTGTTTCGCATAAGGCGGGAGGAAACGCCCGGGTGTTTCCATTGTGTAGATCGCCCGGAGGACACGGTGGAGCATACAGTGGAGGTCTGCCCGGCTTGGGCAGAGCACCGCCGTGTTCTCACGGAGGCGATCGGCGGCGGCGATCTCTCGCGTCCGAGCCTGGTCCAGGCCATGGTGCGGAGCGAGAGTGCATGGGAGGCCGTCACCTCCTTCTGCGAAGCAGTGATGCTAGCGAAGGAGGAGGCGGAACGCGTGAGGGAGAGGCAGCCTCACGCCCTCAGTCGCCGCAGGAGACGCCCTGGGCGGCGGGAATCGCGGGGCGATTTCCGGCCACCGTAGGCGCGGGCCTGCGGACGGTGAGCAGCGGGTAGCTCGCCGTCCGGTAAGGACCAGGCCCGAGTCGACGGCGCGTTGTGTTCCACGCGCGCCTCAAAGAGATGTCAGCAAGTGACGGGGCCCAATAGGGCCGACGCCGCTGGGGTCGCGGGTTGTCTGAAAGGGTTACCGCGGCCCTGGCATAGGCAACTGAAGGAACACGGGTGGGTTTTAGTCAGTAAAAGTCTGACACGCCCTCCCGCTCCACCCAGAGCGGGAGAAGTTATTTGATGATTTCCCACCCTCAAAAAAAAAAAAAAAAAAAAAAAAAAAGGTACATCGTCAAAATATAGAGAACAGCTGATTTTTTTTCGCAATTTCAGGTTTGGTACCATAGGTTGTTCATAATGATGAGTACATTGACTAAATAAGCGGTTGTGCCTTCAATTCTGGGACATGTTGTATATGATATACGTATATACATATTATATACATATTACCAATGTAAAGTTTTTTCTTAAGATCCAATGGTGTATCATGCGACAAGTTTTCAGGTATCGCTTCGGAAAAGTCAGAAAGTTGAGTAGTTACACTGTCCGAAGTATTTTGAAACCCAATAAAAATAAATAATACTTTATATTTTTAATGAAGCGTTATAATTAGCTGGCTACGCCTGTCATTGTAATTAACTGAAATAAATGTCAAAAATATATTCAAATGTTAATAAAATTTATGTCCAATAATCGTCACGGTTTATAGGCGTATCACGAAAACGGAATGTTCGAAAAGTGTTCTCTCTCACTATAAAAGTTTATTTTCCACTAATCTCCTTTGTGATCTCTATTGGAACTATATGACATTTCATATTAAAATGTAATTATGAACAGCTATAAATTAGCGCACGATGGTGTTCGAAAGAACTCATTAATTCTTTAAAACCACTCTTAAAATTTATTATAAGCAACTTATTTTTATTTATATGTCTTAATTGGACATGTTACTTGTATGAGTTGGTTTGACTAATCAACACGATCGTGTCCCCAAAGATAGTTTATCTATTATACAAGTTTTCTAAAGATAAAAGTCAAATTTGAGATTATAAAGCAATAATGTTAGTTATAAAAACTTGATTTTATTATGCCATCAATCTTGTAGTCGGCATGTCGGATGTATCTTACCAACGGATGAGTCGTGTGAGGTTTCATTTTATTAATTTTATAATCGCATTTTTATAAAAATTGGTATCATGTAATTTTAAAATATAATAATCAGCGTGCATCACTCTGCAGGACAAAGGCGGGGCCTTTGCTTTTCCCACTCAAATCGATCCTGAGCCAATATGGACCAATCCCTCCAATAAGTGTCAAGTTCACCCCACCATATACGCCTGGGTCTTTCGCGATGCCGTTGGACGTTTTCAGGTACCCATGTTGTGGTGGTATTAATTAGCCCACAATGCATCCGACATGCGGCAAGTTTTAAAAAGAACAAAGCACATCAGAGTTTTTTTGATTGACATCATCCTTTGACTGAGGGATTTTAGCTCAATACCTATTGTAAAATACTCGTTTTCGGTTCCACGCCAATTGGAAATTGGCACTTCCATATCATGAAAATTCATCAGTTTCTGCAAAAGTAGAGTACGAGATCATTTTTCAATAAGACGAAACAAACTAAACTTGCTGCGTCTTTGGTTATTGTGATAATTTAATACTTTCCATACAATACAATTTATTTACTTGTCGAGCAATTCGTCATCATCATAGCTTTTTCTCAACTATGTTGGGGTCGGCTTCCAGCCTTACCGGATGCAGCTGAATACCAGTATTTTACACGGAGCGATTGCCTATCTGACGTCCGTAACCTAGTTACTTGGGTAATACGATATACCTAGGTAAGACTGGTTGTCAGACTTTCGGGCTTCCGACGACCCGTAACGACTGTCAAAGATTCTTTCAAAACAATTTATTTACTTACTGAGCATGCAAATTGATTTAAAATATGGTACCCAGGTCACATTAGTCACAAGATTAGTCCGCTCAGGAATAAACCGCCATTGCTACTGGGGAAAGTTGTTTATTTATATAATTTTCCCATAAGACTGCCATAATTCTTGCAGTTTTTTTGTCTAATGTTTATGTTATTATACGCTTAAATGGCTTAAAATAGCTTTTGCCGTATAAAGTATCACAAAAAGTGCCATAAGCAAGGATCTTTACTGCAATATTCAAGTCTACAAGTAATTCAAGGATAGCGTTGATGTGATTATTGCTTATTTTTTAAGCTTAAGGAACCATAAAACACGGGATACATGGGCGCCTACAGTAATCCCTTACGGCTTTCCTATATAAATTCACACTTGCCGTATCGAAGAAAAGATTAAAATGCATTCTTATTTGATACCGAATGCACTTCATAATGTGTGTCCCTGTTCTGTTTCTCACGGCTCGAGCCGCTATATGTTTAATAAATTCATTGATATAATAAATATTTTGACATCATCGGTCTTTAAAGCTATCTATCGGCTGGTTTATCTTCGCCACGCCTGTAAATGCCTGTAATCTGTAATAGAATAATAAGTGTCAAGGCGATCCTTTGAGAGGTGGATCGCCTTATCTTATCTTCGATTGTGTCTCTCGTGTGGTATTGTGTCATATTACGAGTCAAATCTTTTAAGGGGACCTATTTTTGGGACTCGTAAAAACTTATTTCCATTTGTCGCGCTAAGTGAATAGCAGAGTTCTCTTATATTTAAACGATACATAGTAAACTATTACCTACAACATACATACACGTATATTGAAAGAGAACATGCCATAATTTAGATACCAAGGGATAAGTAGGTAATTGTTTCAACATTTGGTATTTACATTGGATATTGTCTTCAGTGCTCGTTTCTCACACTTGTCCAAAAATTGACGATCTTTCTCCGGACTGATTATATATTTTTTTTATAAACGGTTCTTTCTACACGCTATAGTACGTTTAAAGACATCGTAATTAGCACAGTTTATACGCACACCCATTCAGGTATTTACTTTAAATAGGTACATTAATGCATTGTTGTGATTGTTCTGGTAATGAAAGTGATTTTGATGAAGTTAAAAGTATGTGGCAAACAAATTAATGCGAAAGATTACAGTATTCACTTTGCATTTATGTAGTAGAGTCAGAAAATAAAATCGACTTTACATAGTTATGAACATGAAATGTCCACAGATTTTCACCTGTTTTTTTTTTAAATGAGTAGCTTCGATATTTTCCCTATATTCGTAAGCATCGTAGCTATACGCTTCGCATAACCCAGTGGAACAGAGGTTTAAATAATATTTGTATTTCTATAAAAGGGTAACATGTCATCACATGAAACTTTAAACGCTTTTTCCGGGAGCCGTGTATCGACCGACGACGGGTCGAAAGTCAGGATCTGTTGACATTTTGACATCCGTACAAACAAAGACTTGTTTTTCTTTCAACGTTTTTACGTGGCTACTGGAATTTCAAGGGTCAGTTAGAAAATTTATAGCTACTTATTTTGTTAACATGAATGTCAAAGTTAACATTTTTGTTTTTGTTAAAAAGAGAACTTGAACAAGGCGATGTTACTATAATCATTTAAATGTTTTTGAAGCCTATTAGTTTATGTAAATCGTAAATTAAATGAACACATTTAAAACAACGTATCTGACATAAACTAGCATGTTATCAACTTATCATAGACCATACATCACCATAAAGTGAACGTTCATTTGTAGAACATTACCATGTGTTGTCACTTTATCATTTCAACTGCAGTAAAATTAAGTTTATTTATACGAGTGTATTAATGACCTTATCTTAATATACAGACTTAAAAGAATGTATAACTCACGGAGCCTTCGCATTCCTCTGTCAACGCCACGCGACTGGGAACCTTCCACAAAAACTCAAATGTCATTGCGCAAGCTTATAATAAGGCCCATTCACACGGCACCCTAGTAGATATTTTTTCAATGTCAAGTCGGGACGGGCATGCAATTTTGTAGAAAAAACGGCAAAATCAATAATAGCCCTGTGCACGTGTTGCCGATGGATTATAGATTATGTTTTGGAAGATTTTCTCAGCGCTCGGGAGTTGATGTCAGGTACGACGCGTCTTGGACGAAAATGGATGGAGTGGCTATAGAGATACAAATATTTTAAATAGCTCTTTTACCTCTTATGGTTGCATATTTGTTGACGTTCTAATTGGGTGTATTTACAATACGTAGGTACTACGTTACCCGTAGGTTTGAAAGGACAGCAAAAGTCCCTGTAAAAAAGAGAAGTCACCTCACCCGACGTTTTATTTCAGCAACTACAAAAATATAACAAAAAAACCGGTCAAGAGTCAAGTCGTACTCGCGCACCGAGGGTTCCTCCATCATTTAGGTGGATTTAATTTTTGTTGATGATTTCTGAAAAACTGTTATTTTTCCTGTAATCTATACTAAGCTTCTATCACAGAATAATTTCAGATTTTTGTCTATGCAAACTTCGGCGATTGGGGGGGGGGGGGGGGACGGTATTTTTTTAAACATTTTTCATCAAAAGTCGAAAACTATGCAGCCTAAAAAAAAGAAAAAAATTTTTGAGAATGTGCAAACAGCGTTCTTTCATATGATGCCCCACATGCCCTAGTAACCCCACTTCGAATTTTTAAGACCCGCTTTCCTGTTGCAAAAAAACATATGTATTTTTGTTATTTTCTTATTTGTAAAAATTTGGAACAGTTTTAGATGACATTTGCCCAACTAGGCAAACGTCATCTAAAACTGTTCCAAATTTCAAGTTAGATAGCATTAGTAGTTCTTGAGATATCCAGCTGTGACAGACAGACAGACAGACTGAGTTCCTTTTTTACCATTTTGGTACGGAACCCTAATAATTTGCAGTTGATGAAATGAAGTCCAAATAATCCTACGATTGCCAAAAAATGTAAGCTTTCCTAAAGAATGCATTTGCATTTTGCTCTCCAATATTGCTCAAACTAGAAATGATCGACTCTATTTAATTCACTGTTCTGTTCTTGTGCTTCACAAAGAAATTCTATACAATTATAACGGCCGAAATTGTAACTGTCTTTCTTACAAAACGCAGACGTTGTATTTCTTTTACGAAAACCCTACAAAAAGCAGGTAATTTTATTGAAAGACATCGCAGTATTTTACGATTGCATAAAAAACTAAACAGTTATTTCATCGAGATATTGAGTGCAAGATATTCTTTAATAAATAGGTCAGCGAAGGATTAGCCGAAATTCGTATCATTAAGTTTTCGGCGCAACATACTTATGGAAAATTTATTGTTTTTTAATCAGCAGACGTGTCATTCGACTGTGACTGGCAGGAATGAGATTGGTCAAAATAACAGAGATAAAATCTTCTGACAAAAGGATATGGACATGAAATTAAATAAGATACTTCTACTTACTATAAATTGCTTCGATTTTGCTTAATATGAGGTATTGTTATTAAGTAAAAGCGAAGTTCATTATTATGCCGCTATTAATTTGAGTCAGGAAGAAAAGTGAAGTGCTTCATCTCAAAAACTAAGAATTATGTAACACGAAATTACTTTTTTTCGAAGGCTCTCCCGCACTCGACGCGGAAGCCTATGGTTAGCTCAAAATATGGGTTTTTAACAAGCCCTAACAGGTGAAGTTTTAATCTGGACTTTATTTACTTGATTTTATGAGAAAGTTTCTTCAGCATATTGCTGGTAATTGATACTGTTTCTCGATTCGTCGAAGATGTTTTTTTTTGGAATTATTAAAACACGATTCCAGATCAAATTAATTAAGTCTGAGATTTAATGTGCTTCCACCTTGAAAGGTTTGCTAGAAAAGTGGGCAAGTAATATGTTTAACAAGATTTTATGACATCAGTACCCTTACTTTGACAAATATCCGAATCATGTGGAAATTAAAGAAATATAATGTTCACATTTCATTCAGCTTAAATGGTAGCAGTAAACGTGCCATTATCTTCTATAATTATTTAATCGGAACATTATGTTGTGTTTTTGCTGAAAAAATTACGAATAGCGACAGTGCACGAATTAAGTTAAAGATCACGAACTGTTGTAATATATGTGAGGTAATTAACGATAGTATGGACGATTAAAATGGCTCATTTACTGTTACAGTAATTACGGGAAATATCATAAACATCTCGGGATCTTGCCTCAAGGATACTGTTTTACAATCCACGGCGGAGTTCGCAATGCCGCTGAATGACGTTTTCCTGTCACAGTTTCGCTTTTTTTACCATCCATACGTTCACCTACTTGAGAAAATTTGCCGTCGATCTTGATATTAACCTGCGTGGAATGTACGTGTGGGAAAATTCTGTTAATGACTTTTGTGAAGGTGTAAATAATTATCACAGCAGAACTGAGACGTGCTCATGATACCATATTGAACCCTAAGTTTATTACTTTTGTTTCATCCAAGCATTTACGCAAATTAGGAAGACCACTGATTACGGTTGTATGTGAACAAACTGGTGACGTCAGACTTCCGTAAGCTGTGAGATGTGTGTCATTTGACGTATGACTAATACAGAGGTGATGATTGATGAATATGATGCATTAGATTGCTATTAGGTGTTAGTCATTTACTATTGTTAAAGAAAAAATGTCATTAATTGGTGATTACAATTATTGATTTGATTTGATTTGATTTCTGTAAGTACATATTTCAAAAAAAATTGTATGACACTGGATCTATTTTGAAACTCAGTTCATATACCTACGTATACTTATGAGCGGGGTTTGACCAATGCTCCGAAATGACTTGAAGATGCTTCGTCCTTTCGGAGCCTTAGTTATTGTCATTACAGTCGGCAAAAATTCTGTAATTCAGTCATGATCTCGTTAAAGAATAATACGAATTGTGAATTTTGACAATGCGAAAAAACATATCGTATCAATTCACGTGTCGCATTGACGTCAGAATCGGCGCGGGCGCAGCGCCGAACAACAATAATCGTGAATGAATTGTAATGGCGGGCGGTTTAATTGATGCACCCGCTGCTGGACTCTTCTAAAAGGATTGAAGTAAGATATCGATAAAAGTAAGTTTTATTTAGTTAAATTCATGCCTTGGTGTCTTACCCGAGTAATAATTTCAGTAAAAACCCTGAAATTTTTGTACTCTTACGATTTCTTTGATTTTTCTAGATATATCGCTATCCGATCAATAATTCCAAAGGTGAATGATACTAATGTTAGTATATTTTTGCTAAGTTGCAAGTGTCAAAATAACTGAAAACTGAAAATTTGGAATCTTAAGAAGACGAAATTATTGCAGCTCAGGTCGTTGTTCCCTTTTCAGGTAGGTCAGGTTTGTTGACAATATTGTAGGTATTTTATAATTTTACGTCGTATATGGACATCGATATAAACCGGTAAGCTGTGACAGCACTAGTCGTTGCGTGAACGTTCATTCATCGAGCCGCTCTCCTTCTGTTTAATTTAAGAGTTTGACTCTTTAGTCATTTCAATGACCACAGGGTACTCACATAAGTATTCGAATAAGTACTAATCGAAGGTTCCTTAAATTATGTGGATGCATTTCACCAATATCCTGAATATTTTACACTGGCTGGTATTTTATACGAGGACATAAAACAGAAGTTCGTAAAGTTAACCTACTTATTAGTTGTTTACTAATTTATACTTGTTACCTGAATGTTTTCTATTTGAAATTACTTATAACATTTCCTGTCCATAATAGTGTTTCCTCACTAAACATGTTTATGACTCATTCCGATCAGTCTGACCCAAATGAATTCATTACAAGACTAACGATCGATACATGCGATCAATTGATGACTCCATTGATAAATCGAGTTCTTAGAATACTCTTGAATAAATTACAACTCCATTTATCACATGACGTCTGTCGTTTGACTAGTGGAGTCAATGCATTCGACTTACAAGTTCAACTTGATTAACATTAGCAAAACATCCTTGACACTCAATCGGAAGTTGTGAGCATTGAAGACGCGATTCTGTGCTTTAGCAGTTTGAACTCGAGACAATTGCATCATCGAGTGATGCGTCGAGTCATCGGCCGGCCACTTACCGAGCGGATGTTGTTAACCGTGGCTTGATTAGCCGAGACGATCTTAAACGGCAGCCCGGGCAAGTTCAAACAATTAACTGTATAGAAGTGTCCGACTCTAATGAATGATACAGACTTGCTCCATTTCATTATACAAACACCGTGACAAGACGCGGCTTACAAATTGAGATTAATTCAAGAGTCAAGACGCTAGGTACTGTGGCCTCTGTGCTTAATTTGTAACGGCACATAGAATGCTTTCTTTGCGAAGTAATGTCATCCTTAATTTAAAAGTACTGTGGTATATAATCTGGTGTAGATGGAAAAGGAAATAGTTTATGAGTTTATGTTATATATGTTGCGCAACTAAACCGTTTAACCTTAGCTATTCAATATCCTGATGCTATTTATATCGCGTGTTATTCAACTGAAATTCCTTTTAGTGTCGCCTGTTCTTAGTAATAGAGTATGATGTAACTGATACATTGCCAGCAGCAAATTAAAATTAATTGCTTTCTACGCATTGACAAAGCTGTTTCCGTCTATAACATTCCTTGTTTAAATCAGTCTGTTTAGGAATTGGGAAATCAAAAATTGTCATTTGATATTTACCTGCAACAAACATCAATAAATTTTTATCATGCTTTATTTTTTTTTTTGTATTTTAGTCCAGTAAGTACTTACGTGTTAATGATTAAGTCCACGATGGTATCACAATAATTGTAACAGAGATGCGTTTCGAAGCTAAGCCGAATAATTACTTTGTATAATTTTGTTCGTAAACATTAGTAAGATATCATCTTATTTTATTCGCCAGCGGGGAGGCCATTCCTGCTTACTTTGTTGTAGACATTTAGTTAAACACTTTGATTCCGAATGCTAATTGCGAATCCCTGGTTTCTTACATTGTTGATTTTTAATTGCTACGTTGATTTCTTTATTTAAATATCAAGTGCTACAACTGATAGAATAACAATTCTGTCTCTGAAAAGTTTTTTTATTGCGGTATGAGCCCGCTCTTGACGTCGATCTTGCCTGGTGGAAAGCAATGGATGATAGTGGAACGAGCAAGCCCAAAAGATGCTTGTTCACTCTTGCTTGAAGGTTAACGGGTTATATGTGGAAGGGAACACACGCTGGCAGAACCCCCACACTTTGGGAGTGCGCATAATAAATGAGAAGCAGAAACTCTGAGTACGACGAGTCTATACGGTATGGAACTGACAAGTGTAATAAATCAAACTATAAGTAATACTGGTCCACAGAAGTATAGCAAAATTAAATATTAAATTAAAAACCATAAATTAAAAAAGTAAATTAAAAAAAAAAATATCAAAATAAATTCTGTAAAAGAAATCACTCTGTTTAGACAACCGAACTGGCCACCTGCGGTGCACCATAGTGCCCAATACATTGTTCGCCGAACATAGTTTTTTTTGTTTGCACACATGTTCAAGGATTCAAGTTCATTCACTCATTGACCTAATGATCGAATTCTACAGTGTTTAAATTTACTCAAAAATTAAAACTCTACTTTTTGACCTAATTACTGCACCGATTTCGTTTATTTTTTGTATATCGTCAGCAAAGGCGATATCAAGTATCTGGTAGAATTTATTGCACATATGTGAGCTCCATACCGTATATCAATAAAGTGTGGATGGCTGTAGTGAAAGGGAGATGGTGGGATCAGGACGTGGAGCTCAGTCCTGCGCACATTGGGTCTGTCAAGCAATCAGCATTAAACAATGTCTGATCTACAATGTATGAATATAGGTTTTTTAATATATTAATTGTAGGGTAACTAAGATAACGCATTTTCCGTGCCATAAGGTCATGGGCGTTTGTTGCTAGCTTATAATTATAGCTAGCAGTTTGATTTAAGGTGAGTAGTGCCGCCAACTAGCGCCACCATTGAGAAAAAAATAAAAATAAAATAAGTCTGGAGATATGGAACATTTTCAAATTTCCTATGCTCACATTTTTAGTCTGCTAAGGCTTCGAACCTAGGAGGTTTAGTGTTGATTTTTTTTATGCAAAAATTTTTACCTCATCTGAGTAAAAGTGTGAGCATAGGAAATTTCATAATGTTCCATATCTCCAGACTTATGGTTTTTTTCTCAATGGTAGTTTTTCTCAAAGTAAGCCGTCTTAAATTGTTAATAATAATATGTTGTCATTACTACTGACAGTTTGGTTCAAGAAACGTTTAGTGGGATATTATTGATTATTTTGACTATATTCGAGATCGTGTAACATGCACAGGTACACAAAATCAACATGTCCCAAATTACAAGTGCGTAGTCAAGCAAGTTGGTAGCGCACCTTTACGAAAACATTTTAAAGCGCGGTGTAGTAGGTGGTACAAATTGTCCAATTTGTCGCTGATCGCACGCACTGAAGCACCTTCCTGTCGTCAAGTCGTGCTTACTCGTTATTGATTGCGTTTAAATCGACTCACACCCACGCTCGGTCAATATTGACTCGAGATAGAAGACGGCACCGCGGCCGCCGAGGAAGTGTTACTTAGAAATTTGTACTGATAACAACACTTTACATTTGATTATTCCGTGTACAGGAATTCAGGTTCTTATATGAGAATAAAAAAATTGAAGCACGCGTTGAATCTTTATAATATTATATCATACTAGCTTTTGCCCGCGGCTTCGCCCGCGTGAACGTCGGAAAATATGCCGCAGGAACAAAAATATTGAGATAGCTTCTGCCCGCGACTTCTTCCGCGTAAAATTTCATGTTCTTCCCGCGCTATTACTTCGTTTTTGCTTAGCGTTCCTTCTCACTTTTTTTTGCTCGGCACTTGAGCACTCGGCACAAGAGTTCTAGTGTGATGTTAAATACGCCTATAGCCTTCCTTAAGAATTGGGCTATGAAATGCAAAAATAATTATTAAAGTCCGACTGGTAGTTCCAGAGATTAGCGCGTTCAAACAAATAAAAAAAGCGTGTATGTCAGCTCCGTTGCACGACTGAAGTTTACTCCTGTTTTTTGTGTCGTTCCGAGTTTCTGACTTTCTATTCTATTCAGTAATTTCTGTTGGGCTGGGTTTCTTTAATGAATCAGTGCTATACAAAAAGCAACTTTAAGGTGTAAAGGCACTGCTCCCTCTTCCCCCTAATCTCCCTTTCACCACTCCTCTCTCTCTAACCCCTCCCCTTCCCACCCTCTCACCCTCCCCCTCACTGCACCCTTTCACCTCCCTCACCCTCTCCATCCCCCTCTCCCTATCACCCCTCACCACATCCCTTGCCCGCTAACCTCCCCGCCCCCTCACACTTCTTCCCTCCCTCTCTTTCCTTCTCCACACCCTCCCCCTCACTATGCTCTCCCATCCCTCGCCCCCATCATCCTCCCCCTCAGCCTCCTCCTCACCACCCCTCCCCTCCCTCTCTCTCACCACACCCTCCCCTTGCCCCTTTCCTTCCTCACCACCCTCTCCCCTTCCCCTTTCCTTCCTTACCACCCCCTCCCATTCCCACCTTCTCCTCTACCCTTCCATCTGGGGGAAAAACTATTAATGACAAACTTTATTACTTGCTTATGCAAGTATTTGTGCCAAGTTTCAACTCAATTAAGCAAATGAATAAGATTTTTCAAATCAACTATATTCCCTGTTTTCACCCCCACAGGGATACAATTTTAAAAAATCGTTTGAGAGATTTCCGTAACTTAAAAGAAAGATTATTTACACTAGTTTTCGAGTTAAGCCCCGCAGTAAAACCTGCCCTGTAAAATTGACTACCCCTTTTCAACACTTTAGGGGTGGATATTCGAAAAACCCTGTTACACGTTATTCGTAATTTTTGGTTTCAAGTATAAATACTGAGTTTCGAGTAAATCGGAACGCGCGTTAAGATTCCTACATACAAACTTTGAGACCTGAGTTTTGATCACCTGAGTGTGTGAAAGTCTCAAACCGTTATTCAGGATTACCCGTGGAAGAAAACTCCCATGAAGGCACTCTGGCAAAAGAAAAGAAAATCAGCAAACCACCACCTATAATGCTCTATGGGGTTGACGACGTCAACAAACTCACAGAGCTTCTAGAAACAGTCGCTGAGCATACTAAGTTTACCTATAAAATAATTAATAAAAACCAGCTACGAATAATGAGTGAAGACATCCACATCTATAAAAAACTTATGAGTGTGATCAGAGAACAAAACCTGATAGGTCACACTTTCAATCGAAAAGATGGAAAAAACCTTAGATTAGTTATCAAAAACCTACACCATACCACCCCACATCAAGCTATTAAGGAGGCATTCGAAAATACCGGAAATGTAGTTTTAGGCGAAATCATAAACTCTAGGTATGGACCTGGTAAAGTACCCACATCCACTTTCTTCGTTAATTTGGAATCAGGACCAAACAACAAAGCAGCAAAACAGGTGAAAGTTATTTATCACCAGGTAGTTGCTATAGAAGATCCCAAGAAAAGGACAGCCCTGGTACAATGCCAAAGATGTCAGCAGTACGGACATTCAAAAAATTACTGCATGAGACCTTACCGCTGTCTAAAATGCGCAGAATCTCACAACACCAAGGAATGCCCTAAGACCGATCGTAATACCCCAGCCACCTGTGCCTTATGCTTAGGCCCACATCCAGCAAACTACAAGGGATGTGAGGTCTACAAAGAGATCCTGGCGAGAAAAACACGTAAGCCAAACTTCACTAGAGGCAAAACAACACAAAACACACAGATCAGCTATAACAATGAAGAACACAACTCACAGGCCAAAAACAATGAAACTAGAAATGAACGTAAACAATACGCAGATGTAGTTAAGACAATACCGCATGAAAGGTCCGCAACTCAAATAACCTACGAACAAACCACACAACACACCACCAGCAAATTGGAAGAGATGTTCCTTAAACAAAGTGAAAAGATTGACGTTATCTTACAACAGATGAGCACCCTCTTAGGACTCATAACTACACTCGTCAATAAAATGACAAAATGATCAATACGATCAAAATAGCCACCTGGAACATCAACGGACTATCTCCCAATAAAAGTGAAGTCGAGACTCTGATTAACTTCCATGATCTGGATGTCCTACTTATATCGGAAACACATTTCACTTATAACAGCCAAATCAAAATAAAAAACTACAACATTTACGCTACAAATCATCCTGATGGAACTGCACACGGTGGAACAGCTGTTATAATAAGGGAATCCATCAAACATCACGAACTGCCCCAGTTCAGCTCGGAGCATATACAGGCTACCACAATAGCTGTCCATGACAGTAATGGAGATATCATCTTGTCTTCTGTATATTGTCCTCCAAAACACAATTTAAAGGAAGAGCAACTTACAGTCTATGTGAAGAGTCTGGGACCTCGTTTTATAGCAGGAGGAGACTGGAACGCTAAACATGTTCATTGGGGCTCGCGACTAAACACGACGAGAGGGAGAGAGCTAAAAAAGTGTGTTGATACGAACAAGTTAATCACAATTGCCACATCTGAGCCAACCCACTGGCCGACAGACCCCAACAAACTGCCTGACGTTTTGGATTTCTTCATTATGAAGGGACTCGGCAGACTCTTCTATAACATCCAATCTTGTCTGGATGGGTCGTCTAATCATATACCAGTTATTCTAACAATTGGCGCAACGGTTCTCAATCGCCAAAAAAGTCCCAGACTTTACAACAGCAGAACAGACTGGACAGAGTACCGCAGCATCATTGATACGTCACTCAAACTCAAAGTAGCTTTAAAAACTATTGATGATATTGACAATGCAGTAATAGATTTCACCAGAACGATTCAAGAGGCATGTTGGAAGTGTACGCACGAATTTAACCAAGACAAACCAAGACATAACACAGTGCCGCTGGAAATTCGCCAAATGATCCTAGAAAAGCGAAGATTACGTCGTGTGTGGCATGTAAGTCGCCATACTGATGACAAACGGGCCTTGAATAAGGCTATACAGGACTTGAAACAGGCAATTAAAGATGCAGAAGATCTTACTCTGGAAGCAAATTTACAATCCCTGTCTGCAACCAGTGCGACCGCCTATTCACTCTGGAAGGTATGCAAAAACACAAACCATCCAAAATACCCGAAACCACCTATTAGAATAGAAGGAAGAAGTTGGGCTAGAACTAACCTAGAGAAAGCAAATGCGTTCGCTGAACACCTCGCCAACGTTTTCGTACCAAACGAACCCGAACCTGGAATAGATGATGTCGATATAGACAATATACTGAAGCAAGATTTTCAGATGGAAATGCCAATTAAATCTATAACTCCTCAGGAAATTAGGAGGGTAATCAAGGCTTTGGATGACAAAAAGGCCCCAGGGTTTGATCTCATAGACAAAAAGGTCCTTGAGGAGCTACCTGCTAAGGCGATCGTTTTCCTGACAACTATTTTCAATAGTATGCTCAGGGTAGGATACTACCCATTGCTGTGGAAAGTATCACAAATCATCATGATACACAAGCCAGGAAAGCCGCCTCACGAAGTGACGTCCTATAGACCTATTAGTTTGCTGCCTGTACTCTCCAAACTCTTTGAGAAATTATTGTTGCGCCGGCTTCTAAGTTCAATGTCAATAATTCCCGATCATCAGTTTGGCTTTAGACCAGAACATGCCACTACAGAACAAATTCATAGAGTGTGTCGCGTCATCAGAAATGCTCTAGAAACCAAGCAGTACTGTTCCTCAGTATTCCTTGATGTACAACAGGCCTTCGACAGAGTATGGCATAAGGGACTATTATGTAAAATAAAATCACACTTGCCACACTGCTACTACAACATCCTGGAATCTTACCTATCTGATAGAATATTTCAGGTTAAGGAAGACGATAGAACCTCTAGTTTCCATAACATACTAGCTGGAGTACCTCAGGGCTCGGTTCTTGGACCAGTTTTGTACACTATCTTCACGGCAGACCTACCGCAAAACCCTGGAGTGACAATTGCTACCTACGCAGATGACACCGCAGTCCTGGCATGTAGCAATTGCCCCAATAGAGCGTCGGAAAACCTACAGGAAAGTCTAGACGAAATCCACAACTGGTTTGCCAAATGGAGGATACGAGCCAACACATCAAAATCGGTCCAGGTCATCTTTACACTTAGACACCAGCAATGTCCACCGGCGAAACTTGGTCATAATCAACTCCCACAAAGCGAATGCGTAAAATACCTTGGTATGCATCTGGACCAGCGACTGACATGGAGGAAACATATAGAAACGAAACGAAAAGAGCTTGACATCAGGTACAAAGGCATGTACTGGCTCCTGGGTAGGAATTCCAAACTGTCCGTAGACAATAAAATCTTGATCTACAAGATCATATTAAAACCCATCTGGACTTACGGCATACAACTGTGGGGCTCCGCGTGTAACTCCAATATAAGCATGATACAGAGAACTCAGAATAACATATTAAAACAGATATCAAATGCACCTTGGTTTATAAGGAACACTGAAGTTCACGAACACCTGAATATGAAAACAGTCAAGGAAGAAATAAGTTCATATTCGCAAAAGTACAAGTCCAGACTGGAGAAACACCCCAACCAATTGGCCGCTCAACTCACAATACCAGATTATGTCAGCAGACTCAAAAGACGCAACATTCTACAATTAGACAACTTGTAGAGAGCTGCATGACTAATAAGAGAGTTGCTCCTGATGAGGACTAGCTCTCCCCTGCCAAATCATCCTGCACCTCATCTGCTCATAGTTTTAGAAACTGATTGCATGATTAGCAAATAACAAAAAAAAAAAAAAAAAAGTTTCAAGTCTATTATTTCAAGGAATAAGATTTTTCATACAAACTTTCATCCCGTATTTGTCCCCCTTAGGGATGGAATTTCCAAAAATCCTTCCTTAGTGGATGCCTACACTGTATAAGGTATCTATGTGCAAAATTTCAAGTCTCTAGGTCCAGCGGTTTGGGCTGTGCGTTGATATATCAGTCAGTCAATCAGTCAGTCAGGACTTTGAATTTTATATATATATATAGATCAATATCACCCAGGATGACACAAAGAATTTCAGGATTCCTTGCTATCGTATAAAATTCTTTTCAATACAAATATGTCAGCTCTTTTATTTAGCAACGTATTATAATTTCATAGAAAATATTGCGGAAATTCGTATCAGAGAATAAATATCTTGGAATTCTTTTAAGGCTTTCAATAAATTTCTTTCATCACTTTTTTAGTTTATTTCTACATTTTTTCTAGGCGTCCTTTGTACAGTCACGATCATAAATCAAAATTCTCTCTACAAAGTATTAAAGATTTATTCAACTGAAATTGATTGTTTACAAACGTGTGCGCAATTGTGAGAGCTTCGCGTCCGACTGAAATACATTCCACGACTTTCCGCGTGCGTTCAAGATTTGTAATTTAAACCCTCAATTGTAACACTCATTTAAAATTGTAAATTTTTAGATCGGCCATTCATCACGCGCTGTTCGTCTCCACTCGATGGCAGATGCTTTGGCCTTGGAGGTAACTGCGACTCTCAAATGCAAGCTTAATTTTGTTGTTTTTCATGGCATTGTCACTGTCAGTAATTGTTGAAAGCACGAGTTGTCTATATTTACTATCCAGCTAGTTAAATATTTATTTAAAAACTACTTTACATAACAGTGTGAATACTTATTGTGAATTATTCGCAACATCTCAGCATTATTTCATTCTTTGATTTAATTTTGTACAAGTATTAAGTATTTTGTGTTTTCTTTTTTTTGGTGTTTTGTTTTTATTTTGTTTGTTATTGTTTTTTTTTTTGTGGTATTTTGTTTTGTGTTTTGTTCTTTGTGTATCGTGTACAATATAAACATGAAATCGGAACCTGCTGAAAAAAGGAAACAAAGAAATCAGTGCACAAATAAATAAATTAGAGGAAGAAAGAGTCTCAAATAAATTCATTATGTTAATTGTTGCGATTGTATCAGAAATTCTTACCTCAATAATTAAACTGGAGCACTCTCGACACCAGAGCAATTAGTCCAGACTGCACAGTGTACAAGTTATCACCTCCATCGGGCCAAAGTAATTGTTTTGCACGAAAATGCCAAACTGTAGGATAAATATCCCAACTTTATTTATACTTGAGGAATATTTTTGCAGTGATGTGGGAATCTGTAAATTGTGAGAATCGAGTGAGGGGGCGCCCTATAATATTCTTAAGGTTATTAAGATTTAAAAAATCCAATTAACAATTTACACTGTAAATAATATTGACAGTTTTATGTTTGACATTATTTATGTTTCCTACACTTATTATGTAGACGAATTTATAAAAAAAAAGTCGGCATTCATTAAATAAATATTGTAACCAGTATGACTTGGCATAAGCGAGGAGTAGTCACATTGTACCGATTTGTCCCATTACAAGTGCTTCACTTGTCACGCGACAAAACCTATTCATTCACAATTTACACCCCACAAGACTGTGTCTCAGAAAGTCCTAACTCCACCACGATGTCACTGCGAAATTCAATCTTGTAGGAGGGGAGTAACTTTCAAATTAGTTTGGGGTTAAAATAAGGTTTATTCTTCAATAATGAATTCAAAGTGGTATCAAAGCAAACATAACGCCTTCGCAACCTACTCCCCCCAGTGAAGAAACAATAATTGAGAATAAATGGCCAACTTCACGCCACAAAGGTTTGTAAAGATAAAAGGTAGAATTACACGGAAATTTCGAGACGTGTGCCATTGTGGATGTCCTTCAACTAGATAACAATTTGGACTTGGAGTGTGCCACGTTTTGTTACCAACATTATAAATAAATAATACAATGAGGCTACCAGATGTGTGAAGAGGCTTTCAGAGTAGGCAGCGCTAGCCTTTGAGAAAATAACGCACAATAGAATTAGGTTAAGCTTGTTCTGACTCGTGCTTCCAGTTTGACCGTTGACTGGGGTTCCTGAAAAAAAAACCGGTCAAAAGCGAGTCGGATTCGGTCACCGAGGGTTCCGTATTCCATCATAATTATATTATGTAATTTTTGTTGATGATTTCTGAAAAAGTGTACTATTTAGAGACATCATTTTATTTTTCCTGTAATCTCTACATAAACTTCTATCACATAAAATAATTTCAAATTTTTCTCTATGCAAACTTCGGAGATAAGGGGAACGGTTTTTTTTTAATTTTTCATCAAAAGTCGAAAACTATGCGGCCTACAAAAAAAGAAAAAAAATGAGAATGTGCAAACAGCGCTCTTTCATAATTATGATATCCTACATGCCCTAGTAGCCCCACTTCGCAAACAATTTTTAATTTTTAAGTCCTGTTGCAAAAAAATATTTATTTCTTATTTGTTAAATAGTTGGGCAAACGTCATCTAAACCTGTTCCAAATTTCAAGTTGATAGCATTATTAGTTCTTGAGATATCCAGATATGACAGACGGACAAACAGACAGACAGACAGACTGAGTTGCACCATAAGGGTTCTTTTTTACCATTTTGGTACGGAACCAGAAAACGCCAGTAGTTGGAAGGAATTTATCCCAAAAACAAACTTAACATTGTAGTTGAAAAATATGCTCTACATTGATATACGACAATTTTTTTATGTCAAAAAACTACAAATTAACGATTTTCGTACCTTTTCTTTTAATTGTGCGGTAAGACCTTGCTTCTTGTCAAATTTCATGATCCTAGGTCAACTGGAAGTAGGTACCCTAGGTACCTACTAGGTAGGTAGGTAGGTAGGTGGGTTTTGATTTACTTGCGAATATCTTTAATATGGCATGTATAGCCGTATTTTTCCATTGCGTTGACTTAGAAGCTCGATTGTTTTTAGAGCTCCAAGGAACCATATAACTACGTATCTGAAATTAAATTCAACTTCATACTTCCACGCGTTCCTGAGAAAAAGGGTCTTGAGAGACTGACAGGCAGGCATACAGGCAGACGGACAACGAAGTGATCCTTTATGAGTTCCGTTTTTTTCTTTTGAGGTACAGAACCCTAAAAATGAAACAAATATATTGTGAACAACTGTGCAAGTCAATTAAGCCAAAAGACAGATTTTATCATACTTTTATGAAGAAGTCTAGTGTTTCGACGTTACATGAAAAACTGAAAATACTGGCAAACTTTTTTTCAATGTTGCATCTATCATAAGTCTTGTCAGGTTTACTACATAGAGTAGAAAGTTAGTGACAAGATAAAGGAACGTCACAGGCTATTCAAATTAAATTGATCGAAAGTAGACCGTCGGTGTACAATCCTGACAATGCACTTGTGGAGTAACAAATTCTTTCCGGTTGCATTGAATCGCCTCGAGTCGCCGGGAGAGGAAGTAACACTGCAATAAAAGCAGTAAAACCATCATTCAGTTGTAAAATATTTACGGCGAAACTTTTACAAAAATTACCGTATCAAACATAATAAATTGCCATAACAAAGTTTTTTACAACCATGATTTACAATCGGAGGATTCTCAGGAGTTGTGTACGAAATTGTATGAAATAATTACGAGTATAATATACCTGAACAAGATGTCTTACAAAATAAACTTACACGTCATATTTATAAAGACGCTATCAATCCCGGACGTAACAGTAGTTATAACAAAGTAAAAAATAAGAAGCAGAACTTAATAAAAAACACGCACACATTTATTATTAGGCAAAGATGAAGATGTGCTTCCTCATTAACCTGGTCCAATCATCGGAGGCTCCACGAGCTTGTTGTTATTAATTTATAGAAAGTCATCGTGGGCCCATTAGGCAAGATAACCATATTGATCAGACAGCCGATATTCAAAACTATGAGCGCTGCTCCCGCTTTTGTATGTGATTGCCCTAATAATCACGTGCCGCTTGTTAGCCGTGATCAGTAGGCCACTACTATTACCAACGATTGATTTTGTATTACCGCCGCCGATATCGTTAGATTTAAAGCTTTCACAGTTCCTAATGGTGCAATTATGACCACAATTGACTTCGTCGACACAGGAGTGGGCTTAGTTACTGACGCGGAACATAACAGCGGTGGTATAAAGAAGGGAATCTTAACGAATAGGAAGTTGTTTATCATCGTCGGGAAATATAGATGCAATTAAAACTAGCCAGACGATGTTAGATGTTCGTAATGAAAAGCCGAAATCGGAAGTCACTCGTTAATGTCACATGAAAACCCACCTATTACCGTTTTATCGGTAAGATCTTGATTATCTGAGTGGAGATCTTATGGATTAATTCTCTAACACCTCATTAGTGTCCAAAGAGGCACCGTTTACAAACCAAATGCAAATTTGATGAGTTGTGCTCGAGCATTCTCATCTAAAGGCTTTCACTTCGGCCAATCAACATCTATTAATGCCCTGTTTTAACTGAGCCTCCGAAGGGTTTAAGAGCAAATAAATTTTGGATTTAGACGCTATTAGTTCGGCTGCTTTGTGTCTGTGGCGCAGGCGACGTATATTCCGGCGGTAGTTCTCGTCGGTATAACTTTTTATTCGGACACAAACGTCTTAATTAGGGTACAAACGGTTTACGTTATAAAATCGGGTCGTTTAGTTTTTAGATATATTATTTCTTAATTTAAGTATAAGTTACGATGTATTATGTTACTTACAATCTTTATCATCAGAAATATAGGAGTCGATGAAACAAATGAAAAAACAGAACTTAACTGAAAACAAAGAACATGCGATCCCAATATAGAATATGAATCTGAAGGCAGTTTTATATCAGATCATAATTCGCATATTCATAAAATGTTGCTTATAATTCGAATAAAAATTAACGAGACCATTAACAAATCAATGAAACGGTTCCAATTAAGTAGCTGGGGTTATTATGTGGCGGTTGGCGAGTCTCGCCTCCTGATGACTATCACAAAATGAGATCTTGGACAGACTCCGTTACGTGTGATATCAGACTTACTCGTACATACGTATGCGTACCAGCGGATGTGCGGTAGTTAAAATGGATTTTGAAAACGTATTTAAGATAGAAGTAATGTTGATTTGAATAAAAATGGTGAATATTCATTGAAATATGACCGTTTTTAGCAATTTCTTGTTGTTACAAAATAAATTACCGCAGCGTATTCTGTTCTAGATGAAGCCTTAGAAATTCGCAAAAAGATAATTAACGAGGGCAAATGGTGAAACCCTGTTCACTTCGTTTAAATAATGCTTTATTAGGTATAGTTCGTCCAATTTTCCAATAGTATGGTACTATAATAATGTAATGGTAGTTGTAAATGCTTTGGAATCTGTTGTACTTTATTATGCCTTTAAAAATACACAAGTCATAAATAGTTTTTATCAATACTTGTGATTTCAGAATGAGAAAACTCATAGGTATTAAAGCTGTCAAATTTTTCTTTTATTCTGACATTTACTGTCGTATTAATTGTTTCTAACAAAACGAGCATCAAACAAATGATACGATTAGTAGGTACACTACTATACCTAAATACACATACACAATCAGTCTATAATGTTCCCACTGCTGGAACACAGGCCTCCTCTCTTGGAGGCCTAGTAGGCTCTAATCTACCACGTGGGCCCAGTGCGGGTTGGTAGGTCAGAGGGGCAATTCTCGTATTTTTAACAACGTTCGCAATCTCATCTCAGTCTCAATCTGTCAAAAATTGTATAGCGTTTACCTACATTTTTGACATTTGATTGACGCTGGCATGAGATTGTGAACGTTTTTAGGTACGAGAATTGCCCCTCTGATGTCTTCGAATTTTTGGTTCTAGGACATGCCGGTTTCCTCACGATGTTTTCCTTCACCGTTTTGGAGCAGTGGCGATGAAAGTATTTACACAAAGTAAAGCGCCTGCCTGGGTTCGAACTCACGACCTACAACTCGTAAGTCCACCGTTACCACTTGGCCACCACTGCTCTCTAAATAAATGTGAAAGCCTAATATCTGTATACTGAAATTGCCCTGGTTATAAACTTAATCTATTTATAAGTAGCTCCATTCTTACTGCACCGTATATCCTTGAGTTAACGAATGCCAATAACGATTGTAATTGGACTGATTTCTGTTTATACTGGAGTAATTTTTACCCGCGGCTATTTCCCGTTAATTCTACTAGGAATCATGAAACCGCACACCTAGATCTAAACTGAGACAACTCAAAAATCGTTAATTTTGAGTTATGTTTGATAAACAGTGATTATCGATAAAAATTATTGAATTTTAGCCCCATTTTGTATACAGTGACATTTTACAAGCTATTTATTATCTGGAATCAAATTAAAATGTATAACTTCCCTAACAAAAAATGCAATACCTACGTTTTTATCGTCTCCTGAAAAATGACCTTTTTTGAGTTGTCTCAGTTTAGATCTAGGTGTGCGAAATGTGTGAGAACCACTGCAAGAATTCCGTAACATAAATATACACAAGTTAAAACAACCGGATCTATACTGAAAAGTGCATCAAGTACCTACTTATGTTATATAATGAAATCAATAAGTTTACACGATTATTTCTATGCGTACATTTAATAAAATCCAATCAAATGTTACGGGCCCATATAAGATAATGTTATACATACTGTTTCGTCGTACAGGCTATATTTCCCCACATTACTATTCACGACATGCTGCTACGGGTTTTCTGGTTTAATAATAATAGGCATAATGACCTCTAATAGGCCTAATGGCTTGATTGGCGTCATAAAATCGGGAGGGCAGGGAGAACGATTCAAAATGTTCAGTAACAGAATGCTGGCCTCTGCTTGTGTAAGGGCAAATTAATTGAATTGGTTTAATATGGCCACTTAATATTAGAGCATGTTATAGCTTAGGTTATAGTAAAGAATTGCAGTTGGATTACATTTCACACACATTTTTCTTCTGGAACGGATACCTACTCATTAAACTATTGCAGCTCTATATATTAAAAAACCGGTCAAGAGGGAGTCGGACTCGGCGAGGGTTCCGTACCACGTAATTTGATGATTTCAGAAAAAGTGTGCTATTTAGAGACATCGTTTTATTTTTCGTGTAGGTACCTAATCTTTACATAAATTTCTATCACATAGAATAATTTCAGATTTTTCTCTATGCAAACTTCGGATATAAGGGCCCAAGGGGGGGACGGTATTTTTTTTTACATTTTTTATTAAAAGTCGAAAACTATGCGGCCAAGGAAAAAAATGTTTGAGAATGTGCAGCAGAAAGACAGACTGAGCCGCACCATAAGGGTTCCTTTTTACCATTTTGGTACGGAACCCTAAAAAGTCTACATCGCGAGTGTCATAAAATGTATTTAGTAGGACAATTTATCAGAGTTACTAGTAAGTAAAGTGCCTGTTTAATAATATGTAATTTTCTTGCTAATTTACACATAGATTCATAGTATTATTATACATAATCATGTTTTAAATAAAGTTTATCGTCAAAATTAAGTTGCTTATGCCAATTTTACGAGTACAGTCATAAATTTTAATACTAATTTTGCGGTATATTTTACGGTAACGTTATAGGTTTTAATTCAGTCTTGAATCAATCATGGGCGGTGCATCAAAGGCGGCACCTGTGCCCCCCGTGCTGCTAAACAAATAAGAAAAAAAAAACAGCCGTTTAACTAAAACTATAAATATTAATAACGCGTTTTAAAACCGTTAAATGTATCAGTAGGGTGACTATTGGTAACGTGTCAGAATAATTTGGCTAACACTTTACAACACTGTATAATCTCCTGTAATCCTCCTCTAATTAATATTTGTTTTAACTGTGAGTGTGTAATTAGGTAATAGTTAATCTTACTTTTCATGTCTTTAGGATATCTATCGATAGAGACTGCTTGGAACCAGATTTAGCATTTGTTAGTAGATGACAGATAGCACCGCTGAAATCTGTTTACCTATTAATAAACGTTTTTTGAATAAAAGTTCAATTATCGTTTATTCAAGAATTTGTCTATGAGTTGTGGAGTTTAGATAGGCAGTCACTCCATGTAAAATGCTGATATCTAGCTGCATCTGCTTAGACTGGAAGCCGACCTCAACATAGTTGGGAAAAAGCCAGGCAGATTTATTTATTTTTAATTAAAAACCAAAATTTTTGACCTGCCCATCGGCTAGGTCTGTTTTATCATGAAATATTCAATACGAAGAGACGTCTTTCAGATATATCCTGTAAGTCGAATCTTCATGGTCACCCTTGACATTGGTCGCGTCAATTTTGACAACGCTTCGCCAATTTAATATCACAGGTGAAGGCGCGGCCCTCGCCCACAAAATTAATCAGTCCGCCTCTTTTTCAGACCTATTTTTGTTTTTAATTATCGTATTATTTGTTCTGCTAACCTTTTAGTCCTGGCCGCTGATTAAGATTTTATTCATAAGTCCTCCGTTTTTTGCGCGAAATTTTAACCCAGTCTGTTTTTTGCTGCTTGATATAAATTTTTTGGACGCTTTTGAATAGCGGGAATAGTTGTTACGGTTTTACAATCATGGACTTCCATTTAGATTAATGCTTGTCTTAGAATTGTTTCGGGGTGGTTATCATTTAGTAAATCAGCTCCTGAATCTCCTGTATTTAAAATCATACTAACTATAAAGAATGTGGCTCACGTGAGCAAGGTCCATATACATCTGATTGACAATGTCATTATGGCGCTAGTCTATAAACAATGTTCAAAACACGACGCTTTATAGGACAGCTGTCTCTGACCACAAGGACAAAAAGTGTCCAGATACGATCAGGTCGAATTACATTTGGCCACGGGTCCTGCGACGGTGGTGAACGAAAAAAATTCACATGTGAAAAAACAACGAATCTGCCGTCGTGTCGCCGCCGCGGTGTAAACAACTCACTGTTTATGAGGAACTTATAGTTTTTATTTTATACAGAATGTAGCCAGTATACTGTTTGCGTTAACGCTCTGCAAACAATTACCCACAAAGTTACCGAGGCACCCCTGATGTATGTATGATGGACCCGCTTTGATACGCCGACCGTGTGGTCATTTGATATTTAAGCGGACATAAATAAAATTATCGACGATGTCAGAATTTTTCCGTCGACGGCTATTTATTACAGTGTTCATCGATTTTAACGGTTTTGGGATCTTCAAAGCGAAACGTCTGAAAATGCACTCGGTATCGCGAAATAATACGAATCTAATATCGCCACCGCATTCGAGCCGCGAACAATGCGCGTTTCTCTACGGCTTTTAAACATGAATAGGACGGTATTTAGATGATGTTTTTTCATCGAACCACGGTACTGTTCTCTTATTTGCCTTTTGTCAAGTTGTGGGCGCGACAAAGCCACAAACATACCCTGCTGTGTGCCCGAACAATTTTTTGCCCGAAATTTCGTATTTTATTTCATTTATTGAAGATTCACTTTTAGAAAAAGTACATTTCGTACTTCGGGGCATGTTAAAAAAAAACTTTATAGAAGATGCACTATGATATATCGCCCCGTAGGTAGGTACCTGTTATTGTGAGGTGGATTTGTGGTCGTTGCTACGCCAATGGACTTTCCGTGCATAGGTACCTACTGATGGAGAAAAAATAAGATTTGAGTTTTAATGCTGAATTAGATTAGAATAATATTTACCTGACATAAAATGATCTCAATACTAATATTATTTTGATAGATTTGATGAAACAGTGGATTATTATATTCCATATAAAATAAAATACTTTCTTGATAGGTAGGTACTTGAAACTCTTTATTTTTAAGTCTGCAATCAATAAAAAGCTTTACATCGCACAAGCATTCCTACAGCCATTGTGAGGCCAACTATTTGTTTCGCCAGTGTTTAAGATTAAACACTAAGTCATATCTGAAAATAAGCATAATTTCATTCGGGAAGGCTTTCACGGTGCCTTTGGTAGCGAATGCAGGGGCGTGCACAAAACACTCCGGAACACGTGCAAGTTCGCACAATGAGAGTTTGCATTTCCGCCCGCCGTGCACTTCCTTTACTCAGATTTTACTTTTTATTGGGAACGCTTTTATTGCGCGGTCTGGACGCTTTTGTATGCCGCATTGTGTGCAGGACATTCAGTCACATAACACATCGTAGGTTTCGATTTCGTTAATGATATCGGAAGATTTAAACCGCGATTGAAATCGAAAGGAAATAATGAGGAACTACAGGAACGCACACATCAAATTCGCTTTTCAAAAAGAACAATAGCTGCCATGTTTGACGTAATTCCGTTACGGGACCATCCTGGCATTTCAATCCTAACATCGAAAACATGTTTAAGGTAGATTTAACACTTCTAATCTGGGTGACCAGCAGACGTCAAAATAAGGGTCGCACCCACCATGAGAGCCGTTTCTTGCTAAATTTATTTGCACTCCCATCTCTGGATTAAAACAAAAAGTCAAACACCATTACTCTTCGCAAGAAACAATACGGAGCAAAAAATAGCATAAGTAAGTAGATCAGAGATAGTAGTACAAAGGGATGTTTGGGGTGAGGAATGATAAATTGTTTTTGTTGCGAATTGGCATCCTTTCAAAACCACCTCAATTGCGTGGAGTCAGAGCTCAAAATTATTTACAACGTTTGTCTAGTCCATATTGTACGTGGAATACCTTGTGGTCAAACTCTGATTATTTTTATCTCCACTGTATCTCTAAGGGTCAGCGCACACCAAGAGCAGAGCAGAGCAGAGCATTTTCTGAGACTATTGAAAAATAAATCTTATGACAATTCCATACATTGCAAAATTAAATACACGCCAAGCATGCTCGAGCATGCTCGAGCGTAGTCGAGCATCAAGTTTGGACGATTGAATTTTACAATGTAAGGAATTGTCATAAGATACATTTTTCAATAGTCTCAGAAAATGCTCTGCTCTGCTCTGCTCTTGGTGTGCGCTGACCCTATTGGTGTCAAAACGTATGTCCGTTCTCTGCGTGATACAGGAAGGTAGCTGCTGGTGGCATCTGCCCACACAACGTGACATCTCATTTTTCTCGAAATAAACCCATAAGGGTTGATATGTGACAAATTGGCATATTTACTGACTGCTAATCGCAGGAGGTCCAATTGTTAGAACTTGAGAAGTAATAAGATTCTGCCAAATAGATTGTATCATAAACATTCCGTAATTTGTGTGGTTTTCGAACGTTCGTGTCAATGTTTTCGTGATCGGAAGTAATAAGTGACGTGGGTGTCCCTTGGGACCCTTTAATAGTGCAAAAAGTGACAATAATATTCCAATTTTCAAAATAGGGGTATTAATAAAATTGCCTTCCTTACCCACATATTTTGGATCGGTAGCTATATTTAATTTTTTTTTTTGGTTACGTTAATTAAGAACAGTAAGAAATTCTTCAATAATTTTGTAATTGTACCTATAGCAAAAGAAATTAAGTAAAAAATGTGTGTATAAAATTAAGCAAGTACCTAACAGCAACATACTACAGTTTAAATTTAATTAAAAATGATTGCCAAAAGCAAAACCATAACCAACAATAACGAACTTAATAAGTGGTACTCATAAAGACTTCTTCTCAAACTACATTATTCATTAAAAGCTTGTTGTCGGATACATTCACCCCGAAGACAATACACCTTTAAAGACGCCATATTTTTTAAGAATTATCAAATTAATTCAATTACCACATAATAATATGATTTTGGTCGAACAACGTCTGCAGTACCACGTTCGGACCCCAAATGAACACAACTGAACTATAATTGTATGTGATGAAACGAAACAATACAGGACTTTATAGCATTCATTTGTTACGATTTTGTTTTTTGAGAAAAGCAGTATGTTCTTCTGTTAATTAAATTATTGTAATAATGATTGTACATAATGTAACGAAATACCCTAAGCTAAGACATGAATTGATTAGCGTACTGCTTTAATTACCCTTGCCTTAAAATCTCTGTAAGAATTCATAAGTTGTTTTTTTAAGCGAATGAAAAAAAAGAAGAAAATACATGACGTATAAAAAACAAATAAGGGGAAAATATGCGTCACTTCCACGCAAAACGGTTATCGCTCAGCATAATGCTGTGATAGGTACTGTGCGAGATAGAGCCAGAAATTTTTAATTATTAAATAAATTAAATCAGATAAATTAAATATATAAATTACGATAAAATTGTATTAATTAACTTTAATATACTAGACAGTAGTGTGCCAGTTGATTGATTGGTTTATCCGTAAATTACTGAAACAAAATGGCGTTCGTGTATGACCATTTATGAACGTAAACGAAGCAAAAGAAGTATGTAAGGATCGTAGCAAATGGTGTTCTGTAGTTTCTGCCTACGCCCATGGAAGAAGGCGTAAGTTTATATTTGTATGTATGTATTTTGGCGTTCCTAGGTATAAGGGACGAATGCAGCAGTGAATCACATACAGAAGAGCGAAGTCCAAGCATCCCACGGCGTAGGAGATCCCAAAGGCTGCGCAGGCACCTGGTTACAGTTGAAGGGAAATTTGTTCATGTCAAAAAATCAATCTGCCTAGCTTTTTCCCAACTATGTTGCGGTCGGCTTCCAGTAAAACCGTATGCAGCTAAATACCAGTATTTTATATGGAGCGACTGCCTAGATGACCTCCACAACCCAGTAACTGGGTAATACCTAATACGATACCCCTTGGTAAGACTGGTTGTCAGATTTTCGGTCTTCTGACGACCCGTAACGACTGTCAAAGATCCACGAATGACAGCCGGGACCAACGGCTTAGCGTGCTTTCCGAGCCACGGGGAGAAGTCTCGGTATGTAAAGATGGTCACCCATCCACGGACCAACCCCGGCAAGCGTAGCTTAACCTGATGGATTGACTCGCGCGGCTGTTATTACTTAGCCACAAGCTCATTTTTGAAATTTGTTCATGTATGAGTAACATTTAACAAAAAAATTAAATTTAAAATTTAAAAAACCCCCAACGCAAAAAAGAAAAGAGAACATTTAAAAAGTCAAAAATAATACCTATCGTTGAGGCATCAAATTCGATTGAGTAATACCTATATATATTTTAATTACAGAAATTGATGGATGGCACGATAAGGTTTGCTCATTGAATTGGCGCTATAATTTCGCGGCGGGGTACCGCATATGTACATAGTCAATCAAGTGAAGGGTCTGACTTACTTATGCGGTACCCCGCCGTGACATTATAGCGTCATTTCAATGAGCAAACCTTATCGTGCCATCCATCAATTTCTGTAATTAAAATATATATAGGTATTACTCAATCGAATTTGATGGCTCAACGATAGGTATTATTTTTGACTTTTTAAATGTTCTCTTTTCTTTTTTGCGTTGGGGGTTTTTTAAATTTTAAATTTAATTTTTATTTTAACCTTTTTAAACTTTTTAAACAATTTAACAATACAGAAATGCATTTTTATTACTGCAGAATGTTAAGTTTCTCTGCACATAACATTAACTTATAATGATGCCACCATCGTACTGCAAATAGAATTAAATACTGATAAAAAAACGAATACAAACACTACTATCTGCTATTTTTTTTTTTCAAGAGTGTACTAGTGTGCTGGATATCCTGACTGCAACATCAGCTCATCGCGTAGCCACCATTGCATTGTATGTAGAATCAAATACTGATCAAAACGAACCCAAACACGACATATCTGCTATATTATTTTACCAAGAGTATTCTAGTGTGCTGGATATCCTGGCTGCAGCATCAGCTCATCGTGTTGCCACCATTGCATTGTATGTAGAATAAAATTCTGATCAAAACGAATCCAAACACGACATATCTGCTATTACTTTTTCAAGAGTCTTCTAGTGTGCTGGACATCCTGGCTGCAGCATCAGTTCATCGTGTTGCCACCATTGCATTGTATGTAGAATCAAATACTGATGTAAATGAATCCAAACACGACATATCTGCTATTACTTTTTCAAGACTGTTCTAGTGCGCTGGACATCCTGGCTGCAGCATCAGCTCATCCTGTTGCCACCATTGCATTGTATATAGAATCAAATACTGATGTAAATGAATCCAAACACGACATTTCTGCTATTAATTTTTCAAGAGTGTATCCAGCACACTAGTGCTGGATATCCTGGCTGCAGCATCAGACCAAGAATTCCATAATCTTGCATAGATAGATAGCATACATAGATGTTTCAAATTTTAGGTCACACTAAGGTTTGAAAGTAAAGTAAATACCCATTACGCGTCTAAGATCCCTACCGCAGCTAACAAAAGAGCAAATAACTTTGAAACGGCTGAACCGATTTTGATAAAACATGTCTAAGAACCATCGCTGGAAAACCTGCTTTTAAATAAAAAAAACCGCATCCAAATCAGTCCACCCGTTTAAGCGCTACGGTGCCACAGACAGACACACAGACACACACACACACACACACACACACACACACACACACATAGCGGTCAAACTTATAACACCCCTCTTTTTGCGTCGGGGGTTAAAAACAGTATAATGTCTTCCTCACGTTATTGAATGTCAATAAATTTGATACTGTCCGTTTTTTTTTCAGATTTCCTTATCGCAAAGCACTATAATGTTCGATATCAACACTTTCTACCGTGGCAATTATCTGTCACTATAAATCAACATTTACCTAACAGTAGTCCTTATTATCCAAAACTTGGCAACACCAGCCTATTAGACCAGACCACGTATGTTTACATTACCGTCCCACTGAAAACTTGTATACTCGCGGACAGAAAAGGTTGAGCGGTTTTCAAATATATAAATTTTTCATTTAAGGAGCACATAATTATGTCACCTTTTGGAACTGTAGGTAGGTAGTTTTATTCAAAATATTGGCAGTACGTCCTAGTCGTTAGCTCTCTCACAGGGAGGAAGCTTGTGTCCAGGTTGTGGAAACGTCATTGTGTCAATGTGATGCAACTAAAATTTTACTAAAACTTGCTTAACCTTTTCATTCTTCGACTGTACACTATACATATAACAATATACAAACCACGTGTTTATTATCCCTATCTAGACATAGAACGGGTTTCTATCGTTGCATACATCTAACAAAAGATAGCATTGGTTAATGCCATTTATGAACATTTTATGTCCGACCAGTTCGTTAGCGACGTTGTGTTAAGATAAATATCTCTCCATACATCTTTTCGGATACCGAACGTATTGAACACTGAATGGACTTTAAGTTAATACAAACTTACAACGTGTGAAAAAGTTAACGGGTAATAATTTAAGGGGTGATTAATAAAATCTTATCAATCGATTTTTACAATTTTGCGTTCGTTGTTGTATACTTATATTTTTTTGGTCATATCCAGTTAGAAACGATTACCCAAAATAACGTAAAAAATTACCTTTCGTTTTTTTTTAATTACCGTATTTTAAACAGTGCGTGGAACATGCATGTATTTACATTATAACGTGTAACACGGCCATTAAGAAATGTATCGAAGGATGTTGTAAGTAATGTGCCATTCAACGGATGGATATACCATGTTCTGAAGCAACAGAATCCAGTCTATCTTCTTAATTAAGCAATTGACATCTTATTTTTCGTAATGTTACTTTGAATCAATCAACGTTATGTGAAAAAAAAACTTATGCTTAAAATAATGTTGGCTTCTCCTCTTAATAAGAATTTAACTGAGAGCTATGTTGAAAAGGATTTCTCGTATAAAATGTGGGGTTTCAAATTACTGATTGTTAGACAACGGTTAACATTATGTCTACGGTTCAACTAATCTTAGATTAGCAATGGTACAGGTTTTGTGTGTGCGGATAGATGATAAGTTGATAGCTGGCTTTAGGACGTAGTAAGGTTTTTTTTTATTTTTTTGGATAAGTATATACTTTTTGCTGAAAAATAAATGGGCAACAACTCAAAGACATCCCCACATAATATTGGGAAGAAGGCTCGAAAAACTTAGTGACTCTTCGTCATAGATCGATCTTTATCATGGGTGGCAATCCAAAAACTTCGAAAATTTAAAATGCTAATAGAATTAAAAGCCCCATCTACTTAAAGCGCAACCCAGCTTAATGTTTAATGTATGCCACTATTTAAAATTCTAGAGTAATAAGGAATAATGATAGATTCTCATGTAATACAGTAAGTGTTTGCCGCAGGTTAGAATTTATGCTACGCCTCCGTCGAACCGAGTGGCATCGCGTGAAATCCTTGTAAAATCTACTAAAGATCAACCCGGTTCTGAACACAGGCCTACTTGGGAACTGTATTTTGTACTTACGCTTTATTAAAATGACACTTATTTGTTTGAGGATAAGAGGGATTATAACTGCATTTATTAGTTTGTAAGTACGTAATGCGTGTAATCAGCCCCTGATTGGCTTGAATTAATCGTACGGAGCATGCGTGACCGCTACCATTGCAGTCATGAGGCAGATTATGAGAAGTTGTTCAAGACTCTGATGTGAATTAAAAATAATGGCGTCGTTAAAACTTATACTCCTGCGTGAAATAATAATCCCTAATGATTTTTATTTGCTTTGAATGCATTTGTAAATTGAATAATTGATGTTATGATGACTTTTAACGTTAAGGTAATGGAGCAATCGTTTAGTTAGTTGCAGATTTAAATTGCATGAGTAAGTAATTAAAAAACAAATAAAATTAAGATAACTGTATTATCTAAATGAGCTCTAAGCAAAATATACGAGAGCTCTCTGTTATTATTCGAACTGAAAATACTCAGAGTCTGAGTATTTGAGCAGTCTGAGTCTCACACTGCTGGAAAACCAGCAATGTCGACGGGCCTAATGTAATTAATCCATCAAAACAGGACGTCTTCGATGGGCAGGACCTGTTGTAAGAATGGACGAGACCAGAGCACCCAAACGTTTACTGGATAGTAAACCTAATGGCTGGAACAGTCGAGGGCGGCCTAGGCTCATATGGTTGGATGATGTAGATCCAAATTTAAGAACTGTTGGAGAAAAAAGCCGGAAATAGGTCACGTTGGAGAAATAAACCTAGATGATGATTAAATGAGCTAAGTACTATTTATTAGTCCAATATCTTTGTCACACGTGGAGGCATCCGCGCCTGCGCCTAGATCATAATCAATTACTTGAGACTGACAGGCGTGTGAATCTAAATGCTTTCCATAAATTAAGTAACTTTCAAGTTTGATTCAATTATGCACTAGCTACTAGAAATATTTATATTTTCTTCAAATTATTACTGTTATATCCAATTAAAACTCTAAAAGCCTTAATAAGCGTATTGGATTAGATCTTTTGTTGGTTGTAATGTATGGTAATAAATCCATTAAAATAATAGCGGTGAGCGGCGGCCCATCCGATTCGTCACCGTCATTACATTGATCTCGATGCAAGCCTCTGTGAGACCACCGGAATATCTCCATTCGGTCCATTCCAAGTAAAAAACATTATAAAATAGATTATACGAGTATAGGACATCGGACTATCGATTTTTCTGTTACTACTTTTGTATGTTGAATTAATTGCTGCTACTTTTAGGGTTCCGTACCAAAATTATAAAAAGGAACCCTTATGGTGTGACTCAGTCTGTCTATATGTCTGTCTGACCGTCTGTCACAGCTGCAAGAACTACTAATGCTATCAACTTAAAATTTGAAAAAGTTTTAGATGACATTTGCCCAACTATTTTGCAAATGAGAAAAAAATTAAAATATTTTTTTTTTGCAACAGAGACTGAAAGGGCGTCTAAAAATTTGAAGAGGGGCTACTAGGGCATGTGAGGTGTCACATAAACGAGCTCTATTTGCAAATTCTTAAACAATTTTTATGATTTTTTAGGCCGCATAGTTTTCGACTTTTGATAAAAAATGTAAAAAAAATACCGTTCCAACTACCGAAGTTTTTATAGAGAAAAATCTGAAATTACTCTATGCGATAGAAGTTTCTGTAAAAATTACAGAATAAATAAAACGATGTCTCTAAATAGCACACTTTTCCAGAAATCGGAACGGTACCCTTGGTGCGCGAGTCCAATTCGCGATTGACCGGTTTTTTTGTATATTGAAAACAATTTAACCCGAAAAATGTTATCGCAGTTAAAATATTAAAACTTATTTAATTAAAATTAAAATAACATAGCTGCTAGCTATGTATTTTTGGACCAGTAGATACCACTAAAGTTGCGTAGCAACAATTTTCTATCTTGACATTAATATCGCCAAGCTAACAACCCCACTTACTTAAACAATAATACAGTTTCAAACAAATCAAACAGCTACTGTCCACCAGTCGATTCCAACTCGATTAGTTCCGTATCTTCCACACCAGTGGCGCTGATTGTCTCATTCGATATGCGACTACCGCCCATTAACTTATTGCTACTGATTGCCCTCACAGCATTCTCTATGGTTTGCCTCCCGGCTGACATTGTTGTCTTAACGACAAATTATAACCATTACGATTTTTTACAGTACATTAAATAATTAAGATGGTCGTGCTGGGTGCTAGTTTCTATTTTATTATGTGGATAAGCTTTCGCTTGAGGAAAAAGATTTTGTTTTAAGCCATTAAATAATACTTCCAAAACATGTCTTCTTATAAAAAAAAAACAAAAGAAGACTTATTTATGCTAAACTTAGTGCGTTTTTCACTGTACACGGCAGTAATCGGTGCGAAACATCTCAATATTCACTTATTAGGGTTTAAAGAGTGGTTACGTCCAAAATCAACGGCACGGTGCCGGTTGCCGGTGCCGGAACTACGCAGGCGATCAACTTCCTAACCTTTAATTAAGATACCACCGTCTTACACCTCCACTGACGTTGGTGGTCTCGCTTCATCCATACTTTTTCGAAGTACAATTTTGTAGATCATCGGAATTTGGAAATTAAGCTTCTATTACTTTGAGACGTTCATATTTTATTGCTAGAGCTTTAGGCAATGTTTTTAATTCACTCCATGTTCCATCAACCCCATGATGGAATAAAGCCTACTTTGAATAAAAAAAATATGTTTCAGAACGGCAATGGCGAAGTTTTCACGAGTCTTCATTGAGCAAATAGGTCTATCATCAATAACAAAAAAGGAAATAGCCGCAGCTAATATTTCGGAAATATTTCTAAAAAATCAAACTACCGTCTCGGTTCAGCAACTTATGACTCGTGCCTTACCTTGGTTTACGCAGTCAAATAGAAAATTAGTGAGAAAATTGATGCGGTCAGAGCAATTCTTCCAGACAATGACCCGCTACTTAATAATAGGTTTTTGAATGTCACTGACATTGGCACTTGGTTCAGCTGACCACTGTACATAGTGGCGTATGCTCCGAGTCGGCGTAGTGCGGTTGGAATAACCAGAAATGATCACCCGAACCGTGAAATTATTATAACATTGTTTAAACAACTTTATTACATGCGCCAAAAGTATTTTTTGTTCATCAATAACTTGTTCTACTACTTCATCAAACTATCTGATGAATTAAGAATCATGTCATAAAATATTATTAAATTTTGTGGGGGCGCCGATCCAGATAGCGTTATCTAAGTCGAAAAGAAAAAAGATAATATATTTTAAACTGGATTTAAATTAGTATATCCTGAACCTTATCTCCGCACTTTGTTAATGTGGCTCTTTATCAAACTTAAAATCCAAAGAAACATTTATAAAGCGAGCCGAGCTATACCGCGCTACCTTTTAGAAATAAGCATTAACAAATTGCTTTCGGACATATACTTTTGTAATGTTACTTGTTTGTGAATGGTTCTATCTCTAGTGATCAATTTATCGGCTCGTTAACGTCTGATAAATGTGACTGGATTACTCCGTGATTATAAAGCAGTAAATCATGATGAGAGCATTGATTAGCACTGTGGGAATATCTATACAATATTTTTAATAAACGCTGCTACCCCGACTCATGCATTTTAATACATCGCAGGCCTCAGACTTTAGAATGATCGCGTGATTGCGGAAAAGCTTCCTGCACTACGATTACCTCGTATCTGATTTCTGCCTTATAATCGTACATTTCATCGCATAAGACCAGACTTCTGGGCGGTGCCAATCGTAATGAATGCCTACCAGTACCAACACCTTAACGTTTAATATACTTTAAGTACCGTAGCGGCTCGAAGCTGAACAGAACAAAGTGGTACATTATTAGCAAATTTTGAACCGCACACATTAAACTTAATAACCGTGAAAGGGGAAATTGGCTTCAAATACTTGATGATTGTTAGTTATCACGTGGAAGCGCCTATGACATCCAATGCGTCGATCGGCGTCGCCAATTATAGCTCGGTTTTGGAAACGATCAAAGTAATGTTCCCTTTGATTTAATGCCTGTCTTCCGGTACAAGACGTAGCTTTAGGCAAATTTCTTCATGAGCTACGTGACAAGAATTTTAAACAGCATGAATTATAACATTCCTCCAGATCTCTCACGAAACATATGTCCTGTTATGTAACAAATTACACATGAATAACTGCCAATTAGAACTTAGCTCAATTAGTAGGAATATTTAGCGACTATTGAGCATATAATTGCCTTGTAAAGTAATTCACATCGGTATTGTTGCATAATGAGCCCTGTCTCGCGTAGACGGGTTGCGTTGACAGCAGCGGACCACCGGAGGCGAACACCGTTTTTTGAATAAACCTTCGTTAGAGTCGGTCTGGATGGCATGTTACCTCTTGCTGAGGTTTTCCTGGACAATTGCGAACGTGTCTGTACCTACTTATGTTGCATGTAAATTGTGCGTCTGTAAGTTTAGTCAACCTGTATTTCAGGTATGTAAATATTCAAAATGAGTTATAATGTTAAAGAAAAGTAAATTCGGCTATCCGGCTATCAAATACTTTTAAAATAGTTATCATTGCTTTGACAGCTGTCCAGATCACACGCGCCGATAAAATTAAATTGATTGTGGACATTGTTGATGTTAGACGTAATCTAGAGCGCATTATGAGAGGTCAGTTCAATGTTGACTGACACCAATAGCATCGTAATTTCTTCCGTTTATTGATAAGTAATATTTACTGTCACTTACCACCTGGACGGGTCGATGAACTCGATGCAAGTTTCCATTTTGATCTCGACAAAATTATCGACCAAAATTGGTAACGTAAACACATAATCGGCGTTACCAAATATCTTACATTTCGAGGGGATCCAGTAATAACGGATGATCATTATTTTAGAGTTCTATATGGCTTTATTGGATACAAGTGTAAATGATCGTCGACGTTTGCGAAGGCTCTATATATCACTGATGGTTGAAAGTTTTTGTGGCGAACGAGTCCTCACGGCGATTTTATGTGGTTTAATTCGATCGAAGCAAGTGGTTGTATCGGCCCTAATTATTTGAATAGCGCGACACGACGGCCCTTTGACTAAAGCCGATAACTTGTTCGAACAGAGAAAATTATAGAGAAGGGGTTTGAAGCTGCAAATGTGTTTTTAACTCAGAACTTGCGAATGTGAGAGGTTCTCTCGTGAATAAAAAAGAGCATGCAAAACTCTGGTCATGTTCGGTAATATGATGCGATGATTTAAACAAGATGAAGTGTGCTAACTGAATACTGACGAGCTAAGTGTTTATAGTGTAAGCGATGCCTGTAAGGAATATGATAATTTAATATTATATTTCGGAAATGCGTAAAATCAGAAATTCGCCATGTCACGAGAGATTGAAACGCGTGATTCGATAAAATTAATGGGAGTATCATAAGTATAAAGAAACCTGCACGATTACTTTAGGATTGTTTACCACACACAATAATGGAATATTTTAGGGTATTATCTCGAAGATACTCTTAATATTTGTCGACTCCACTGCTTCCATCAATTTAAAAAAGTTTTTATGTAGCAAGTGCAGCGCCATTAGACATATGAAATTATAATAACAACCACTGACTAATGTTTGAACTTCTGCTTTTTATTGTATCGGCCATTTATAAAATTATTTGTTAAAATTTTAAAATTCATTGTTAACGTTTTTTCATACGCGAGCGTATGAAAAAACAAGGTTCGTTATAAAGAACGTAAAGAATTCAAAGGTCGCATTTTCGGGAGTGGCAATTAAATGCAAAGTTTAAGGGTGGCATCTCAGAGATCGGTGACATGACATCCTGTGATGTAACTGTTATTTTTATAGGAATTTCGGCGGAGCTATTCGAGATATTTTAGATAAAACTACCTGCTACCGACTTCCAATTCATTAAAGGCCATTAATGAGGTTTATTGCGGACTCTGAATTTATGGCACCTCTGTGCCGACTGATTAATTAAATAGTCATTGAATAGGACATTATCTGTGGACATTACAGTTTGTGCGTCCCGTTTGGAATCCAGTATTTTTATTATATCGCAGCTTCAACAAATTCAAAGGAGATCGGCGTGTTTGAAACTATCTTTAGAATTTAAACAAAAAGTACATATTCATCATTCATCAGGAGCACTACCGTTTTTGTAATTCTTTGCAATGAAAATAATTTTAAGGATTGTCTTCTCTATGACTACGAAAAAAGTATATAATTGATGTTATTACTTACATCCATCATACCTATGGGTATTTATTTACTTAGGTAGTAGTATATTTCTAAACACACATTAGGCACTATGTCAGTCATCAAATAAGTCATAATTATACAAGAAGTAATTTTATTGGTGTTCTTTATTTTCATAAGGAAAGCCAGTCACAACTCGCACAGCACATACCCGTAGGTACGGTACATACAAGAAGCGAAAAAAGCAAAAGAAACACCGACCAAATGTAGTGGCACTTCAACTTGATCGATATTCAAAAATAGCAGCGTGTTGTAAGTACGTGCGCGCCGCCAAGGGATTTAGGTCATACGCTTATTGGCGGCAACGTAACACTTGCGGCCAAGGCCGGGGGTCCCTGGGGTCCGGCCAGCCCTTGAAGGCACTTGGCAATTTGTGGCATATTGAGAAATTTTGTAAAAAAAATGTTGGTGCAAAATGTCCAATATGTAACCAGAATTCTGTTTCTTAAGAGTCATCCATGTCACAAATGGAGATATAAAAAAAAAGGAAACATGGATATAATTTTCCTTCACATGATAATAATTCATATCGGTAACACAGCCTGCTGTAAAGTGGGGCCAAATACAATTTGGTCATATTTACGGTTCCATTGTTTCCCAAAAGTTTAAAAATATTTTAGCGTCCACTGAATTCATGGGTGGTAGCTTCTGAAATAGGCTTTTACAAATACTTATGGGCACTGCCGGTTATTTATAAATTATCGTCTCACACATGTCATAATAAATTATGAAATCTACTATATCGTGAATACACATATCAAACAATAACAGATAGGTTAACAAAATAGGCACTGCCGAAAACCACAGTTTTCATATTTCATGGAAAATATGAAAACTTCCATTGTACATAAAATCATCAATCAACTCTTGAAAAAATCCATAAACCAAAAGGCACGTTTACCAATTTCATAATTTCCATCACATCCAAGCAATCTGTTCTGGGCAAGTGGTCACCAGTCGCAGGCAGCTGTGCGGGCTGCGCGCGCGACGGTCGCGTGCCTCGTAAACGCACGAGCGGAGCCGAGCGCGCACGAGACAGCGCCGCCGCGCGCCGAACTCTGATGCCGCCAAACTTTGCGGGGCGTTTGATGCCGCCGCGATATCGATATTACAACGAGCTTTAAAGTTCTAGAAAGTTAGCAATGTTGTATTTTGGTTATTTTGGTTCGAATTAAACGTGTTTCTAAATTTTATTGAGCTGTATCAGGACATCATTTCTTAACTTCCATAAGGAGCTCTTACTCGTAAAGTTGAAAATACTAGATACTGCTCCCATTAATTAACGTTAACAATGAATTTAAAATTAACATTCCTTTTTGCAAGATTGTGATAATCGCTATATAAACGAACGTAGACACTAGGCATGCAACAAGACAGACAAGATAATGAGAAACAAGTTTGTTGCAAACGGATGCGCCGGCGCATAATAACCAACAATTAATACTTAAGAAAATTAACTAGACTGAACGACAAAGCATTCGCAAATCCACAGGTGTGTTCGTCAAGTTCCTGTCATATCTAGCAGATCTCGCCTTATAAAGAACTTGAACAAGTTCAAAACAATTAATATCCTCCGACGGAAATATCCACCCATAATGGTTCGTGCTTCCCTTCCATTATCAAAAATTACTATTGCAATTTGATTTCGATGGGCGGTACGGCGACGTGATCCAGTTGCAATACGAATTGTCTTTTTCAAATTAAATGCACCAATGTATGCTTAGGCCCCCCATTTCGTGTATTTCAAGTACCTCTATGTTATTATTTTTCTTTTGCAAAATGTAACCTGAGTTGAGGCACGTGTGGAAAAAGCACCTTTTGTTATTTTAATTTTGCAACGTCTTGTGTTCTGTGTGTATATATTCAAACCTACGTAGATAATGTTGCTTTTTATTTATTTCAAGGACATATGAAGCATTGGCAGTCCCAAGTTATAGGTGTCAATGGTGTGGGTGATAATTTATAGTAAAGTAATCGAATCTTAGCTTGTTTGTTTTACCTAGAGTTACGACTAGAGAAAGATAAATAATGGAGGTGTGAATTTTAGATTAACTTCTGTAAGCTGATGATAATAAGAAAACACGGAGTGTATCAGCTGCTTATCGTTGTGAGCAATTCTGAGTTTACTAAGAGAAACAGGTTCTTCTGGTGATTGTAGTCGATGGGATACCAACGTTACCAGCCAGTCGTTATTTGTTTATCTATGCTCTGCGGCTAGAACGCAATTCTTAGTGGAATCCCGTAAAGTCCCGTTGTTCCTTTACAGTACTTACCTATGTTTTGACTTCTAGATTCTAAAATGTGCCAGATGTGTGTGATGACCATGAAATAACCTAGTCAATTATATCATTAGACCTAGAGAGTCAACTATTTTCTATTGTTTTTTTTTGTTGCCAAAATTTGTAGCAATTTATCCGATTCTCATTGTATCTCATAGTGCTTAATATATTATTTTTATAGTAGGTACCTATATTTGTAGAGGTTCGAAAGGCACTGTGTCTATGTAAGTCTGTAAAGTACTGGGAATAAATCACGCTTGTTCATTTACGCTTATTAGCACTTATCTACACGAGCTTAAAATAGGAATATTTTATCGTATAAATTAGTTGAGGGTATGCAAAGATTTATGAGTGCAATATTTTGATTTTATTTTTAGTATCATGCCATAATTTAATATGGATGGAGTGGCCCTTATTTTTCATCACTAATAGCCTACAGTACTGGCATTCAGCGGCATCCGGTTAGACTGGAAGCTGACCCCAACATAGTTGGGAAAAGGTTAGGCAGATTGATTGATTGATTTAAATAGCTTATTTATTCTCTTGCATAATTTAGTGTAACAGATACGTTAAGATGGGTGATTGAAAAACATAAGTAGGAATTTATAAAAAATGTATTTAATTACAGATACAACCAAATGGTTGAATACTGGTATTTTTTATAACTATTTCATAAAAATCTTATAATATTAGGAATCTGTCTTAGGGTGCTAACCTATCTATTTACATTACAAGTCTTTGTCTCAAGATTTTCAAAATTTTATTTTACAAATTGAACGAACTGAAGTACAAAACAAGGTACCCAGTCGTTCAAAAATCTGAACATAAACTATACTTAAATATTAATGACTAGATAACAATTATAAACAATTGTAAAAATTACATTCTAAGTGGAAGTAGTAATACGTAAGGCTACACTAAGGCACAGCGTTATGTCGAATCACTTACATTATAACTAAATGCTTAAGTGGAACAAATAAATGATCGATTCAGTCTTCTTAGTGCTATTCCATCGATGTGGGAAATGCAGTGGGGGTATTCGTTCGGTGTCCAGTCACTCGGGGAATGCATCGATGGGGTCGTTACAGTCCACCATTATCCCCTCTCATTAGGAATATACTGATTGCGCTTAATTAGAGGTTCTCTCGGAGCCCTCGCGCTCCGATGCTCGAGTCCTCTGGAGGATTACTCGTTTTTTCATAATCACCAAGCCGCTGATTGGCCGCACTTTGATCACCGCAATGTACGGGTTCCTGGGAAAAAGGAAAAGCATATTTGAAATGTTTGAAGGAAAAAGTAATATTGCTACGATTTGCGTCAATGCTTTGTCAATAACAGGTAACCTAAGTCCTAAATCCTGGTTGTGGAGCTCCGTGACGGTATATAATTCCCATGAACAGTACACGATATCACCATATGTTTGCATAGAGCTTAGCAAATATTGTAACACGTGTGCCGCGCTCGCCGCCCTTCTATTTCCTCTTGAGATTTCGTCTTCCGGTACAATAAATTAATAGCCGACGAAGCGTCTCAAAACATTTTTTGCGAGTTTTTATATTTTGTTTTTAGTCGCGGCGCTACCGGTTCTACTTAATCTATCAGGACGGACCATATGGCGAGTTTTTAGCAAAAAGCTCTCACTGACCGGACGAAACGCATTAACTTGAGATATCTGTGAAAAACAGAACATGATTCTACTTGGGAATCGGAGTCATCTGTTATGCTACTTATTATTGGAATAGATCACTTTTATGTGCAATTTTCTCACTACATGCGGGGCGAACCGCAAGATTGTTAGAAGTAATTGCTGTTCGGCTATTGAAGCAAATAAGAAGGTGGAATGCGGGTCCCTGCTATCTACAACTTGAAATAGAAAAGTCTACCTTTGATCATAAAAAAAAGTTACCTAGCTGCGACTTGCGAGCTTTTATAAAGCGACATATTTTAACATTCGCCATTGTTGCAGACGTGCCATTGTGTCCTCCTAATTCTACAATGAAAAGATAAAGTCTATGTTACGGTTCAATGCTTGCTCATAATGGTCGATGTGTTTACTTTTTGCTTAGGATGAAGGTGAATCTTCATTCAAATTGTGCAATATAAAAGAGTCCGTCCCTAAGGCAACCGTGACTAAAAGATCGGCATAAAAAATACTATAAACTTTTTAACTACCTGACTATGCGAACATTTCTAGTGTGAATAAATATAATAAAATATATTTTTAACTTAAAACTGTGATAAGCTTAAAACGTTTACCTTCCAACCTAGCTTTAACAAATGACTGACTAATAAAAAATTAGATAACTTTGATGCTAATATTAACAGACGGCGGCGACGAAAGCAAACACGGTGATAAGAACATCATTATCAAACCTTGAAGGTTATGTTAACACACTTAAAATTCATTCATGAAATAACGTGCAGTGTTATCTTATGGAAAATATAGGTACCCTCAATATAAGATTTATGTCAATGATAAAATCAACAAACAATAATAAAATCAATCAGTTATCAAAAATGTCAATAAATAGAAGTTGGACTCACCTCCAATCACTGTTGCTGCCACCACGATATGACGTCTAGAAGCTCTTCATCTTCAGGACTCATTGGCTCGTAGGAGTCATAGGCGTCGTGACAGCCTGGGCCCGCTGAGGACTCGGACACGAAGGAGGGAGCTGGCGAGTGAGACTCCTCGGACAGCGGCGGAGTATGCGGCCCGCCACTTGTCATGACTATTCCTGAAGAATCGGAGCAGCCCTCTTCGCTCTCTTCAAGTAACCGCTTCAAGCTTTTAATGTATTCCACCGCCAGCCGCAAAGTGTCCACTTTGCTCAGCTTCCTTGAAGATCCTCTTCCCCCAGCGAGAGCTGCGGAGACAGCTGAAGGGATGTGTTGACGCAGTGCTGCAAAACCATTGTTTACTTGCTTCACTCTGTTCCGCTCCCGAGCGTTCCGCCGTGCTACGGAGGCAGGCTGGGTCGGGTAGGGCTGATGAAGATAAGATTTTTTTTTGCAGCGGTTGGGGTCCACTGGAGCAGGTGCTAATCTCCGTGGAGCCTGGGATTGTAGGTGCGTCAGTTTCTGATCGACACCGAGATTTTGGTACGTGTGAATAGCCGCCATCGGCATCGCGAATGTACGAGTGAACTAGGAGTGTGTATCGAGAGAGCACTTGTCTGTGCCGCGCGGAGGTCGCCGGTGGATTGGCGGAGGTGGCGCGCACCCCCGACGCTAAGTAGCGCGCGCGCCGGCGGGCTGCGGGCCGGGCGCGGGGCAGGGGAGCGGGCCGGCGCGCGCGCGGCACGCGCCCCGCCGCCCGCACGCTACTTGTTGCGCTGATCAAAATACGCCGGCGCTTATTATGCCATAGAGCGGTAAGCTCGCGCCGCTATTGTTGCACGTCGTTGCGCGTAATTATCCCGTCCATTACCATGTTCGGAAGACGGGCCCTGTTCACGTCTTCTATTTAGAAGTCGTTATAGTGAATAGACGCTGTTAACCGATCGGCGACGATATTGCATTATTAATATTGTCCCGGAGCTTTTGTTTTATTAAATGAGCCTTGTAAACTTTTTGGGATACAGCTCCATATAAACATACTTGTGTAACATCGCTCGAGGATATTACTTTCAAGAGTCCCTGTGCCTACGAGCATATTCCAAGTAATTAAAATTACTAAATACCATCTGAAAACAATTAAACAAAAATCGTACTAGTCAGTAGAGTCGTAGCTACTACGTAGCGACTACGGCGTAGCACTTAACTACGCTACCGTTCGGTCAACAGTATGAGTTGATTTTCTCAAAAAGTTTAGTTTCTTTAAGCACAAGTCGTTTGGTCCGTCTCGCGGTACGTGGGCAGGTGCACTGATGACGTTCATGCGTAACCTAGCCCAGTGAGTCGCCAATGGCACTTTATTTGATGGCTTACTCTCATTATAATGTTAGATCTTTTGATATTTATAGTTTACAAGCCGCTCTTTAAGTTCTTAGCCGGCATGGAGATAGATTAGAATACTAAGTTGTAAGGAATGAAGTTGTGTTATTTTCTACAAAACCTAACCATGAAGCCTATGTTTTAATTATGATATCTGTTTTAAATAATGACCATTTATTTAGACATGAAAAAATATTATAAGCATAATACTGTTAATGACATATTCGATCGTGACCAACCAGTTGATGTCCAGAAAGGCTCGACTGGCTGTTCACAATGGTGTGCTGGTACCTACGCTTATGTATGGAAGTGAATGTTGGGTGTGGCAAAAGAAGCATGAAATTATTCTACAATAAATGCTGTGGAAATAATTTTCTTGCCAAGCACGTGTGGTGTGACTATGAATTATAGACTGAGGAATGATGGAGAAAGCAACGGTGTGGTCTAAAAGAAGATGTAGCTACAAAAAAAACCGGCCAAGTGCGTGTCGGACCACGCACAATGAAAGGTTCCGTAGTAAGAATTTATCCCAAAAACAAACATAACATTGGATACCAAAAAAAAATTGTTATGTCATAATTGTCAATTTTCGGACTTTTTCCTTTACTTTTGCTGGGAGACCTTGCTTCTTGCCAAATTTCATGATTCTAGAACAACGGGATGTACCCTGTAGCTTTTGATTTACTTGCGAGTATCAAATTAAGTCATAAATGGCCGTATGTTTTTATTGCATTGACTTGGTAGGTTGAGTTTTTTAGGACTTCAAGAGACCATAGACCTACGTATTGGATATTAATTTCAACTTGATACCTCTATACGTTCCTGAGCAAAAGGGTCTTGACAGACTGACAGACAGGCAGACAAACAGACAGACAGACGGACAACGAAGTGATACTATAAGGGTTCCGTTTTTTACTTTTGAGGTACGGAACCCTAAAAATTTAAAAGAGTATGCTTATATGGTTTAGTCATGTTGAGAGGATGAATGAAAGGCGACTAACAAAAGGTATTATTTACAAGGCAGAAGTGAGTGGAAACGCCGGGTGGGGACGCCATAGGAAGACATATAGTGGCCTTACTGGTGATGTTATTCAGAAAGGTTAAAGTTAGTAGTACCCGAAATTGAGCGACGTAAAAATACGGGAATTGCCCCTCTGGGCAACCAGACCATAACCATAACCAGAGGGGCAATTCTCGTATTTTTAACAACGTTCGCAATCTCATCTCAGTCTCAATCTGTCAAAAATTGTATAGCGTCTACCTACATTTTGACATTTCATTGTCGCTGACATTAAATTGCGACTTGAATTTGAACGTTTTTAGGTACGAGAATTGGCCTTCTGAGGGGCAATTCCCGTAATTTTAACAACGTTCGCAATATTATCTCAAGACTCAATCTGTCAAAAATTGTACTAAACGCTATACAATTTTTGACAGATTGAGTCTTGAGATGATATTGCGAACGCTGTTAAAATTACGGGAATTGCCCCTCAGATCTATGAATGTAAACGAGGCAAAAGGAGAATTTAAGGATCGTAGCAGGTGACGTTCTGTAGTTTCTGCCTACCCCAGTGGGAAGAAGGCGTGAGTTTATGTTACTACTAATGAATCAAGCAAACAATAAATATGCTAAAAACAAAACAACATCTTCTAAAAGTTTGTGCCAATACCGACACAATCAAATGCAAACCAAAATCTACCATTGATTCCTAAGATATCAGCTGATTCTGGCAGGTGTAACATGGGGCACGACACTCCCTGCCAATGACATTAAACACTAGACGTTGCCATGATTACAGTGTGAAGTGTGGAAGTGAGACACATAGTAGACGAAATTAGTAGGAAAATTGAGACAAAGCATCGTATCTTCTGTCTCTTACGGCGTGCCGTATTTTTGCTTGGCGGACTTTCAAATGTTAGCCAAACAAAGTGCTTTCACTGTTACAAAATTTATCTTGCGTCGATTAATTTAACTTTTTTGGACAGTTTTTGCATTGTGCAAATGTATTGACATGGGTTTCATTCCAAAATATGGAAGATTCCTTACGTTAAACCTCATTTCTAATACCACATAACCTAGATAAAGTATTATATTGCTGTCTCATGACCGGCCACGCGGTGGCTCGATCTAGATGTATATTATCTAAGCTCCCCGCATATTTCACCTCTACACTTTAAATTTTGACTTCATTTTAAATTCTCAATCCATACTAATATTATAAATTCGAAAGTAACTCTGTCTGTCTGTCTGTCTGTCTATCTGTCTGTCTATCTGTCTGTCTGTCTGTCTGTCTGTCTGTCTGTCTGTCTGTTACCTTTTCACGCCTAAACTACTGAACGGATTTCGATAAAATTTGGCAAGGCTATAGATGGCATCCTGAGGAAGGACATAGGCTACTTTTTTTCTGAAAAATAATCCTACGGGGGGTGATATAGGGGATGAAAGTTTGTATGGGAAACTCAGCATTTCTTAAGTTAGGAATATGAAAATTCTAATTTATGCTTTCGGTAGGAAATAAAGAAACATGCGATTAAGCATTTTTGAAAAATCATCCCCTAAGGGGGTAAAATAGGGGTTGATATTAAAATTCACAAAACTGCACAGATTTCGATAAAATTTAGCAAGATTATAGATAGCATCCTGGGGAAGAAAATAGGCTACTTTTTGTCGTAAAAAATAATCCTACAGGGGGTGATATAGGGGATGAAAGTTTGTATGGGAACCCAGCATTTCTTAACTTAGTGATATTTATGAAAATTCAAGTTTATTATTTTGGTAGGAAATAAAGAAATATGTGGTTCAGCGTTTTGAAAAATCATCCCCTAAGGGGGTAAAATAGAGGTTGATTTTAAAATTCACAAAACTGCACGGATTTCGATAAAATTTGGCAAGATTATAGATAGCACCTTGGGGAAGAACATAGGCTACTTTTTGTCGTAAAAAATAATCCTACAGGGCGTGATATAGGGGATGAAAGTTTTTATTGCGAACACAGCATTTCTTAACTTATTGATATTTATGAAAATTCAAGTTTATGATTTTGGTAGGAAATAAAATAATATAAGGTTCAGCGTTTTGAAAAATCATCCCCTAAGGGGGTAAAATAGAGGTTGATTTTAAAATTCACAAAACTGCACGGATTTCGATAAAATTTGGCAAGGCTATATAGCATCCTGGGGAAGAACATAGGCTACTTTTTTTCTTTCAAAAAAAACCTACGGGGGGTGATATAGGGGATGAAAGTTTGTATGGGGAACCCAGCATTTCTTAAGTTAGGGATATGAAGATTCAAATTTATGCTTTTGCTTTATGCTTTAGGAAATTAAGAAATATATGGTACACACGGCTACATAACAAACAGCTCCAGTTTAAGGTGATCTCACATTGTATAGAATTTCAGTACAATGAGAGGTCAGCTTATACTGTAAATGTATAGCTAGATAAGTAGCTGTTTACAGTGTTTTTGAAAAATCATCCCATAAGGTACAATATGGGTTGATTTGAAAATTCACAAATAATATTAAAATGTTTGTGTACCTATCTCTTTTTAAGAGATTTAAGGGATTGGAAATGTAGTCACAGTTCGTATATTGACTTCTTGAGGTAACATTTAGTCTTTATTTCATGCGACTTTTTTACGACGAATGGATTTTCATACGGTTTTCACCAAAGCAGTGATTCAGTTGTTATTTGTTACGGTTTTTTTGTAAATTGTCTGAATTATGACGATGATTGTTGAAGATGTCGGAAAAAATCACGCTGACTGGGAGCTTTAAGCCCACCATACACGGCAACGATATATCCACAACGGCAACGATATGTTTTCCACATGAACGTTCCCATGAGATATATTCCAACATCTACGCGGGCGAAGCCGCGGGCAAAAGCTAGTTCACAAGTAAATAATACTTTGGAATTTTAATAGAATAAACGTTACGATTCGTCACGATTCGATTCGATACGATTTCAACATTTATATCTGTAATTTTTATGGTGTGCATAATAAAGAGTATTCTATCTATCTATCTATCTATCTACGATTCAAAAATTGTCAACAAAATCTATTATTGGCGTGTGAACTACGTGTGATCTTAAAGGTATCGGCAGGTTGTGGCAGGTGTACCGGCGCGCGATACTGTCCCACTATTTCTACGTCAGCTGTATTGTGATGTTACCCGTTTTGGAGCCAAAGCAATATACACGAAATAAGATAACATGTTTTGATATAAAGATATGTGATAAATTGATAATGTAATAGGTATATCATAATAAAATATATGATTTCATAATTTAAGACCTAATTTGTTTAGATTTTTAGGGTTCCGTACCTCAAAATGAAAAAACGGAACCCTTATAGGATCACTTCGTTGTCCGTCTGTCTGTCTGTCTGTCTGTCTGTCTGTCTGTCTGTCAATCTGTCAAGACACTTTTTCTCAGAAATGCGTGGAGTTATCAAGTTGACATTAATATCAAATACGTAGGTCTATGGTCCCTTGAAGTTCTAAAAAAATCAAGCTTCTAAGTCAACGCAATAAAACTACGGCCATTTATGCGACACATTTAGATAGTAAATCAAAACCTTTATGGTATTTCCCATTGACTTAGAAGTAAATCAAAACCTTTATGGTATTTCCCATTGACTTAGAATCATGAAATTTGGCACAAAGCAATGTCTCACAAATAAAGGAACAAGTCCAAAAATTATTAATTTGTAATTTTATCATATACATTTTTTTTTTTTTTGGGAGTACCTACAATGCTAAGTTTGTTTTTGGGATAAATTCTTTTCAACTACGGAACCCTTCATTGTGCGTGGTCCAACACGCACTTGGCCGGTTTTTAACATTTTATAATTGATACAGTGTTCCACAGCAACAAAAATCTGGGTGAAAATATTGACATCTTAGAATGTTATCATGAATATTTTAAGTACCTAGTAGCTGGATGTTCAATAAATTAATTCACTTTCTTAATTAATGAAGTACCTAACTACGAATGCAATCACATGTCTTATTTAATTTATATCACCGATGAATGCCAATTTACTTTGACATTTATAGTCTAAATATAAATTAAATTTTAATGTGCACAGAAAATAAATTATTTCTCGTTAGACCTGAATTACATTTAGGAATTTTGTAATGAATATTCATATCTGTAGGTACAGAGGATTGTTATAATTGAATTTAAAATTGGTATAAGAAAATATCATCCTTGTAGGGATGAACGGGCAGGCAGAAGTACATAGTAGGTTACTATTTAATTGGTGCACCAAAATTTCGTCAGTTAGGTATGCGGTAAAACGCAATGGCTATCAATAGTAAAAAGTTTACGTCATAAGCAATAAGAGGAATTCAAAATAAATTCCTACAATAATATCGTGTCATTGTCTTAGAAAATATAAAAATGAATAAACATGCAGAGGCTAGAAATACAAAAAAAAAATATGTGAAGTCAAAAGATCGCCTTTAAACTAGGAACGGAATTTTTGCTTGCTCTATCACGCACACACTCACCTACACATTCCCGAAACTACCCCTAAATTGGCACAGTTACGCCATCTATACCCAACCCTTAAGCCAAAGGAAACTTCAATCGATACTCGCCGCAACCAAAGGGAAACATTTCTACAAAAGAATAGCAGATGGCGTTCGGTCGGCGCAGGGGTTGTTTTTTGGGGTGGTTTCGACTGTAATAACTTTCAAATCATGTTCGGCTATTTATATAGATGGCGTTAAAAACAAAAGAAGGTAGACACATAATAGAATAAAATTATTGCCTATTTTGCTACGATAATTTAATCGACTAATAAGCCGATTAATTCTGAATCATACTCTGTAACTTATATTAAAAAAAAATACAAAAGAGAATTGATTGTTTTTTTTTTATTATCGTCGTATCTAATGTCTGGGCTATATGCGATTAATTCTGAATCATACTAAAAACAAAAGAGAATTGATGTTTTTTTTATAATCATCATATCTAATGTCTGGGCTATATGCCTGTCAGTATTTTTTTTTCTTTCCGAGGAGAATGTATTGCATTATCACTATAAACACCCCTCCTATATAAATATAAGTAATAATAAAACATTTGAGTCATAATAAGTAATATTGTGTTCTAAGTTAAAATGCTTTTTCCTATTTCTACTTATTCATGTATATTCCTATTTCAAGTCATTTTTAATTTGTCGAAGTCCCATGAAAACGTTCGATATTAATTAGTCGTTAACCAAATTACACTTATAAACGTGTGCTACGAAATTAAACTATCGTAGAACTTTCCCATGTATGACATCGACATTTATTGATACGGTAGCTAAAAGCCAATTACAGCAAGTAACACGGGATACGGCACAGCCTTTACACCTAAACTCACACAAATGATGCTATTAATTAAAAATATAATAAACTTCTCCCCGCGAACCTTATTATCTACCTGTTAATTACTCGCGTCTTCAGTAAAGCCTTCGATAACATCGAAGTCCAATTTTACGAGCGAAAAAACCGATGAAGATGTATAAAATCAGTGTAGTTATGCTTGTGTCTACTTAATTAAGAATTCCATAATTGAAATCAAATCGTGGGAATGTTCATATCAATTTTTTGGCTGTCGTCAAGGACTCGTAGGAAATGTTTTTACTTTTACGTTTTTCCTTTTTTTACATTTGCTTTATAGCATTGCCATCCAACGTGGCAACTAACGCTGCCAGCCTTTTGGGAACTTTTTCCACTGACAGTGATGCGGACGATTTTTTGATGGCCAATGAGCTTATATAGGGTGTAAGTGTAAACAGTGGCAATCTTTTAAGGGGTCACTGTACTCATCATTATGAACATCTTTTATTATGGGACCAAAACCTGAAATCGCGAAAAAAAAATCAACTGCTCCCTACATTTTGACGAGTTTGATATAGGTAAATGAACTGAACAGCTGATTTTTCGTATATGAATAGATACACCTTATATACTTGTAAATAATAGTAGCGTTAGATTGTATATTGTATTTAAGATTTTTGTAGAAAATATACTTAAAGTAAACATTTAAATTAATAATAATATTTTTTCTTTTTCTCAGATGACTTCCATGAGATAAGAATCAAAAAGTTATAAACATTAGGCTTCATTTATTCTCTCGTTACAGGGATGCATATTTTAACGATGACGATCTAAATTTTGCGAGATGCTGTCAAAGATGACATATAACTCGTAATTAAGACAATAATGTAAAATTTATCTTGATCGATATAAGTAATTTAATTGGATTATAAAGCCTTTGACTTAATGGATTGAGAAAGGCGGCCTACCACTTTGATTGGAAGCAACTCGGTACACTCGCGTTTTTGCCGATACCAGACATTTTAAATAGGCCTCCGCCGTAATTATGCTGTCATTTCGCAAATTTATTTACATTTTTAATAACCGCATCGGTTTCACGAATTAATTATATTCAGCGTCAGAAAAGCGTTATTAAAATAATTTATATTGATCGTACGTATGTACGGACAAGCTCGTGTAAATAGTTATTTAATGCGTTATTCAATAAATTATACAGTCAGCTAAAGTTACATCGGAGTTTTAGCCGGAGTTACATGCAATACAAATGATAATACCACGTCGTGCGACACAGACAGATTCTGATTGTCATCAGAACAAACGTTCTCTGACTCTTTCTCTCGGTAAATAACTTTGGGTTAGAGGCAATAACTTCTCTAGGCGCGCGTAGGGCTATCATTTACGAAATAACAATCGCAAATAAAATGCGATGCGCGTGCGCGGGTATTAGCGGTGTTGCGCGCAAACATCGCGGTCGGGTGTGTAATTTCACGTGCGCTGACACGGAGGCTGTTTGGCGAGATCGCCATACCACAATATATCACATGCTCGCGTACGCCGCCACACTGTATAATTCGTGTAATTTATAGTAGTCGGTCGACTAGTAGCGAGCGGCCGACACGGTTAATAGCACGTAACCACGCGACAGAAGCATTCGTGTGCGCTCGCGCCGGGCAGCGCCGCGGGCACGCCCCGCCACCAGCCGATGCCCATTCCATTAAACGCACCTACATCATAGCCCTGCGTTACGCTCTAGTCTGGACCCAGCATCACCGGTGATTAGAATGAATTATGATATCTTTTTACTTGTAATAGTAGTCTTCATCTGCACCGGGTTTACGTGTGAAGTGTACTTCTTCTACATTGTTACACACATTCTCATGTCCTTAGTAGATCGTCCATCGGACATAGATCACTTTGTGTTAACAATATTTTTTTACTAATAAAGAATAGTTCTTATACTTCATTATGCGTAAACGATGGCTAGCGAACAATAAACGTCACTTTAATATTATTAATATTGCAATAAATTTTAAGTGGTGACTGTACCGCACTTGGGTACCGAGTGTATTTAAACAACGCGGCGTTTTTTATTTATACCTCTAGTATAAAGTTCGCACACCATAGTGTTGTGTTTTTTTTTCAGCTCATCTGTGGCGATTATTCATTTATCAAACAAATGGCGGAGCTTCATCAAACGAATATCTCTCTGATCTTACAGTGGGATCGTGTATATTATTAATTATAAACATATAGCGAAGCGCCGATTGGAATAGACGTTTGTATATATATGTGGTCGCTGAATGCTATATGTTGGTTGTATGACGGTAAATTATACCAAATGAGAGTAAATAATAAATGATGCTCGTTTAATGGGTACATATCATGCGTGTTCCACCAACATGGGGTGTCGATACTGCTTCGGGCCCCATGTACTTATAATGATCTGCTCTTAAAAATGCAACAGCGTATAAGTAACGACAGCGACCAGCCGCTTATATTTACTGATATCTAAGTATCTTAGTTTACTCTTAAAGCTTGCGTGACTTGTTTTCATTTACTTTTACTCTAATTTATTAAAACAAATCTTTAAAAACAAAATACGTTACATGTTTTCTTTCCATAACCAGCCTATAACGGTCCCACTGCTGGGACACAGGCCTCCTCTCTGTGAGTACTGTGAGCCGTAATCCAACACGCAGGCCCAGTGCGATTTGGTAGATCATATGTCACCATGTCTTCGAATTTTTGGTTCTTGAGAGCAGTAGTGATGAAATAAATTACACAAAGTAATGCGCGTGCCTGGATTCGAACACACGATCTACAACTCAGAAGTCGGGGCCGTTCCCACATGTTTTCTTTAACGAAAACTATATACCTTTTAATAAAATTGCAACTTGTCAAAATAATGACTGAAAATAAGTTAATCACATAAAAATGTCGTCGAGCTACTTTAAATGTGTTTCTTAAACAAAATTGACGGCAAATACGTTCAAATTAGAGGGCGCAAAACAATTATCAATATTTAGCGTGTTACTCGAATTATAGTCTGTGGTCAGATGCTTGAGGCGGTTGGAACGTCAGCTTGTACCTACATGTGTACTTAATCGCAGGAACAACTTATTAATTAATCATTTCGCTTAATTAAAACAAGATTAACATAATGATTATCTCTTGGATTTAAAGGTAAATTACTTCTTAATATATGTTTGGGCGTTCGCGATGTTGTATTAATTACACTACTTTTTGGTTTTGTATGGTTTGTAAACATGAAATAGTACTGCTTCAGGTAAGGTAAATACATGGTATTGCCATAATTATACTTTTAAAGAGAAAAGTGTTTGTAGGTATAGTAGCACATCTTTGAGGAATTTTCAGATTGTTTATGTTAATTATTTTGACATATTATAAGAGCTTTAGGATTAGGGGAAGACAAAGGAAACTATGAATGGCCTGTGTGAAAGATGACATGGCTAGAAAGGGGTCACCACCTACCGAGATGACGATTAATAGAGAAGTATGGAAAAAAAACTGGCCAAGGGCATGTTGGACTACGCACGATGAAGGGTTTCGTAGTTGGGATTAAATTAATTATCCCAAGAACAAACTTAACATTATAGTTGAAAAACATGTTCTCTCATACATTCCAACAGTAAATGTAAGTTTGTACTCACAATATTGAGAGATTTACTATGTTGTTTTAAGACCACAAACTTCTTATAGGTTTTCCTGTAATCTACAGGTAAAGAACTATTTTCTGTTTTTTTTTTTTTTAACTTTAAGCTCAGTAATTTCGGAGATAAGGCCCTTATCTATGAAACTACTAAACTTAAAATTTTGTCTATTTTGTTAAATAACTTTAAAACTGTTAACTTTAAAATTATAAAAATATATATTTGGGACCCTCATAGTAAGCCCTTTTATTTGATATATCACACGGTACAGTTTGCAAAACTTTTTTTTAATTTTCTTATTTGCCTCTATAAGTGACCCCATATTCAAAATTCATTTATTTACTTTACCCGTACGTGTTTGGGTCACAGAAATCCAAATGTGTGTCCAATTTCAACTTAATCGGTCCATTAGATTCGGAGCAAATTGGCTGTGACATACAGACAGACAGACACACGAGTGATCCTATAAGGGTTCCGTTTTTTTCTTTTGAAGTACGGAGTCTTAAAAAAAGGGACATGTTGCGCCGACCCCAAATAGGGCAGGCGAATGATGAATGATAATGATGATAAGTCGTTGATTGAAAATGAGTGAAATTAAAATAAAATTGTTGTGGTAGTATATTTCAACTACCAAGAAATCAAATCCATGAAAGGAAACAATATTTTCAAAACGATTGCACGTCTACTGCAAATTCTACAACACATTATTTTTCATGTTTCCAATAAGCGACAAACCTTATTGTAATACCAATTTATACCACTAAACATATAAAGCAACATATTCGTTATAAGTTATGGAACTTATTTCTACTGGCTTTCAAATATATCTTAACAACAACACTACCTTTAGAGAACTGTAAAGTCATAAAGTCAATCAACGATATAAAAAAACTTCAGGACATAAAAATTTGTTTCTCTTTGGCATTTTACTGAAACATTGTAATGTCTAAGCTAATTCTTAGTTAAGTATACAAAACTTCTCTTGATAAAAATTAACTTACCTAAAAACGATTAAACCGATTCAAACAACACGTTAACCCTTATCCAAATATTGAACCACGCAAGACCCTTTAACCATCCACTTACACTACAACAAGTTACCGTGGAATCATAAGTTTATAACTAAGTATATTCCACATCGAAGTTCAAACATCTAAACTCATTCTAAGTGGAACTAAGCAAGGTACCGTTACAGGCGTAGCTATGTTCACCTATTGTTGAATGAGGCAAGCCTATTGGCTCTGTTTCAGAGTCTTGGCGACGGCTCCTCCAATCACAGCGAGGAGGCTTTGCCTAGCAATAGATTTGCGTTGGCAGTCACTTCGTATGCGTTGTAGGTATTTAGTAAGTAATTAAAGGTGCTATTCATTGACTGTAGGAAGTGTTAGATCGAATATGAAATGAATGTTATTACTGTATCTTATTGGTGGCTTATTTTAGTTGATTCAAATTAGTTTAATTCCTATTGGGATGTACGATGTCTAATGGGTGTTGGTCTAATTAGAATATTTCGTATTCGTATTCCAAGATGAATGTATTGGCTGCATGTGGTTGCTTATTAGTATATTTTATTAAGTTTTCATTTTATGAGTCGCTCGCCTCCACGAACAAAGGCTTAATTATTAATATGGCCAGTTTTATAAACATTTAACGAAATAACTCGATAGAATGTTTACATTTAACAGTATAACTGTCCACCGGAGTCTATCTGCTTGTTCTACAATTTTTGGTAAAGTTATACACTAAACTGAAGCATCTACTCATTTCAGAAAAAGTGAAAGTAAAAATAATATTATCACGAATAATATTACACCAATCTAAATTCATAACCCTAATCCACCTACAAAAAACAGTATAAAATTATACTGACCTTTCAAAATAAAACCATTATTTATCATCCAAATTACTCTACACTTCTCCAAAACGCCAACGACTACGCAGAAACGACATCCCATTCACAAAAGAGATTCGATTCCAATTTCAAATTCATGTCACATTGACAATCGGCTTCCGAATACGCGACACTATGGTATAGAGGGCGGAACTTTTACTTTCGTGAAAAAATAGAGGTGCGTACTATCACGTAGGCACAATTTCCTCGTCATTACTGTGAACGTGTCATAATCTGTGACCGGCGCAGGCGCCAGATTTTTATTGTCTTCTCGGGTGGTTGTGGCGCGTGGCCGGGTTATTGATGAGACGTCTGGGGTTATTTCATAGAAATATACGATTTGTATGTGTTGTGCTATGTGGTTTATTAATTAGTTTACGTAGAAATATAATTTCAAATTGCTTATATCAAGATATTTTTTTTTAGTTCCTGAAAATTCAATAAAATAAATGACATTATTTACCTACGCAAACATGAGACTTTTGCAGTTATTTTCTTTCAACCCATGGTATTTACATTACAATAAAGAAATTTAGTAAAAAATGTGAAAATACTACATCTCTTTTCGCCTAACAAAAGACATCAACGAGGCATGCTTTTTTGAGAATAAACCATAATAAAATTATTATTATTACTAGCTGACCCGACAGACGTTGTCCTGTCTTAGCTATGAATATTGTAATGTAAACGCGTGAAGTTAAAGTAGTCGTTAAGTTTTATGAAATTTTCCAATTTTCTGCGAAATTTTCTTATTTTTTTCTTTCATAAGAACCTTCTCCTGACAATAATAAACACAACAAAAAAAGAATTAGCGAAATTGTTCCATCCGTTCACGCGTGATGCGATGACCAAGGGAAATAGGGATTCATTTTTATTATATATATAGATTACAAGTCTATGCTGTCTACAGCCTACCTCAAAAAATACCAATAGGATTTTTTCTGAATCATACGGAACCCTAACATAAAATAACATACAAAATCATAATTTCAAACAGTTAAATTACAGCACCAATTTATTACAACGTCGTCGTAAACATTGTATGATATAAACGAAACAATTATCTGAATTGATATAAGGCAATGATCTCTAATTATGGGCCACAACAAAACTCTGCAAGTAGCAATTTGACAATGGCAAATGTGGCCAATTGTCAATGAGCGAGGGGACCACGTGACTCCATTCATTGTACTTATGTATGATTGTGCAAAAAGAAAGCCGCGAACGTTAAGCAGCGATATATAATTTAAAATGATTACTGGTAATTTATAAAGTGCCTTTTTAAATGTAATGGAAACTTACTTTGGCGAGTAAGGATGGGAAACTTTAAATTTATGAAACAAATAAAATCAATGTGTAGACCGACAGGGTAAGACCATGATTTACATAACAATATGTACTTCGGGGCCCAGACGGAGATGGCGGGATGAGCTGGACTCCTTCAAAAAGAACTGGTCTTTAGCAGCTTTAAACAGAGAGAAGTGGAAAGAGAGTAGGGAGTCGTTTGCTCAACAGTGAGATATCACAGGGTTTTAATATAATTAATATAATATATTATTTAATTAATTAATGCCAATAGCATATTTTTTAAACGTATAGTAGAAATATACCGACTAAAAATACTTATAAATATAGGTACGTTTTTATTAAGTATTTATAGTTTAATAGGGAGTTACGTCTCTATAAAAAATGCTGATCAAATAATATTTAATAAGCTTAATGCCACCGCCGATGCCGACAATTTTTATGTTTCTTTTAATAAAAAATTAAACTTCATCTAGTTGCCTATTTATATTTCCTTTAAATTTTAATTTAATAATAACTTAACTAAGACTTTTACGATGATTATGATTTACAAATTTTATTATCAGTAGCCGACGAGTCTATAAAAATGTCTTGTACTTTAAAGGTCTGTATTATCAAAAAACATGTACTTATACATACATAATTCTAATAAGCTTTTGCCCGCGGCTTCGCCTGCGCAGAGGTCGAAAATTATCTTAAAGGAGCGCACCTACTACCGGAATAAAAGACAGTACCTATCCTATGTCCTAATCCAGGTGGTCATGGTCTACCCACGATCCAAATTTCATCCAAGTCAGTTCAGCCGTTTTAGCGTGAAATCGTAACAAACAAATAAACTCACTTTCGTATTTATTATAATACTAGCTGCACCCCGCGGTTTCACCCGAATAAACCGGGATAAAAAGTATCCTATGTGTTAATTCAGCATATAAGCTATCTATAGGCATACCACATTTCATTCAAATCGGTCAAGCCGTTTGAGCGTGAAGAAGTAACAAACATACAAACACACACACACACACAAACTTTCGCCTTTATAATATTAGTGTGATACTACTAGCCGCGCCCCGCAGTTCTACCCGCGTAGACCTAGATAAAAAGTAGTCTATGTATAAATTCAGGGTGTCAGCTACGTCCACACCAAATTTTATCAAAATTGGTGCAGCCGTTTGAGTGTGAAAAAGTAACAAACATACAAGTGACGATATTAATGCAAACACAAATGTATAGGTAACATTACACTCGCAAAAAAGTTTACACGGGCATCAAGGAAATAAATAATTTCAACAAAGTCGAAGTCACACTTTTATTTTACAAAAGCCGCCACCCGCGTCGGCTCATACATCACGCCTCGCCGTCTTGGTATAGGCAGGACTGCTAAATGTGACTGTCTGATAGAATCGTACGTGTCATTGGAATATTTATACCCTGAGGTACTTTAATGTGAGATGAAAGACGTATTTGCAGGACGTGGGAAAGTTTCAGATGGCTATAAAACTTTTCAGACTGAAAAAAAAGGACGAACTTACGCACAGTTACTTTTGTAATTTTCTTTTTTTTTAAGTGGCATTAAAGTTAATATTTGTTGTTGCATATTTTCTTATAATAACAAATTAACACTATAAACGTTTAAAAAAAACCGGCCAAGTGTGACTTGGAATCGCACACGAAGGATTCCGTATCGCCGTACAATATTTAACACTACATTTATTATTTAAAAAAATACTTCTTTTCAAAAAAAAAAAACACGTTTCTTGTACGGGGACTCCCTTTAATTTTTAACTTTATTTTATTTTTGTCATTTTATAGCGGCACTAGAAATACACAATCTCTGAAAACTTCAACTGTCTACCTTTTTACGGTTCACAAGATACAGCCCGCTGACAGACAAACGGACGGATAGCGGAGGCTTAATAATAGGGCTCCGTTTGGCACCCTTCGAGTACGGAACCCTAAACAGCATAGTAGGTAATACGAAATATCCAGTCTATTGACCTGTGCCAATGCCAATGACCGTAACTATGTAATTTATGTCTTCCTCGATAGTCTAGGAGGCAAACCTAGCATCAATGCGACCTTTATAGGCAAATAACTACAGCCTAATATTCAAGCAACTAACGCGAGACGGTAAAATATTATCCAACTCTTGTCACTAGAATAAAATGCCCATAAAACTAATTAGCAATCTAAGGGTTTACGACGCTATAAATGAATAAAATGGACCCAAGCCCAACAGTTCACATGAGTTTTACCGATGCTTTTTGTCTTAAGAGGCTGATGAAGACATTTCAACTAATTAAAAGTCAAACGTTGTTTAGAATGCGTAGCACATCAATATGTATGAACCCAAAGTTTTCAAAAGTAAAGCAAGAATACCTTCTTCACATTAACAACGATCAGTAGCACTAATTTCAACTCTACTCCAACCAACTTAGCCCTCATTAGGATTCATCTTGTCGATCGCAATGTTGCGCCGGAGTATTTAAATAATAACAAAAAGGTTCAGCACCTCCGCCACGATCATTATGATGATCGGCTGATTGTAATTAAGCGTCCGTCTCGCGACCGTACTACGGGAGGCCAAATAAAAAACTGAGATACTGTATAGCAACAATGAGGTATTAATGAAATGCCGATCAATTAACATGATGCCGCGGTGGGGTGCGCACCTCTCTGTGATGCATAAATAACACATTTCCCTTAATCTACAAATGGTCGGGTTATACGGTAAAAACCGATTTGGCGCTCGTAAGGCTCGCCCCGTGGTGCCTCGCCAGCGGGGAGTTACCGCACTCTAGTGAGAATTTACTATAACGCCATAAAAATTAATGCTATTCCACTTCGATTGCCAAGTAAAAACTTTCGCAGTCTAAGATATTCGAACTAGTGGCGACGCCATCGCACCAAAGCTGAACTTTAAAACCATTTTGTTCTCAATTAAATGCTTATCTACTTACAAAACACTGTATCTATTTAAGCCCGAATAGATTTTTTAATAGAAATACCACTTTTGCCTCATAAAATCTTAAGTTTATACCGTTTAATATCAGTGAAGACGTGCACTTAAGCAAGATTACACGAGTTCTTTTTTATCCGCGCATAAGAGGCCGAGATCGGTTAATACAGCTAACGAAATAAAGTGCCAATGAAATTACCGGATCGCTTAGTGAGTATGCTTACCATTACGCGAATATAAAAGTTCCTCACTTAATAAAGAAGTAGATTTTACACAGAAACCAGATATGCAACATTTGCAAGTCCAGTTCCGAAATAATCGCCAGTAGGAATTTAAATAAGGTGCCAATTAGAAGGAGGGTCGCGAGTGCTGGCATCATTATAATGTCTTTTAATAATTTTATGTGAGCGACATTAAATGTTTGACGTTTACGGCTTAATAATAAAATCGTGGTAGCGGGCGCGCGTTCGTGTACTCAGCTTTAAGCAACCAATAAACTTTACTCAGCTTACAAGGTTTGCCTGGCGTCGTTTAGATTAGACTTTCGAATGCGACACTGTTTTATTAATATTCGTGTGTTTGTTTGCAGGCTCCGTTGGTCCTGCACAGTTTTAACCCAAGATGGCTTTAGTGCTTATAATAAAAACTAATGTATCTACTTTATCGAAGTCATAATGATACCGCAATTAAGTTATTAAATGCAAAACAAGATACTAAGCGTATTAACAAAATTAACTTTAAAAAATGTAATAAATTTCCTAAGCCAGTAATAACATTTATTTTGTTAATTTTACAAACTATTAAATCATTTTCTGAAAATAAAACTGTAGGATAGCGAAGCTTGAGTATAAATTCCAATAGTTCACTCGATTAAAAAAGATAAAACAACAATTTGCATATATCAACCGCGGAGGTTGTGCGTGTGTGGTAAAGCGCAAAAAGCAACTTTTGAAACATGAAACAATAAATCAAAGCACAAAAAATACGTGTTACCGCGGTCCGTTGTTTACACATACCCATCGACATTGTCGCGAGCCCTAAAAACAACCAGAGCTGCACTTGAAACCTTTAAGGAGAAGCTATGCCTCGAAGGCTTCATAGTAAAAAGTAGTCGAACTAATAAGGCAATATCAGGTACGTTTCATCTGTAATAGTTTATGTTTAGAGTCTCATTGAAGATGTATGACGAGTGGGTTTTTGTGACCCATCTGTTATATTTTTTGAGTTGGTCTGCTGCGCCTTAAGAGACCCGCGTTGTAATAAATACTTCTCTTTCCTCATTACCTTACCGCCCAAACCGACGACATGCAGAATGCAAAAACAGCAAATGACATACGCCAATACACGGGCTACATATTCACTTAGCGAAATTGAGAAATAAAGAGATTTTTTATCATTCAAAACGTGCTCTAATTGATATTTTATTCAACGCTTGTGCTCGTTGGGTGGCGGACATGGAAATATCAATAATGAATATGACACCAACGACGCTGTGCGGCGCTTTTGTTTATGTAAATTGAATATATTTCATACAAAGAGATTTTTTCTTTATATTGTTAATCCAGGAGCGCATGTTCATTTAAATGATTTTATACTAAAATTCAGCATCATTTTCTTTTACAAGGTAAGTACTTACTGAGTGGAATCTGCAGTAGATGTTGGTATACATACCTACATATACCTACTTACTTAAAAAAAGTGTAATTTACATTTTATGATGGACGTTACTAGCAAGGAACTACATGTCTAACTATAAATAAGATCTTATTAGAAAGCAATGTTATGTATGTATCTCTAAATTTTTTAGGGTAAGTATTGTTAACCTGTTAATAAGGGCACCTAAAAACCAAAACAAGCAGATGTTACATCACAAGCTCAATTAAAAATAATAACATGATTGATTCATACAAAAACAAACCCTTTCATCGGAACAATTCATTTGACGTCTTATTCCGAATCATTCAAATTACACGTTCCACTTGGTAGCACTTTTATTTTTGTCTATTAACTAGAAGTTGCGTGTGGTATCCCGAACTAGGAACCTTATTAATAGTAATCGGTTTCGTGACATTACTTATTAATAATACCGAACAGTATCGAGATACCGAATGATAGAAATTAACAACGCTGTTTACCGTCCCATTTTTTATCGTACAAAGATAATCGCATGCCTTAATAATAATTTGTATCAGCCCTTTCGGATGTCGGTATTATTTTTTGTAGCTACGATTCACGTAGCACTGATTGGATCAGTTAAACAGTGACAAAATACTCGGGACATTGCTCCTTTGTCGTGACGTTCGGTTTTGTTCCCGAGATGTGTCTCACGATATTTAACCTCATGTCATTATTAAGACATCACTTGCCCGGTGGCTGGGAGATCCACTTGCTGATAAAATTTCGGTCATTTATATCGAGCTCCGATAAATGAGAGCAGTGAACACTGAATAAATGTATTATGCTAGTATAATAGTCGAGTATTTTAATTAAAACGTTGGTATTTAGGAATTGTGTTTTTAATCTTGTGCCTTTATGTGGGAGAAGGGGAATCTACATCACCCTTTGCCTATAAAAAACAGTCGGACATCGCTAATAGTGATTTCTCTTGCACTATTGAACATTAGGATCACATTAGGATCCTTCCAAGAGATTTGTCCCCAAAATGCCTACAAATGGTTGCTCAATCGTTCGTGAGCCGACCGAGTCACAGTCGGCAAAGGAAACATTAATTAGGAGGTCGCCCTTAATTAAATTGTGACGTCTCAGCGAATTTCCCTGAGATGCCCTCACTCGGTGGTCTTGCAGGTAAACGTTAGAAGTGAATGTAAACTTTATGGGCACTGGCAGTAAATGTAACATTTTAACGATTATCAATTAAGGAGTAATCCCTTACGGTACAGTCATTAACTGAGCAGTAAACTTACATATACGAGATCGCGACTGTTTTATATCCTGGGAATTTAGGATGAGGTAGTTCCTGGCTAATATGGGCAGAATAAGAAGTTTAATGGGTTCCTCTACTTAGTACATGCCTGGGTTGCCTGGGCACTATTATGTAATTTATTTGTTGACTTTTGAGTAAAGTGCAATAATTAAGTCATCAAGAGTAAGAAATATTGACGCTCTTGACATTGCAGCCTTTGTGTAATTTATGACAGACAATGGCGGTGAAAAGGTTAAGATCACACTGACGATACACCCTAAATTTAAAATGGGGCAATAGTGGCACCATCATTTTACTATCCGCAATAAAAAATATTAAAAGCTAGGACTGGAACAAAAAACAGATTATTACACATCAAAAAATAAGTTATTAAATTGATGAGCGGCAATATCCTTTAACAAAAAAGGCGTTAACCACAAAGAATAGATTCATATTTGTTGTTTAATTAAGGAATTTTTACGCTATAATAGGTATCTTGTAATTTGATGGAAATAACAGAGGCTTTAGAGGCGGGGTAAGCCTGAATAAAATAATTCAGAAGCTTTACTAATAAAGTTATCTACTACCTAGTTATTAGTGTTGATTATTTATCAGTGCAGTTTTATTTCATACTTTTCTGGAATCATTGAAAAGATGCAATTTTAAGGCCTTTGGTTGTTCTTGAATCAAATGATGTAGAAGAAGATGGTTTTGAATTAGACTAGGACTAACTATATATAACTAACTAACTACACTACTACTATAGGACTAACTATATTGTGAAATGTATTCTTTATGAAAATTACTTAATTGATCTTTATTTTCATATGTGCGTCATTACCAACACTGTACGAAAACAGCAGCCTTAAAAAATAGCACGAGCAAGAATTTCAACCATTTCATTATCTCCAATATCTCATTTCAATAATTACGTGCATCAATTAAATCGAATGTTGCCAGTTCAGTGTGCCCACATTGCCCACATAAAAGGTTACCGTTGGGCTTGTTAAGAATTACATTTACGTATCATCACGCTGCCCCTGTTCGGGTGCTCGGCTGTGTCTAATTTTCTCAGCAAGACGTCTGTCGTGCTGGGCCTTTGTCAATGTAAACCATTAATCAAGGTCAAATCAACATCTTAGACCATTTTATTAACATTTGATTCGCTGCCAAATGGCTTTTGACAAACTGTATTTAAACAGGCAACGGTGGCGATGCATATGAGGACGTTTGGTTACATTTATAATTCGCATTCCTGAGCAACGCATGAACTTCAATTTGCATTAATAACTGCAACTTTGAAGGTATTTTGTCCTTGTGTGTTTCTTTTTACATTCCTTCCTCGGCGTCAATTAAAGTCACAATTGAATCTAATGTAAGGCTAAATAGGGAGTTTTTGTGAGAGTAAAAAACGATATGTGCCGCGTTTGAGTCATCCGACAAACATTTAAACGACTAACCCAAGCACCTACATACAGAAGTATGTGGTCAAGTACTAGAACAAGTTCCCAAACATGTCGGAGGCTGCAGTATTAAACATGGTCATAGACTGTGGGGTGGGATCACTCGCACCGGGAATACTAATGAGTACAGAGAACTATTTTAGAACATATCATTAAGAAACAGGTCACATAATGTAAAATGCAGTGGCTCTGATCTTCGTATCGCGTTTACATTACTTTGCTGGAATCAAAAATACGCGTTAAAAGAAAGAGATGGCGATAGGTTATGACTTGGGAGTGAGAGAGAGGTTCAGCCGTCAAGGCAGGTGTCGCGATACATCTGCGCGTGCGCACTGACCGGCACGTGCGCCCCCACCAGAGCTTTCAGGCCGAAAGGGAAGGTATTAGATGTTATTAGAAGTTTTTGAAGTATTTGAAGGTCGATATTATCAATGTTTTTTTTAAAGTAGTCAACCAATAATTACCAAATGAGTATACATCACATGTTCAGTGCTCACCCATTTAATATGTCCCACGTTTAATTAAGTGAAATGTATTTTTAAGGACCTCCAGACACTAAAAAGTAAAACTACGAGGCGACATCTTTTTTACAACCTATCAACTTTTAATATTTCCATTATTCATGCAAACAGATACCAACAAGAGTATCGGAATAATTATATTTATTCAACGGCAACGTTCGGAAATAACATTACAAAGTGTTAATTAATACAATCGACTCAAGTTTTTTTTTTATTTGTCGATAAATATAGTAACTTGCGGTGAATAAGTATAGTTGAACATACAAGATAAATTGCTCTCCATATGTCAATCTTGAATCATAATTGAAAAGTAGTCTTGTAACTTTTTTTGGTATCATTAACCACCGTGCGTACGGCACGAGCGGTCGCCAATTTTATAACCAATTTTGAGAACAGGAAGCCTGCGCGTGCGACGGGCTGATTTCAATAATAAATCGATGCCCCCACAATTCACCGGTGGACAGCGTTTGTCCGAAGCACTAGCCTGAAATTATCGACATTGGCACAAAATGTACTGGGCGGGACCAACGGTTTCTCTTGAGCCCGGTGAATTTTTATAGCGGTAGCAGGAATCGACGATTAGGGGGTTATTAAGCTTTGGCACTTTGATCCTTCCCCATCGTGCTTGATTGTAACATGTCAGTTGCTCTCTTCGTGGTTTGCTTTACATACAGTTCAACTTGTGGTATGTCGGACTAAATACCAAGAAACATTGCCACGCTCCTGTGCCGCACCTATAACCATTTAAGGGATCGTCCGTCTTAATTTTACAACATACTTTATTTTTGCTGCATCTCGTTTATTAAAGACCGTGAAATCAAATTTATGCCATCACTTTACTTAAATCGCTTTCGGTTTAAACGAGAGGCGACACCAGTGTCGGTCGAACCCTGTATTAACGTCTATCATCCGCCATTATCACGGAATATCGTAATAATTGAATTACAATCTTTCCTCAGACTCCGAGATGAGAATATTTTACGAGAGACAAAAAATTGGATCGGAAAAAGTTTAGGTTCACACCTAAAACGAGGCGTCGCCGTCGGCTTGTTAAAAAGCTATTAATAATATTTTAGACGTATTCCAATAAACGTTTTAACACCTTTTCTGTAAGGTATCATTAGGCTTATTATTGCAGAGCCGCCTGGCCGTCCGATCTGCAACCACTCCAACGAGTTCGATTTTGTTTTAATATTAAACGTGCTGCTATTATGGATAATTTATTTAAGTCACTCGACGTTGTTATATTCAAAATATATGATGTCAATTACTGAATATTAAAGTCTATTTAAATATAAATAAACCAACGTTTTCTTTTATTTGACTAGCCACTTCGTGAAACATTAATTGGCAACATTATTATGGTTGTAAGTTATTATATTCATATAAAAGTATTCACCGTTTTCTCCATGGACACGATCTGTAGTGGTGATACACTCGCGAATTCAACCAATATCAAATACAATACCTGCTACCAAAAAGTTGATCCTATCAGCATTAGGACACGCAAGTGAATAAATTCAAAATGGCTACTGAGCGTACGGAAAGCCGAAAATTTATTAATCTCGAAGTAAATAAAGCAATCCGGGAGTTCATTAAAAGGTTTAAATTTTATCTGTGCAGTTTATGTTAACCACCGCGTGCAGGGCGCGCGCGGCACAGTCGCATCCGATACCGAATCGTACTAATTGGAACTTTGTACCAACTAATTAGAATAAGTTGTGGCCGTGCGGACCAAAATTTATTTTGGATCTGTGCCGCAGCGAAAGTGTTCCCCAATATCCTTTATTTTTAATTAAATTGATTCATTTATTTTTACGGAGATCGATAGCATCCGTGTAAAATTCCTGTGAGCTCCACACGTCGCCTCGGTTCTCACATTACAGACGAAAACATCGTAATAATATTTTATTGCATTTTAAAAGCACCTTCTACAACATTCATCATGTAAATGGTGCTAATAAAAATAATATTGAATGGACATGATTAAAATATCCAAACATGAAGACAATTCGCATGCTCACAACGTGTCTGTGAGGAACCGATCACATATTTTTAAGAAACACATCAATATCGGGATACCATTGATATTTTTAAGTATTGCTAAAATTACCAGTAAGCGGGTAAACGGTGAAATATAGGTTTTATGCTCACTTTTATAATTTGGTGTCGAAATAAATATTTAGTTTTTAAAATGCATTTCAACCGTTACACAAGAAAAAGCATATGAACGGCAGCAGCTGTTACAAATTCATAAAAATTCATTTTGGTATGCCTCCTCTTTTATTTGTGACTCCGAACAATATTCAGTATTCATATTTCATATTCCTGTTACATTTATGTAAAAAGGATCTGGACAGAAAAACAATGTAAGACAATACTTTCTGAGAATAAGATGAATTTTAAAACACTTCCCACAGACACTTAGGTACTGTTATAACGATTTATTTAAAAATCCTTTACCTAATTAACTGCATGCCTAGCCTTTTCCCAACTACGTTGGGGTCGGCTTCCAGTCTAACCGGATGCAGCTGAATACCAGTATTTTACATGGAGCAACTGCCTATCTGACCTCCACAACCCAGTAACTAGGCAATACGATACCCCTTGGTAAGACTGGTAGTCAGACTTTCGGGCTTCTGACGACCCGTAACGACTGTCAAAGATCCACAAATGACAGCCGGGACCTCGGTAGTCTCGGGGAGCCTCGGTATGTAAAGATGGTCACCCATCCACGGGCCAACACCGGCAAGCGCAGCTTAACCTGATGGATCGACCCGCATGGCTGTTATAACTTAGCCACGAGATTTACCTAATTAACTGAAAAAGTAAAATATCTGGGTCAGATAAATAAATCATAGTCAGTTCCAAAATTGCCTATAAAGAATTTTCTCACGATGCATACCCACGATCATTAAATCACATACCTCCATGATTTGTCAACCCTAAATCGCGACAGGTCAAAAGGGCACCAACGGACGTCGAGTTCCTGTAGTCATTAGCTGTACTACCTCGTACGCAATATTTTTATAGCCATTACCTTTTCACACCGTGATTTGTTACGGAAAGTATAATTTAATACCTACTTCCGTATCAGAATGAGAAGTGGATGGTTAAACATGCATATACGTAACATCTTTAGGAAATACGTGTCAAAGGTGCTTGCTAACAGCAAAAATATTCACTGTTTTCACATAGAACTAAGTAATATGGACAATCATTTATTTTATGTCCCTTTCATTATACGAGTTTTTTTTAAGGGGATATACCTACCGATAAATTTTGTTTTTAAAATTCCTACAAAACCAAATGTATATGATTAAATCATTTGGATTTTCCATATGTGTTTTTTGACTAATTATCTACTGCTGTACTAAAACCGAAACATGATTTAAAAAATTCCAAAGTAGCACTGTCTATTTTCTGTTCCTTATTGTGCAGTAGGTACAATATGCTTTAAATCGAAGGTATTCAAATATGTTAAGAATTACTAAACTAAAAATTTATTTAAGAATAGCATTTTGTCATAAATCTACATTTAAACAAAGCGCGTTTAGTTCGGTGCGCGTGAGAGTCTTCTATCTCGCGTCAAACTAGACCATAGAGCAACACCGTGTTGCTCTACGAACTAGACACAGTCATAACGCCATTTCACGTACACACCGAGCTAAACGCTTCGATGTATCCTCTTAACCGGGTTTACCTATGGGTGCCTAAATAGATTCTTCAGCCAGGGCACGAGTACCAGATGCCTTAATTTATTAATTCTCACGTCCAAACTGTCGCATAATGATTTGCTGGTTCGATAAAGCGTTTAGTCATTATCGCTAAACTGTGGACATATGGACAAATCCAAACAATTGCCCACGCCATGTCCGGAGAGGGGCTGAAATAGCCGCAATTAAGGGTTAATAGCACTATCTGTGTACACGACAAATTCCCACGCACGATACAACATGAAAATAATTTAGTTTGGAATAAAATGTTTTGTAGTATTTCATGTAGCAATTTAGGTATTTCAAGCTGAAAAAAAAATTATGATTATGAGATTTTTCTTTTAACTTTTTAGTTTGTGTTTTGCAACGAACCGTTTACCGTTGATGAGTTAAGAATCAGCGCAACATCTCAAGTCCACTTACTGAAGACCACCGCATGCGGTAGCGACATCAGTCTGTCCACAATTTGCCTTTGAAACTGCCGGCGTTCAACCCCTTATCAGCGCATAGAAACGATAAAATCTCCGTCTGCGACGATTTCATCATTGTCCCGCCCATTAACGCCCATTAAAATTCCAATCAACACGCACTTATTCATCTGTCGAAGATGTTACGAGGACGCGAGGACACTGTGACGTCACATGCCATGTCGGGCGTCTCGCAATGAGAAATTACCTGTTTAATTACCTGAGTCATTGTCACAGTTGAATTAATTGGCGCCACCGACAAACATCAAGGAGCATTGATGGCCGCCGAAAAACAATATCTTCTCCTATAACCCAATAAACTAAAGCAATTTCATGTTGACTGTGACTAATTTTGTTAGTTCTAACGCGGGCTTTCGGCGCCAGTTGTGGTAAAAAACAAACAAACATTCCGTAGAACTAATGAGTGTGTAATTTTGTTAGGGAGGCTCTATGTAGGCGGTCCTCGGGCTGACACGAAGGGCCACAGAAAATTAATATTCTAGTCGAAGTCTACGCATTATTGAAAATAAAAACTACCAGCAGAAGCAATTTCCATATTATTATGGATAAAAGCGAGTGATGATCTGAAACTTGAGTGCTACCACTGCACAAAATTGACACAAGTTCAGCGGGGTACCTACTTGTGTAATACACTTACCGTAGAAATCGGCTTCATTTTGACAGTTCAACAACATTCATTGCGCTATTTACGTTGTCGAGCAGACAAATTTTTCGAACATATGAAGCAATCGATGAGCTATATGCTTCAAAATCTTTCAGATTGTGATTGATAGTTTGTTACGCAATTAGGGTACTTGGTGATTTTATGTAGTGCAGGTAAACAGGCCGTAAAGTTGCCTTACTGCTTGTTTTTTCAAAGGCTCGAGGTAAAGCACAGCAGCACTCAAATAAAAGAACCTAGTTAAAACTTAACTACTTGACACATCGGTCCACTCATGTTACGATAAACTCGTAGTCAAATGACAATCAATACATTCTAATTTTAACATAGGTATGTTTTTACACGTTAGCTGCGGCACCAATTTTTGCAAACTTTCCGTTCCTGCGGCACGAGGTATTATCGGCCCGCACCATGACCAGACGTTAGGGCGACACGCGGTCTATTAGACCCCACCTCCTTTACCAGACTAAAATCCATTTTCTGGCGCGAAATCAAAGATAAATGAAAAATCTTGGTCCTTATCGATATAGACAGTGAATTGATGAACCCTAATCTACCGTCGCCCCGGGATCTGATAGCTAGTTTAGGAATTATTGGCAAAACAAAATATGGGATCTGATACACCTCGTAACGCACTGAAATAGGGTAAATTTTCGCTAAGATTACTGATGGGAAAAATAATATTGGCGACGACGTTTATCTATTTTTGTGTGAAAATCTTAATGAAAAAATAGAATAGAAAAAAAAGAAAACCAGAAGTAGAAAAGAAACTATCTCGGGCTTTAAAAATACACTTATTAGAACTTGAATTAACATAAAAAACTCAGTAACAATATACTTTTTTTATAAAAAATCGCAATACATACAGTTTTGGTTCTGTTTCTGTATTTTTTAAAATTAACTTCTTCCGACATCGTTTAGACATGTTCGGCGATGTAAAAGGACGTGCTCTCCAATCGACGTGATATGGGACGTTTTAGCCTCGTTCCGCACTGCATTAAAATTATATTAATTCAGTGCGGTACGAGGCCTAAGACATCCGGTACCAAGGTAGGTATACCACCGAGTCCGGGACCATTAGCGCGTCTCAAATATACATTTATCTCTTTTCTATACTGGACCAAACCAAAGCTATGCCCTTCGCACGACAGAGATGTTCACGTTTTTCCTTGCCGCACCACAAGGAAGTTGCATGAGGGGTGATTTAGGCCTCGTTTCGCACTTAACGTGTTAAAATTGACTGCGTAGGTACCAGCTACTGCAGTTCACACTAACACTGACTTTAGATTCTCACTTCTCTAATTACGCAAGACTAACAACTACGCTGTTAGCTATTAGAGATGCCGTACATATCGCAAATGCAGAAACATTAATAGAATAATGGGATTCATTAATAATCCACACAATAAAAAGAGTCTAGTCCACTCGCACTTAAGGGGGCAAGGACTGTAAGTACCCAAGTATTTAAATATAAATACGTATGTACCGTTGAATGACAACTGTAGCGATCGTATCTTCATTTAATTTAGAGCACAGTAACATTTTGAAGATAGCCTATAAAAGTCGGACTTTAAATGAGACTGTAAAATGGTTACATTAACCTTTCACCGGCACTATTGAAGTGGAGTAATTGATTTCTTTCTCATGAAGATCATTTTCAAGTGCATCGATGCGTTTCGTCGAAATATAAATTTGGTTACGTGGGTAACCGCATTGCGTAATGATCATTTAAATTATTTGCCACCTTCGAATTCCTTAAAGCGGCAGTTTTGTCATCTTACTATAATTACTTACTATAACTTTTGAACTTCGAGAATTTGCCGTAAATATGGGAATATAGATTAGTCTCTATATATTCATCCTTTCTTTATGTCGGATACAGTTATGAATAATAACAAGAAGCCACTTGCGATGGATACCACGCTCTCCTTCAAGCAATCCGTGCTGAATACAACTATGGCGCCTAACGCTGTTTGAGATCTCATTATTTTCTCGAACTTAGTACAGAACTAATAAAAGGATTATAACAAAAATAACTGAACACCCAGCTGACATTAGCTGAATTTTACGACAAAACATTTTTGGCTTTGCGTTTATTTTCGGGAATATATTTGGTCCCCAAATTCTTCGCAAACGGTCGCAACGGCAATAGAAGATAACATTCAACGGTGATTGAAAAAGTGGTTTTCTAAATGATTATGAGGAGAGTTCCAGTGTTAATGTTGTAGGGACGTACTAAACTAAAACAAAAGAGGTTCGCTTCGGCAATGAAATGTTTATTGGCTGCCGAAGCCGGCGGGACGTTTCGCGCCTCGAGCGTGGATAACGAGCAGTAAATGACGTTTACAGACATTCAATCAAACCCGTGATTGGACGATTGATAGCCACGGTGCATAGCGGAGCCGAGTTCAGCGTCAGACGAAATTGGAGTGAGTAATTAGGTTTTTGGTGAAAATGTCTGTACGTAATTTTGTTTTTTACTAAGTGATTGGGGATTACGTAATGGTATTCTTGGTCCATCATTAAATAAAAATATAAAACTGCCACTACAAATAATTTTGGGGAATTATTATTTTTAACCCAATCAGTTGATTTAAAAATTATAACGTTGATACAGCCAATCAGCTGTTTGAACTAAACAACCAAACGTTTATCTCTTCCGAAAACGTAACGGTATTCCCAAAATCTTGCAACGCAAGTTGTAATAAAAATGATGACCAACAATTTGATAAAAACTAAAGAAGACATTTCGAAAACAAACTCGACTTCAAACCAAACCACATTTATGTACACTTAGCACCTAAATAAAATTAGCTCGGTCCAAATCCAGAATCAGAGAAAAGAGTGAAAATGTAAAAATACGAATCTTTTTACACCTTTTTAAATCATTACACATTATTACGTACATATAAGGTTTAAGGGTATACAGGTTCATACATTACTGTGGTAAATAAACATCAAATTCGGTCGTTTCGCGCGAGTGTCGCGCTGGTAACAATCAGTTGGCTGGACGCGTGTCATTCAGTCGGCAATGCACTAACGAGCACATGCAAATACCGGGTACTTCGCACTAACAATATCCATGGGCTACTAGAGTACTGGTTTATTGCGTCGAATAATGTTGGGAAAAACTGTACTTTGTAGGGGCGATGCGTTGAACAGGTTGTAGAGTTTCTATACTTTCAATGTGATTATTAGCTCTTAATATATTTTGTTTCAAAGATATACCTAATTATATGAAGGACTAGCTTTTGCCCGCGGCTTCACCCGCGTGGATGTCGGAAAATATCCCATGGGAACGTTCATGTGGAAAACATAGGGCATATCCCTAACTTAAGAAATGCTGGGTTTTCCATACAAACTTTCATCCCTTTTATCACAGACAAAAAGTAGCCCATGTCCTTTCCCAGGATGCTATCTATAGCCTTGCCAAATTTTATCGAAATCCGTGCAGTTTTGTAAATTTTAAAATCAACCCCTATTTTACCCACTTAAGGGATGACTTTTAAAAAACACTGACCCGCATATTTCTTAACTTCTTACCAATAGCATAAATTTGTTATCCCTAACTTAAGAAATACTGGGTTTCCTTTACAAACTTTCATCCCCTATATCACCCCCTGTAGTATTATTTTTGAAAAAAATAGTATCCTAGGTCCTTTCCCAGGATGCTATATAAAGCCTTGCCAAATTTTGTCGAAATCCTTGCAGTTTTGTAAATTTTAAAATCAACCCCGATTTTACCCCCTTAGGGGATGATTTTTCAAAAACGCTGAACCGCATATTTCTTTATTTCCTATCAAAAGCATACATTTTAATTTTCACATCCCTAACTTAAGAAATACTGAGTTTCCCATACAAACTTTCATCCCCTATATCACCCCCTGTAGGATTATTTTTCAAGACCAAAAGTAGCCTGTGTCCTTCCTCAGGATGCGATATAATATACCACATATTTCTTTATTTTATTAAACAATATACAAATTAACACTATACTAGTACGTACTATCAACGATTTTTGTGCAGCACCCCCATAAGGTCGCTTTTCGCCTGCACGGCCAGAGGCAGGCGGGTCCTGATTGATGATGATGATTGATGGCATTGTTTTCGTCAGCCAATAGCGCTTCGGCGCATATTACAAAAGACGACCCTTTCGTTCTACCCAAGTTAACAAAAAAAAGAAAGGGTCGTTGTACCCAAGTTAACAAAAAAATCTGTAAACAATGAGCTAGTAAAAATGTTATTTTTGCCTGCCGTAGCTTTCAAAACGGAACTTTATTTGATTGCTTTGAATTAAATAAGTAGGTATTTTATGAGCCTTGTTTGGTAATTTGAATAACCTGATTGATTTTAAGTATCCTAAACATTTTGAGATGACTTTAATAGTCATGTTGTATTGTTGTGTTGTAAGGGCCGTGACTGAAATGCTTGGAACCATAAGGTAGGAAATAAAAAGTTTTAGACTTGTGCTGAAACTATACTAAAGTAAGTTTAGAAATTACGGAGAAGAAAAACCTTTTTGTATTTTCATAATATTTAAATATGAATATAGGTAAGTTTATTTTGTAGATAACTATAGTTATCTACAAAATAAACTATCGCGGAATGTTACATCGATATGTTACCGCTAATGTGCGTAAATCAGTTAGGGCCGTAAGATCAATTGTAGTTTAAACCTCGGAAGATAGTTTAATCACTGGGCATCGATTATTGCGTAAGATCAAGCAGGTAGTTGATCGATTATTGGCAGTTTAAACCATCGATTCGTTTAAACTAAGCCAAAGGGACAGTTAAACTCCTTTGGATGGATTAAACTGACCGTGTGCGTACCAGATGGCATAAATAGACGCGACGACCTTTCAAAAAAATTGCTACAAACAAAACATTTCTACCTGACTGCTTTAAATTCTACGTAGTATCTATTCATTGAAGCTTTGTTTTTGGTTACATGACAGTGACTCGGATTCAGATATCGAAATAATACACAAGTTGAACGATCTAAATACATAGTTATTATAGTAGACCGTATGTCGTTAGATCAAGATACAATCATTGGAATCAATGGAATGACATAGAATTCATACGTCGTTTTCGTGTTTCCGGTTTCAGCGAAATCGGAAGCGAAATATGTCATCCGGATAAGGTAAATTTTATTTAAATTAAGTAAGTACTCCTAATTAGTATCTAGAGTTTTTTCTAGAGATACGACCTACTGATACCTACTTGTTATTACTACAGTCAACTGGGTCTTTTTTTTGCCATTATTTTAGTGAATGGATGAACTAACTTCGAATAAACTAGAGAATGTTGCCATGTGTAAAAGACTAATCGAAGTTTAACTAATCTGTTCATATTTTCCATTGGATCATATCACCATCGATTATATTGTATCGTAGATTCCGATATCCATAGTTTAAACTGCTTTTGATCTTACGGCCCTTAGAGTGCAGATTAACTTGTTAATCTCTTGTTAATCGGGTTGATTCCGTTAAAGTGGAAAACAATGTTTAATTTCTTATCCTATTAACTAGATAATCTGCAGACTTCCTAGGTAATCTGCAGACTAACGGCCAAGAATACTGTTAAGTTAATAAAACAGGTTCTTTGCTTGAATAAAACATTCGAATTCACGATAATTATTTAATTTTAATTTCTGTCGACGGCGATGCGGACGAATTTTTTAATATCCTATGATTATTTCCCCTCCTTTTTTATATTTTTTTTAAGACTTAGACCTTAAATTATGTAACTGAAATAAATATCAACTTTCAAATAGATGTCCTTCTGCTCGGACAACACCATTTTAATTTCTAATAATAATCTAAAGTTTGGTGACATTTAACACATAATTAAAAGTAATAAAACAAATCAATACAATAGTGTGTAGGTAGGTAATTAAAATTTTACTCGTATGTTACTCCACTGAATTAACCGATCAAATTAGACAATTTAACTAAAGGAACTTTACTTCAATAAAATAAAGTCTGTCTGTATGTCTGTCTGTCTGTCTGTCACAGCTGGATATCTCAAGAACTACTAATGCCATCAACTTGAAATTTGGAACAGGTTTAGATGACGTTTACCAAACTATTTTGAAAACAAGAAAGAAATAAAAAAAATATTCTTTTGTTTGCAACAGGGTCATAAAAATTCAAAGTGATGCTAGGGCGTGTATGGTATCTTATAATGAAAGAATGCTGTTTGCACATTCTCAAACATTTTTTTATTTTATTTTAGGCCGCATAGTTTTCGACTTTTGATGAAAAATTTAAAAATAAAAACCGTTTTTTTAGTTTTTTTAGTATCAACAAATACTAAAACGGCGATTCACAAGGTATTTTGTTTAAATATGGGCGAATTTCTGCAACTGCAAAAAATACCCTTGTAATTCAGAGTATCGTTATGAAATACATGGTTATCTTTGCGATAGTTAAACATAATATGGTACGGAACCCTTTGTGTGCGAGTCCGTCTCGCACTTGACCGGTTTTTTTTTATATATATTTTTAAGACTTAGATTTTGAATTATGTAAATTAAATAAATACTGTTTAAACTTTATTACGATTTGTGTTTTCCTATCATAAATGTTTAAATACCAATTTCTAAGAAACTTATGGGGCCGATGCACATCTGGCGAGGCGCAGCACAGCGTGGTTTGTCAATGCCAAACCAAAATCAACATTGCGAGCCTTAAAATAAGGTTGAAAATAAATAACCTGAGACGCGCACCTTTTTCCGCTTAGATACAATCTCATCATTATTTAAAAAAAAAACAATTCAAATTTCGTTTGATGATAATTTCTACCAAACGCAGTGGCATCTATGCCACGGTACGGGTCTACGGTATGGAACTGGAACATGTGTAATAATAATAATCTAATCAAACTATAAGTAATACTGTATATGTAATAAATATTAAATTAAAACCCATAAATTAAAAAAAATATTTTATTCTAACAAAATAAATTCAGTCAAAGAAATCACTCTATCTAGACAACCGAGCTGCGGTGCGGGCTACCTGCGGTGCACCATAGTGCCTAATCCATTGTCCACCGAAAAATTTTTTTTTATTTGCACACATGTTCAAGGATTCAAGTTCATTCACTCATTGACCTAGTGGTCCAATTCTACAGTGTTTAAATTTACTCAAAATGAAAACTCTCCTTTTTGACCTAATTGCTGCACCATCATCAAACGGAATATTATACCCACATTACCATCGTACTAGAGGAGCTCGTGGCTAAGTAATAACAGCCGTACGGGTCAATCCATCGGGTTAAGCTACGATTGCCGAGGTTGGTCCGCGTATGGGTGACCATCTTTACATACCGAGACTCCTCCGTGCATCGGAAAGCACGTTAAGCCGTTGGTACCGGCTGTCATTCGTGGATCTTTGACAGTCGTTAAGGGTCGTCAGTAGCCCGAAAGTCTGACAATCAGTCTTACCAAGGGGTATCGTATTACCCAGTAATTGGATTGTGGAGGTCAGATAGATAGTTAGATCTGTTCAGCTTATAAATAAATCAACATTCTCGTCTGCAAAATGCGCTGATTAGTTTTTTCTAATTATCTTTCATTTTCTTCATTCGGATCATCAAAATGATCTGTTTTTATCTCTTAATAAACGGTTCGTTTCATATTAACAATGCATCGGATGTATGTAATAATTAGACTATTTTAATGCTAAGAGTTCATGAAAGCAAATACTATAAAAAAATGCACCTAAATCACCTTTCTCTAACAACAATAATAATCTCAAAATACCTACTTACAAAACTCTTTTTCTTAGCTTTTTTGAAATTATTTTTATTTTGAGATTTAAGTGCAATTTTTGTTTAGTATTAGCATTATTGAACTCTTGTCATTTGTCATTAAAATAATTAAATTATTACCAAGGCACCATGCAATGTTATTATGAAATAGACCGTTCAAAAAACAGAGCATTTTGAGAAGATTGTGATCTCCGAATTAAGAAAATTAAAGAATAGAAAATAATAATCAGGTCATTTTGAAGAATAGAATATTGAGCTAATTATGCTCTGAACAGGTTTCGTAAAAGAATTCTTTATTGCCATAAAGTAAGCATATAAACATAACTCGAAATGTTGTTGGCGCGAGAGAGCTGTATTTAACGCTTGATTTACCTGACATAATCGACCTAGATGAATTTTAAAAAAATAACTAGCTATTACGTATATTATAATTATTTATGTGCCATAATAATATTTCATGTTATTTAATTACTTTTGTCTATAAAAATCTTTCTAAGTTAGATTTCCTGCCGATTCGTCTAAATTCCGAAATCAGACCAATGCGGAGGAAATCTAACTTAGAGATGAGTATTGATGATCTTTATGGTTAAAATTAAGTAAATACATAGTTCTTGCTGCCGCGAATCATATTTTGATTAAGATAGAACCTTACACTGCACTGCAAATTGCAAAAAACGCAAGAACATTTGAATTTCGCGCTCTACCACAGCGCAATCATCTTAAGTTGATTTTTGTGTTACCATTCGCTATTAAATCATCCTAAATACATTTTGGCTGCAATGGAATTTAAACTTAGTCACATAATTATATGACATTCAGTTTGTGTATCAAAAGCCGTGTCTCCTGCGCGTCTTTTTGCGCAATATTACACAAAAACCTTACTTACACATTTTTAAAATATTAACTTATTTAATAGTACAATCGGAAAGCTGGTCTGTGAAGCTAATTTATATTCCATCTAATAAAAGTCCACCGCTAATGTTTTCTGAGACACTCTTTTATATCATTATTTTCGTAAAAATGTTACATCTGGTGCCTGTTCGCTCATTGTGTTTTATTGGCTTCAAACCCTTGAAGCGGTGCGGAAGGTTCGTCAGCCCCATGGTTTTTTATTTAACAAAAGACACATGCAAAAGCATAAGATTATTAGAAAGAATGAGTGGCGCAGTTGAGAATGACCAAACCACTTTCATACAAATCAGGCTAAGGTCGGACCGTAAAAGACCATTGTTTTGGTTTCACATAACGAAAATATTATCGTTTCTGAACCATCTCGTCTCTGAAAATTTGAGTGGTCATTAAAACAAACGCCGAAAGGAGCTCGTGGCTGAGTAATAACAGCTGCACGGGTCGATCCATCAGGTTAAGCTACGCTTGCCGGGGTTGGTCCGTGGATGGGTGACCATATTTACATACCGAGACTCAACCGTGCCTCGGAAAACACGTTAAGCCGTTGGTCTTTTTTTTAGGGTTCCGTACCAAAATGGTAAAAAGGAACCCTTATGACTCAGTCTGTCTGTCTGTCACTGCTGGATATCTCAAGAACTACTAATGCTATCAACTTGAAATTTGGAACAGTTTTAGATGACGTTTATTGGTTAAACGTCATCTAAAACTGTTCCAAATTTCGCAAATAAGAAATAATTGTTTTTTTTTTTGCAACAGGGACTACTAGGGCATGTGGGGTATCATATGAAAGAGCGCTGTTTGCACATTCTCAAAGCTTTTTTTAATTTTATTTAAAAAAAAATACCGTCCCCCCACCCCGTTATCTCCGAAGTTTGCATAGAAATCTGAAATTATTTTATGTGATAGAAGTTTATGTAAAGATTACAGGAAAAATAAAACGATCTCTAAATAGCACACTTTTTCAGAAATCATCAACAAAAACTAAATATAAATGAGAACGGAGTCCTTGGTGTGCGAGTCCGACTCGCTCTTGACCGGTTTTTTATACCTCTACCTAATTTTTTTTGTTGCTGAGCAGCCCAGCTCTGTTTTTTTTTTACTGAAAAAAGGGTGCAAAAAATCTTTAGAAGTGCAAGTTGCAACTGAATACCAATACCAATTAAGGGGATGCGCTGTGGTAGCACGCGAAATTCATTTTTTTTGGGTTTTTTGCAATTTACAGGTATCGGGTTGTATCTTGATCAAAATATGATACGCGGAAATAAAACATATGTATTTACATAATTTTAACCATAAAAATCATCAACTCATCTCTCTATCAAAATTATCTATTAAAATTATGTAAATACATTATGTTTTATTTCTGCTTATCAAATTTTGATCAAGATACAATCTGACACGGACCTGCAAATTGCATAAATTGCAAGAAAATTTGAATTTCATGGGCTACACAGCGCATCCTCCTTAACGTTTAGTAAAAAAAGGGCCATTGTTCATTTTAGGGTCATGCTTTCTTAGGCGACATTCTTCGCTCATTGGTCAAACAAAAACAATTAACTTTACAATAATGGCCTCATCCTTCGTTCATTGGTCAAACTGAATAAGGGTGTTGCAATCTACTATTTCAACGTTCAAACGAAAAAGTTTTGAAAGTGATAATGCACAGCCCCAGCCCATAGTACGTGTAAATGACTAACTAAATATATAAATAAATACAAAAACAAAAGGACACTTAGGCGTCGAAGTACTCGTCCGCATCGATGTCATCCGGAAACGTGCCCAGAAAACTGGCAGCATTGCCACGTTGAATGGCAATGCTAATTCTTTGGCCAAAGAACAAGCCAGCCCTCTGGTCACGTGATGATATTTATTATTATTATATTTCTTTATTTCCTATCAAAAGCATAAATTTTAATTTTCACATTCCTAACTTAAGAAATACTGAGTTTCCAATACAAACTTTCATCCCCTATATCACACCCTGTAGGATTATTTTTGAAAAAAAAAGTAGCCTATGTCCGTCCCCAGGATACCGTCTATAGCCTTGCCAAATTTTATCGAAATCCGTTCAGTGGTTTAGGCGTGAAAAGGTAACAGACAGACAGACAGACAGACAGAGTTACTTTCGAATTTATAATATTAGTATGGATAGTATGGATAGTAGCAAAAGCCGAGTTAAATAAAAGTAGAAATTTACTAATCTATCCAACTACTTATATCATCAGGGTTCTCCGTGGAATATAATAATTTTGAAGGTTGACATACATATGTTTTTTCTGGAAAATGCGTTTGATTTTCCTGTGTCTACAGAGGTTTATAAAATTCGTCGTAGGTAGTCCGGGAGTCATCACAATTTACAGACGCAGTTTTCTACAGGAATGCTCAATTTGATCTCCACATACACAAGTATTTGCAAATTGTTCTCATGTTGTAATAATGGGCGAATAGCGACGGCCTATCAACCTAACAAGGAGTTACTTGAATTAGAATAAAACAATATTCTTCTTTTAGGCTTCAGTTTTGCACAGCAAGTTTAGACTAGCCCCTTTTAGGTAACCAAAATTTAAAAAAAAAATGTAAATCGGCCAAAATTAAATCAAAGAATGGGTTTTAATGGATAACTCGCGACCGCCTATAGTGACTGATGATCACGCACGCCATTTGCTTTTTTAGAGGCACGAGGAACAGGGTGTAAAGTTCACTCATCCTCTATTGAAAAGGGAGGATCCTCCGACCAGACGGGTGTTGTGTCTGGTGGGCCACTGCCCGACGGTTGATGTCGGGACGTTGTATATATGCTAGTCGCGTGGTAAACTCTAATTGCGCGATGCAGGTTTGCGTGACGTCATGTCATTGATGCGTAGTTCTCATGTGGCGATGTAGATGCCGCCACATCACTCCCCTCCGGAGACCGGAGGTCGATAGTGGGCCGAGTCGTGTATCTTGCGATGCTTGCCAGTGCCAGTTGTGGTTCCAGTGAGTCGGAACCGGGTGCCGCATAGTTCACGGTGAGTCGGAACTGTTTGCGGTGATACCCCAGTGAGTCGGGGTGGCCATGCGTCATGCTCCAGTGAGTCGGAGTGTACAGCGCTGGGTTGAGGTTGAGGCTGAAGGTGATGACCAGGAATGCGCGTCCGCTGCATGCTGGTGGTCAGGATACCTGTTGAAGCCGTGGATGCTGGCTGGCTGTGTGACTCGCCGCTCGAAAGCTTGAGGAAGTGATGCTGATGACGTCACGCTGATGTAGTTGCACGAAGGCTGCGCTGACGTTCATGCTCGGGGTCACCAATTTAGAGGCATGAGGAACAGGGTGTAAAGTTCACTCATCCTCTATTGAAAAGGGAGGATCCTCCGACCAGTCGGGTGTTGTGTCTGGTGGGCCACTGCCCGACGGTTGATGTCGGGACGTTGTATATATGCTAGTCGCGTGGTAAACTCTAATTGCGCGATGCAGGTTTGCGTGACGTCATGTCATTGATGCGTAGTTCTCATGTGGCGATGTAGATGCCGCCACACTTTCAAAAGATTCAGGTACTCAGAATTCAGAAGAGAATCTGCATTGGTTCAACAATAGGTAAATATGGCGATTTTGTTTTGTCTAGAGGAAGTTAGCCAAGTTAATGTTAATAAATAAATAATTTTAATGTTAATGTTAATAATGTTAATGTTAAATAAATCGTTATAAAAATATATTAGATTATACCTTTCATATGACTTACTTTCCTTTTCAGAGCCTATAAATAACAACACAGCAGGAATTTAGATCTTATTTGTTTTAAATCACAATAAATAATATCCAATGAATGGATTCCAGACACCGCATGATTCCTACATTTGTACGCGCCAAGGTTCCTATAAAAATGATAAACGTTTGTCGCTGGTCGCTTTGTGTGAAAAAAATATGATGAAGCCGTGTAAGAAAAAAGTAAAACGGTAGGCACAAGAACAAGCTCGTGTAGGTTGACGCGATAGAATCGCTAGATGTAACCATACCATAGATATTGGATTATGAAACAGTGGAAACAATTTTTCAAAAACAGTAATATTCCGTGCCTACATCTCTAATTTGAATTTTCCACAAATACCGTGGGATAACACAAAATTAATTCCGTTATAAATGCTCTAATCAATGAGACGTATATAAATGGTTTATAGTGTTCCAATATGTCTAATCTTCCATGGTTTACATTATCCGACAGCAATGAAATGTTTTCAGTCGATAAAAGTTTGGACAAACGATTCTGACATCTATTTCATTTGGGTAATGTCGCTGCATGATTCGATAATCGGTAATCGTTATTCGGTTGGTTTATAATTCGATTTGGTTAGAGATGTCCACACCTCTGGGTGGGCGCCGGCCTCCCGCTAACACCAGATTAAAGCTCCAAATGTATTGCGTGGGCAATAAACATTTATTAATAGACCTTAGATATTTGTTTCAACACCATATTTCTACGGATTAAGTGAATTAATTCGATATAACATGTGTACACAGGAAATACGTTTGAAAAACGTCTTGATATTTCGATTAGGTGTTTACATGTGATGATATTTCATTTCTTTGATAACATGGAGATATTGAATTAATGTAATACAAAGTGCATGTATCCTATTATTTAAGTTATCATTATTGGAAAATTTACTTTACAAAAAGTAAAAACCGACTTCAAAACCTAAAACGAATAAAATAAATTTCATAAAAAACTTAATAGCTTCTGAAGTCGGTGCCAAGCTTGAAGCTTCAGCAGAAGAATTGAAGACACCGATTTCAGAAGTTTAAAAAAAAAAAATTATTCGTTTCAGGTTTTGAAGTCGGTTTTTACTTTTTTTAAAGTAAACTTATTTTTCCATTGTTAAGTCGAATATACAAGTAAATAAGCCCAAGACGAACGAAAAGAAGAATCATCGAAATATGTTTAGAAATGCCGGAGATGCAATACATTTATGCATATAAATTCACACATAAGAATAATTACCTTATGTATTGTATACTAAAACCTTCCTGAAAGTATAGATCACGTTCGTGAAAAAGTCATCAAATTGGTTCATTGGTTTTTGAGAAAATCGCGGACATACAAACATACAAACATCGGATCGAATACAAAACCTCATTTTTTGAAGTCGGTTAAAAATGGTGGGCATAATAATAGCAGCAGTGGTCTGATAGACTTTACTATATTCATTCGTGGTCATTTCGTGGTCAATATTTTACACGCAAGTGACAATAACAAAACATAAACAAAGCTACGGCTTTGTTTTTGTCTATGCTTATTTTAAATCGGTGACAGACATTTGTGTGTAAATAAAAAAATAAATAAATAAAAATATCCTTGGACATTTCACACAACGCCATCTAGTCCCAAGCTAAGCAACCTAATGCTTGTGTTATGGTAACGAGATGGCTGATAAACTACTTATATACATTTTTTTTTTGTAAATACATACATATTATAGATAGAAAAACACCCAGACTCGGAACAAATACTTGTAGGTCGTACAAATATTGGTTCCGTACAGGAACTGAACCCGCGACATGCTGCACAGCAGTCAATCGCTGAACCACTGCGCCAACTGTGTCGTCAAATATGACATACACATATGCGACCTCCAATAGTACCTATAGTATGAAATTAATACCACTCACACGTGGAGTAGTAGGTAGGTACTTCGGTACTTAAGTTTTTACGATGAAGTGTAGAAGGGCTAGTTTAATGGGTCTGCAACAGTGGCGAGATGTGCTATTGTAATCGTAGATATGCTAAAATGCACCGACCAGCTGTACAATATCGCGCACGGGTATATGAGGAGTTGTAAATATTTATAGATCCACTTTTCCATGTCCGGTAAATTGCGGTATAATCGAGTCAAATTTATCACAACAATGTTTTTACATTGCTCCCAAACGTGTACAAGTGAAGAATGAGTCTGTTGTTAAAACAACAACTTACTAGCAACCAGTTGCTGGACATTTAAATGTAGAGTGATTTAAGTGCAAAGCTATTCCATCTACTGTTGATATAAGAAAGTGAGTAAGTAAACTTTTGGTACATATTACATCCTAACTATCACACTAATTAAAGCGAATGTTTGTGAGTATGAGGGTGTGTGTGTGTGTGTTTGTATGATTGTTACTTCTTCACGCTCAAACGGCTGGACGGATTTGGATTAAATTTGGTATGTAGATAGCTTTTACCCTAGAAAACAGATAGGCTAGTTTTTATCGCGGTCTACTTGGGTGAAACCACGGGGCGCAGCTAGTAATATTATAAATGCGATAGTGAGTTTGTTACGCTTTCATGCAAAAACGGCTGAACGGATTTGGATGAAATTTGGCTTATTAGTAGACAATGACCTGGAGAAGGACATAGTTTAGGCTACTTTTCATCCTGGATCGCAGACGATGTAGCGGGCAACAGTTAGTTAAAAATTATGTAAGGTTATGTTAGGTATATTTTAAAAATACTTTTTTATAAGTAGAGCAAGTTTGTAAATAGAAGTCCGAAGACTAGCTCAAACAATTTTTATCCCATTTGATGTAATTTTCTAGGTTGACGTAAACTCGGTGTACGGTAATTGTACAACTATTGCGCGGCCATCGCCATCGCAATTTATAAACATGTTCATGTTTCAAAGTGATGGTTACAAAGTACAAGTTACACGTCGTTTTTAAGACAATGTCGGAGCGAATTAAGGGCCAATTAATACAGCAAATTGCTTTATTAATGTAGCTTGCTTCGCTCGTAAACCTGCAAAACCTTAAGATATTTTTACCAGGTCTTGTGTTGAGATTAGAATAAAAACTACACATGTAATAGAAACAATATGTTATTCCAACGTGTAATTGCTTATAAGAGAAACAAGCAAAATCATCATCACAAATTGTAGCAATATTTCCTAGACATAAAGCTTTTATCGCATCCAGTATGACAGACCTTTTACCATTAAAAATCAGAGATAGAATCTTTTCCATAAAATAAATTCACCTCACACGTATACCCACAATATTTGCATCGACATGTACACCAACGAGCTATAAATTAAAAGTTATGATCATTAATGAACCAGTTTTAATTTACGATCAAACTGTTGATAAATAATCAAGTTGGTTGGTATGAAAAAATTAATCAGATGAAGTTGAACGCGACATTCTCCTTACGAAGTCTAGTGGCATTGCTCTTAATGCCTCCATTTAATGTAATAGCTATATAAATTGCAAAATGAAAGTTAAATTGCAATATTACTTTATGAAACAAAACAAAATGATTTACCGCTTCGAATAAGCAGTTTAATTGATGAGAGGGGTGGCTTCTTTATCGGAGATATTTGTTACCAAACCCTTATGGTGCGACTCAGTCTGTCTGTCTGTCGCAGCTGGATATCTCAAGAACTACTAATGCTATCAACTTGAAATTTGGAACAATTTTAGATGACGTTTACCCAACTATTTTGCAAATAAGAAAGAAATAAAAATATTTATGTTTTTTATGCAACAGGGACTGAAAGGGGGTCTTAAAAATTCAAAGCGGGGACAACTACTAACTAACTACTACTAGGGCATATCATATGAAAGAACGCTATTTGCACATTCTCAAACATTTTTTTATTTTGTTTTAGGCCGCATAGTTATCGACTTTTGATGACGATTACAGGAAAAATAAAACGATGTGTCTCGACGATATGTGTGAGTGTGTGTTTATGGTGTGTCGATGTGTCGATGTGTCACTTTTTCAGAAATCGGAACGGAACCCTCGAGCGCGAGTCCGACTCGCTCTTGACCGTTTTTTTATATATGTGCCATTTCTCAAATGGGTAAAAACTATTTTGTGGTCGTCAACCCCTAACTCTTCAACTATAAGGCTGTAACTACTAAATCTTGCTCCACTTTTTCAAAAATGGCATCGACTTTATTCTTAACAGGGCGACCAGAGCGAGCTACATCTCTGACATCAAAATTCCCGGACTGAAAATGCTTGAACCAACTTTGTGCTACTCTTACTGACACTGTGTTAAGTCCATAAACGTTAAACGTCAAATTTTTGTAGTGGCTTGTGTTGCATTTTTCCCGTTTTTGTAAGTAATAAAACTTCAAAATGTATCGAATTTCTTCGTTAGGTTCACTCATTTTGGGGGACAGAAAAACAATTTAAAAATGGCAGGAAATCGTTTTTACTTTACTTTTATTTGTCTTTTTAAAATATCATCTATTTAAATATATCAAAACCAGTCAGATACAAACAGTAGGCCAAAGAGATTTTATTACAACTTACTTTTATACCTATGAAATTCGAAAAAACTTTTTCCCCGACCTATTACTTTGATTTAAAGCCAGTTAGTTAACCACTTTCATCTTATTGTTCTGTTATAATACCAGGATCCAAAGTCAGTTTTAAATGTTATATCCACCAATAAACATTAACCATTGATGTAGATCTTCCGTAATTTGTCATAACGTCTTTATCTTGTCAAATGAGGGAATGTAATTCGTAACAATCGAAGATCGGCGGGCCCAATCCGTCGCCTGATATCGATGGTCCGTCACCACTCTGTCATTTTAGATGTTGAATGATGACAACCTTGAGGGAACACCGCTTCGGTTACTGAGGGACTGGGGACCCACAGCGGAATGAGAAATTTGAATTTATTCACTGAAACTATTAGAGTGATGATATTTTCTTTGAAATTATTATAATACTAATATATTTAACTTGATCAAATATGTTGATTTCACAGAAACACATCCAAATCCAGTTAATTATGGTAAAAAAAGCTTTACCTTTTTCTTAATTATGATATAATGGGCTATTCATTCATATGTTTAAGTCAAAAATAATCATGCACCTATTTAATTAATTAAGCAAAAGCATTGGTAAAACTATTTACTGCTCATTAATAAGCCCTTCATTATGGCCGAGATTTTGTCAGTAAGTTCCCACGTATAATGGATCGTTCGCTAAGGGATCAAAGTGCGTCGGTGCTTGCGCAGATATCGCGAATATATCGTGTTTGGTGCGATGGGCCGTGAGCACAGATGTGACAGCTATGCCTGTTAATTTAAACGGACGCGATCAATATACACTATCGTCACTTCATCTCGGGTTGAGGTTTAGAGGTAGAAGGTGGTTGAATCAGCTGTTACATATAGGTACTGCAGAGTATGAAAGTAATGGAAAGATTTGTAATGATGTACTAAGAAATAAACTTGTTATACCTACTATCTGTTATCACCCGATGAATGAGCAGAACAACTGGATGCTTGTTCTGCTCTTTTTTGTTTGGAATATTTACGCTGTTTGATAAATTATGACAAAGAACTATGGGCGTTTTGGGCTAAACTCTCAACAGTGATGAAACCTAAGCCATGTGAAAGCTTTTGGTGTATTGTTTAATTCATTCTATGGCAGCCAAGTTGAAATCGAGCGCGAACATAGTGTTTTGGAACTTTTTTTATTTTTATGTTTGACAACGCATAACTTTTTACAGAGTTGTCCGATTTGAAAGATTCTTATTTTATTCGGGAGCATATACCTCGAAATTGGTCCCATGTAAAATTTATTAACTTTGCTTGCGTAGTTTTTGAGTAAACTTCAATAATACGTATTTATTCCCACTTTTTATGTAGATGATGTTCTAATTTTTTTTGCAGGTAGTGTATTCGAATTTGTGTGGGTACCAGAACTAAAAAGTGCAAAATAAATCTTTTTTACAGAAACACTAACAGAACTTCCAAAAAAAAGAACCTTTCAAATCTCTTAAACTCTGAACTCTTCTTTTGAACTCTGTTAAAAGTTATATGCATAAAAATAAAAAACCGGCCAAGTGCGTGTCGAACCACGCACAAAGAAGGGTTCCGTAGCTGAAAAGAATTAATCCCAATGACAAACTTAACACTGGCTTGCAAAAAAAATATACTCCCATACATTGATATACGTCACGGACTATTCTCTAACTGCATATTTAAGTTTATATTCGCAAAAAGCTATTCTTAAACATAACATCACGCCTTGTTTCCTCGAAATGTTGGGCAGAGGTGTTGGAGGGTTAGGGTTGGGCAAAATGTGGGTGTACTGTAGTACACTCACATTTTGCCAGAAAAAGATAATTAAAAACTATTTTTTTATGTGTTATAACTACAAATAATCAATTTTCAGGCTTTTTGCTTAACTTGTGCTGTGAGACCTTGCTTCTTGCCAAATTTCATGATTCTAGGTCAACGGGAAGTACCTTATAGGTTTTGATTTACTTGCGAGTATCAAAATATGTTGCATAAATGGGCGTATTTTTTTATTGCGTTGACTTAAAAGCTTGATTTTTTTAGAAATCTAAGGGACCATAGCTTACGTATTTGATATTAATTTATTAATTTCAACTTGATAGCTCCATGCGTTCCTGAGAAAAAAGGCCTTGACAGATGACATATTTAAAAAAAAAAAATTTAGTGATAAAATTATAAATTACCAATTTTCGGACTTTTTCCATTACTTGTGCTGTAAGACCTTGCTTCTTACCAAATTTCATGATTCTAGGTCAACGGAAAGTACCCTATAGGTTTTGGTTTACTTGCGAGTATCAAAATATGTCGCATAAATGGCCGTACTTTTTTATTGCGTTCACTTAGAAGCTTGATTTTTTTAGAACTACAAGGGACCACAGACTTACGTATTTGATATTATTTTCAACTTGATACCTCCACGCGTTCCTGAGAAAAAAGGTCTTGACAGACAGACAGACGGACAGACAGACAGACAGACAGACAGACAGACGGACAACGAAGTAATCCTATAAGGGTTCCGTTTTTTCCTTTTGAGGTACGGAACCCTAAAAAAGTTCCGAAACACCATGTTCGCGCTCGATTTCGACTTGGCTGCCATATAATGAATTAACTAGTACCAAAAAGCTTTCACATGGCATAGGTTTCATCACTGTTGAGAGTTTACCCCAGACTCCATACAAATTTGCCCATGGTCCTTTGGCTTTGCTGGATGTCTGTAAAATTAGCGGACCCTGGTATTTGATTAGACGGTGGAGTCCATGGTAATTAATTTATTTGAAATTTTAGTTTTATTTTGGGCAGAATCCTCAATGTAGCCTTCCGCGACTATGCTGGATTTCCATCCTCCATGTCTTTTTAACATTGTCAAGTTAGCCCCAGAATCGACTAATAGTGTCGCTGACGTTCTTCTATAACAATGCCCGGTATACTGCTCACAGTTTGGTAAATTCAAATATGTTGCTATCTGCTTAATACCTACCTGAGATTTTATTTTTACCGATCACTTGTTTATAGCATCTGTTATCGCCCGATGAATGAGCATAACAACCGGATGCTTTTCTGCTCATCCATCGGACGCTTAGTTAGCTATAGCTTACTTTAATTAATTATGTCTATTGGAAGATTCCAACAGACCTCAATAAAATAAGCTATTAGGCTAGCTAAAGTAGGTAGGCACTAACAAATATTGGACATAAGTATTTCATTACAGATTGGACATAAAAAATATTAAAATGGAAATTCCATTTCAACCAAAAATACTTGCTTAGTATACTTATCTCGTCACTGCATCCAATGCACTGACCACCAGAAAAGTTCACAGTCCGATTTAACTCGGATTCAAACATTCATCACGAGCCAAAATTACTTTTATGACATAAATCTTCGCATTCAAATCAAACAAGTGATAAAAAGCTACGCTGCTAACAACATCATTCCAACAACAAGCGTATCTAATGTTATTTAAGTCGAAATATTGGATTTGAAGCATACAAAATTAATAATTACACCTGTACAATGCGGCGCGATTTGTGCATACTTAAATTTGTATTAAAATGACAGGAACAAATTGTCTTATCCAGTTTTGGTTAATCCTTGTGTTTAGATATCTGTTTCAGGTTCACAGGTTTTTAGTGTCATTAGTTGTTGTTGGGCGATATGATTTGCTAATGAGGTAGAGACGGTCGGTATACTCAGTAATGGAGCAAACAACTGATTTAATTTTGTATCCAAGGATCGCTTTAGAATTGAAAGACATAGGTATTTAAAACATCATTCTAGTTCTGTCTTTTGACTTGGCCAAATTGATAATTTTAATCTGTTATAGCATTAATTTTATTTGAGTTTCATTAGTAGGTAAGACTTAAAAGCTTAATTATCTGTTTCAAGTTATAAATAAAATATCACAGCTAAGTTTCTTTCTAATAACTGACTGAAGAAAAAATGGGAAAGCTATCGAATGAAATTGAGAATACCATTTTCCGCACTCATTGATGAAGTGACAATCATTCCGAATCTGTTTTCAAATTCTCTTAACTCCAAGTAAGTTGCAACAACATTATCAAATACCAAGAGAACTATATCAAGTTCAGTTAGATCCAGATGAACTAGATAAGCCACTGCTCTAACAGTGGCAGGCTCCACCTAAGCTAGTCGCTAATTTAACGTCTCACGCGAGAACTGTAAAACGGGAGTGATTGGCGCGTTAGAGCAGTTAACTGCCGGTTAATAAACCGAATGATTCATACCCCTGTCCCTCCATATACTGGCATTAACGTTCACTTTAATTGAGTTACTTCAAAATTTATACACCACAAAATTTAAATTGCTGGAACTGCCTATTGCTTGGTGTATTTATATGCCCCATTTTCTACGAGTATGCCTAGGTGTTATGGATGTGATAGTAATGAAATTCCTATCTATTTATTTTATGCGACTGTGGTGCATTCAATTCAGCAGCTGTCTGTTTTGCTCTTTTATTGGACGACTTAGTTTCACTTGTTTTACCTCAACATCGCGTAGATTGGCAACCTCGTTATTTTTGTGATAGATTCAACGAAACTTTTATGTCACTTCGCCCTGTACTTTTATGTTTTTCACTGTATAGTGAAAATTTTTTTTATTTGTAAGTGTAATCTTCGTTTTTTCTCACAGTAATTGGCGAAATATTATTTTATTACCTATTGAAATTAAGCTGGGTAAGCTAATTTAACTGAAATGAATTCATGTTGAGAACATATTTTATAAAAATATATAGACAATAATTTAAAAATGCCAATAAAAATATAACTGTTGCTCATTTGCTCATTTAGTTAAATTTTTATTGGCGTATTTAAAACTTAAAGAACATACAAATCATCTCACTTTAAAACACAAACAGACATAAACTTAATAGAAAGTATTATCTGCCGTTCACCATCAAAGACTTATCCAGCGTTTATTTCTTATATCTATTATACGAGAATATCTTCCTGATTGCTTAAAACCACGACCATTAAACTAAAATACTGTCTTTAGCCTGCTCTCTTCCTTTGGATCACAAGGTACCGAAATCCAAATCATATTATGCATCAAGTTCTTATGGTTCATAAAAAATTGTTTCAGCTTCGTTACGCTTACCGTGCCGAGATGAATGAAGACGTTATTAAAAATAATATGTACCTTGTCCAAATGTCCACAGGTTAAACGATTAACGCGATAGCTATGTAGAAAACAATTAACTTTGAGGATGGAAATTGTTAGTTTTGGATTTGGACGTAACGGTAGATTGAACTTGAGTGCATCTGTTCTAGTTAGGAGTGTTAAAGAGCATAACAGCACAACATTTATATTACAGAAATATTATTAATAATATACAAGCTAATACAAAAATATACATATTATGTACATGTATGTGTAAAAAATAAAAAGGGGAAGAGCCCATTGGGCATCAAAAAATTCGTCCGCATTACCGCAAAGTGCTCAAAAGGCTGGAGCATTGCCACGTTGGATGGCAATGCTAATTATTTGGGCTAAAAATAGGCCAGCCCTTGGTCCCGTGAAGAGTCGACCAACCGCTTGGCGATGTCCCAAAATACTCGATGAGAACTCGGACCCCCAGGATCTAGTGTTTCAACCCGTAACGGCTCAAACATATACCTCCCAATGAGGTTGTTGTGCTAGGAAGATGGGATAGCGCGAGGATGTCCACACTGGTAGCATCCCACACCAAAGGTACCCAACTTCCAATAAGGCATTATGGTAATTCCGTATTGGTTCTAAAACAGCGGCACCCCGGCACGGATGATGTCGTTAATGCTGGCGTGCCGTGCCATCCGACCAGCGCTCTTGCTGCAGGATAGGCCATGGTATCCAAGGCAGTCGACTCCTTCGCCGCATTGGCAGCGATGAGGAGCCCTGCAAGGGGCACCCAGACGCAAACATCAAGTAGCACAAAATTTAGTCTTTCTTCTAAATAAAAATACTAGGATCATAATAATCATATCGCAGACAAAACAAAAACTGCAGCAACTTTATCTTCAAAAACAACAGTAAGATTTCAGTTCCCACACAGCCCAGATTTATTTTCAATAATAACGAAACTTAACCTCCATGTTCATCTCTACCGACATATTTAGTGTTATTGTGCAAGTATGACGTCGGTTGCAAGTACTTGCAAGTCTTGCAACCCCTGATGTAATGGTGGCTAACGGACGCAGCCCATAAGGAGGCGTGCAAGCGCCAACTCTGACACGATCAAAGCGCCGCTGTTCTTGCCTGTACCCGTCAGAAGGCTCCACTCTCAGTTACTACGTGTAGGTTGAGTATGCGAATGTACTAACTTGAGAAATCCCTGAGGATGCTAATATTATTCAATGGAAATTATCCTGCTTAGCTTTAAATAGTTTACTGTAGCAGCTTTCGAATAATCCTAGTTTTATCAATCCGGGCTTTGTAAAGGCCATTAAGTTGGTATGTGAATCAGCCACTAGTGGCTAAAAGTGTTCATTTGATTAAATCTACTCTTTGATATGAGTCCTGCTGGCTGATATCATCATTTGACTGTCATGCACCAACCACAAGCCGAATTAAGTTAAGCTGTGGTTGTCTCACGTTAAAAAATTTCATAAACATTATAACTATATGCATTTTATGCTAAAAAAATAATTAATTTCGTATTTTCAGCAGAATTATCTGGTTCCCACACCATGGCCACAGCAGCCTCGTGAATACTTATGCTCATCTCTCTTTAATTGATGTCGGTTTTTGAGTGCAGCAATAAGCCGCCTGTCCGCGTCGCCCCAGCACCTCTGTTCAACCGCAATGTATGGAATTTGTATTCAATAATTTAAACAGCCGCTTGCTTTGGAGTATTCACAAGTTATTTATTTAAGCGCAATTTATTTTACTGATAAAAAATAGATTTTATCCGTACAGGGTTTCATCGTGGCATAAAATGTTTTATGGTGAACAAGTGACATTACACGCGCTGGGTTGTTGGATTCTGATCTGTACGGACCTGTGGCTGCTATTTATACTGCCAGTGCGCATTATTGGACGATTCATAAATAATACACCAAAATCTTTATGAAGTTTGAATTGAAATCGATAGCTTTGGTTTTTAATTCGTTTTTTGTTTTCTTTTTTAATCAATTCTTTGTTTTCAAAATAATACAGACTCGGTTTACTGAGAAATTCACATTACACTCATGAGGTAGAACATCTTAGTTTTACAATTACTGGAAAATAAACATTTATGCATTTGTTACATCAATGATTTTGCAGTACCATACTTACAGGTAAAGTTTGTGTAAGTTTCTTACACAAGTCGAACAGTAAATATTCTTTTACTTATTTTGATCTCATTAAACTGTCAAGCAAACCCTCTCACTTTCGATACAAAACCAAATAATCACAAGACATTATCACAGAGCAACATATGATGGATGACGCAACAAGACAAAAGATCCATCCCTATTTTTTCCCGACTTCCTGTCCTGTACGGAGGGTACTGTATTGTTTTACTTGTGTCTGTTCTCTTAATATAAATCAGGTCGTGGCAGGCTGTCGGCGGACGCAGGTGGCTGACGACACGCTTATTTTTCAATGCTGCACAAATGCTGTGATTACGTTAATTTTGGATTTTGATGGTAGTATGCAGATTGAGGGCGGCTACGTGGGAAAGTAGGAAAAACTTGACAACCATTATATTGTACCAACTTCCTTTGACAAATAAAGATGCATTAGTAACACTATAATAATTATGGTTTCGATCATAGAGCTTAAAAATATTTGCGTTGGTACAAACTGGTACAGATTTCCTTTGAAAAAAATCAGAAATGCAGTGATAAAATTATCTTATCTACTAAAAAAAATATTATTATGTGAAGAGAAAAGGTTAGTTACTTTAAATTCCTTATTTTTATATTGTTAACTTGGGACTATAGTGCGCGCGGAACTAGTTGGCCGCGCCTTAGCTAATGAGAATGAATATAACAAAGATGATGATAATTCGATTTAATGGTGGTGCACAAATACATGGTGGTGCATGCATGTGTTTAATGTTTTTTTCATTAATTATTAATTATAATTATCATTATCATTATTATCCCCCTGTCCCCCTGGCCAACTAGTTCCGCGCGCACTATAAGTATAAAATTTAAGGTACCATGTATATACTTACATAGTACCTATTTAACTACAAAACTCATTTCAGTTTACACCTCCCACAACTTGAAATAAAACATAAAATGGGTTATTTAAACGTATAATGAGAGGAGACTCATTTCCAAGAAATTGATACCTGGAAAAAAATATTAACTTAACTTTCATAAAACCCAAGACTACAAATTATTATGGTAACTAGTTCATAATTAATTTAAACGCTCTTAATGACCAATATGCCACCAAAATGTAATGAGAAGAGACAATTTGTTTCGGCTTTTTTATAACTTAAAAGCCGTAAGATATAAAAAAGCATGTTCTTTATCAAGGCAGATGCTGAGAGAGAAATGATAGCCCTTAATACAGTACATCAAACTTAGTTCGTTTGTAGTACTTTCTCCGGGGTACATACTGTCGTGTAATTATCATTACCATGAAAGTAATAATTACGTTTTTATTAATCAATATCACTTTTATTTATTACAACGTGGACCAAATAAAGCCGGACGCAGGTGTATGGCAAATACGGATGTTACAAAGGCTGGTCCATTAAAAAAAATAATGTTCATATGAAAATAAACACTGAAAACGAATATAAATTGAATGAACTGATTGTACGTTTACGGAGGTCTTGGTACTTAACGAATGAAATCATTAAAAGAAGCTATGTTTTTGTGTTACATGAAAGGGAAACGTTATTGTGAAAATTATTAAATGAATTCTGGATTTTTTTTACATTTTCATGTGAATTACGACATTTAGCAATTTTTAATAAGTTTCTAGTACCTAGGTACTTCTTCAGAAATTCATTTAGAGGTAATATAAACCTATTCACTATTTCGTTCAATAATACGTTTCATTAGTACGTATTCATTTACGTGTTTATTTGAAATAAATGCTTTGAGTTTGAGTTTGATTTAATACTAATGAATTTACTCTACTCGTACTTATATGACTAAGGGCCTGTTACACCACCTACGATTAAGTTCCTAATAACTTACTTGGCAAATAATTTCATACTAATTTTGTTCCATTTTTGAATTTATTCGGTAAGTAGTGGCTATTCGGACATCGTGAAATAGGCCCTAAGTACTTCGAAAATAATGCCTACTTTTATACAGTAAGGAATAATAGTTTCTGTTTCGTAAAAGATCAAAAGCGTTACCCAAAAATGATAATGAGGAATAGATACGTTTTATTAAAAATAAATCTGAAACGCGTTTTTGTACAAAAAATGTCTCCCGTAACAAAAAAAGGGTAGTAATCAAACATAATCCGAAACTAATCGCATCAATTTCTTTGGGTGACTATTAATTTTGTGAATTTTTTCGTCAGAGAAATTTTGTAGCGCAGGAATAAAAATACGTTATTATAAAAAAATATGGAATTTCCATTTTGTTATGGCAGACAAAGGTTTTTAAAACGACACATAGCTAAATGATTCTAATAGTACAATATTTTCAGGCGTTTGGTACGAGTATAAATTGGTAACTTTTAGAAAATGTTACAGCAAGCAAAATTATTAGTGTTTACTAAGCAAATTTTGCTTTTATTTCATGTAGCAATAAGTACCAACTACAATAAATATAAAATCTTTTGCTTAAAGTTTTGTCTTCCCATACATTTAACGTCTTATTAATAAATTTTGCATAAAGTAAAGATATGTTTCAACGTCAAAAGTTTTATGGTTAAACAGACGTTAATTATTACTTAAAGCAACGTTTATGAATAAGGGGGATTATGCTTTGACCCCCCCAGTCAAAAAACAACAATCTTTACTTATCATTACATCTAACTAATGCTATTTTAGTTAGTATTAAATAAACAAAATCTCCCTAATGATGACCGGACAGCATTCGTAAAATTCAATTTGAAACTAAGATTCTCTCGCGGCGATTTCTGAACTCATCAATCAAAGGTCGCGACTATTCAATCATAGCTTTACTCTGTCCCTTTCTTTCACTTTTGAAAAGCCTTATGTGGAACAGAGATAGTGCGATGAAGTTTAGAAGGTTGAGTGGTAAGTAACCCTTGGTTCACACGAATGCCTCAAGGAAGGGCCTGTCCAGAAGTGTAATCAATTTGCTTGAAGGAGGGAATGTTGAAATAATTGATTTTTTCACTGCTAATAGTCTTGCTAATGTCTGTCTGATCCAGATGTGAATTTTGACCAGCTGTGGTTGCTATAAAATGAGGGTAATGTACACGAGTCGGTATAAGTAACAGCCTTTTGTTATAAAAATATAACCTATATTATGTAAATAACCTATATTATGTAAGGCCAGCAAGCAAATGCATTAACGAAGCAACTGGCTTAAATTGCTACTCTCAAAAATAATTGTGGACAGCTCAAAATTCAATGTACGGGTAGCTACCATAATCTTGGTGAAGGTTCATCACCTTGCTGATCAAAGTGCTTATCACAACCAACATGTGTATAATTATGTAAGTAACTAGTGTCATGTGGGATGGGGAGTAAGTACATTCTATTAGTACGCACGGCGCTCACTTACCATCCCGTTACAATGATCAATGATGCAGGGGACGCTATGCGGAGGCGTAAATTAAAACATAAAATTAGCGATCGGCAGATACGACTCGGAGTTTCATTAAAAAGTAATGAAAACTTCCTCAGAATATTAATCGAATTATAAAACGAAGAGCTGAAAATTGAGAATGAAAATACAGCACTCTTTTAAAGTTTATTTCACCGACTACTTGTGAGGGCTTAGTGCGAGTTTTTTATACTTACTCGATCGCGTTTACGTTAACGTTGACGTATGTCAATTCGTATGGAATAATTGTGTTTCCCATTATAGTCGCCAGACGGCGCTTATTTATTTTCAGTACAAACTGACGTTTACGTTAACGTGATCGAGTAAGTTTATAAACTCGCACTAAGGCCTCAGTTCTATCTACGTCGCAGGTACGACGTTATACTTGGAATACACAAAATATCTTCCAACAAATATACAAGTAATGACAATAAGTGGTAGTTACATATTTCTGCGCCGCACCTCTTGTTACATTGTCGATAATTTAATAGCAAACACAAACAACGCGACACAAATCATTTGCACAGGACGATGTTCGAATCCTTACTCGCTTGACCAGTTATCGAACATTGCTTTTATTTCACATAGTTAAGTACCTAGGTAAGTACCGTGGACATCGAAACATGTAATTGTAAGCTAAATTAATAGGTGTTTTTAGAGAAGAAGTAAGTAAACAAAGCTGTTCGGTTAGTAATTAGCTCGCGAGACTGAAATAACATAATTGCGTAATTGACTGGTTTGGCGCGTGTTATTTCGTAATTTCGCGTGTTTGTGTCTCCCCACAAATACGTATTATTTTCTCATAAACATGAGTCAAATGAAATATTTTTCAAAAAATGTATTTCTGTACCATAATTTTAAAACGAATCATTCTGAAGTTTGGTTTTGACTTTTTTGTCTAAAAATGATTTATATGGACTCCCGCTATTATTGTTTACGGACCGATAGGCGAACAAAGGCCTCAGATCGGTATCACTCCACGTAAATGCGTTCGGCATGATGCGAGACTTTTGACACCAAACAGCAGCGATAACATCTTAAAACATCTAATGTTTTAAACAAACTCTTTTATGTGGGTTAACTTAATTTTGTAAGAATAAAAGAGATATTTCCATCATATTGTTTGATATATTGATATTGAGTATGAATTGGGTTTTTTGTTGATGCGGGGGAAAATATTTTTTTGTAGTTAAAAGGAGTTACATCAGATACCAGCTAATATAGAAAAAGGAAATCATCATTATCTGCGTATATCCCTAAAATCTTCTAAATTCAATGTCTATGCTATTTTTATCATACGATGTAAAAACCTTCTCAACTTCTTAAGCCATACATCAGAAACTTCATCTGTCATTAGCATCACTTAAGATTAAAATAAGACTACCTCAAAGCTAAATTAGTTATGCATGTTTTGCCTATGATCTAGGTGTTTTTATCTGGCTTGCATGCATATGCAAATATCTTCTATAAACACTCGTCTGACGGACCGACGTTAACAGGTGTTCGTTCACCTAAGACTATGGAATGAAGTCCCAAGACACTTTCGCCTGACAATGTCAGTGTATTTATCACTTGTTTCAATATTGTTTATTTCTAGTACATGACAATGTCATTCCTTAATTGTAGCCGCTGTTTTATTTTTTTAAATGTTAGCTGCAATCGCACGATTGATTAAAATGTAAATCGTATCGATATCAATTTCTCACTGACATAATACTCGTATTGTATTTCAAATCTAAATAATTTACATTCAGCTTCAGCCATAGCTTTAAAAACCATAAAAAATGCAATTACAATGCATCATTTGACTATATTTCTGTATAAATCCTCGTAAGCGTCATTTTGTAAAAAGTGCGCAACAACAGCCCCTTATCTACATCAATAGAATAAATTCGCGATAAAACAAAATGAAATACCGAAATAGATTTACTAACCAATTACTAACGTGCTCTCCAATCAAACAGTAATACGTTCTAGCTTCAAGCACATTCTTCAAGCGACATTAAAATGCGGGTCCTGGCAGGTTCCTCAAGATGGCCCTACCTGCATGCATTAGGATTCCGCAAGCCACTTAGTAGCACGGCTCACCTACAGACCCGTTGCCCGTATTCCCATTTAAACATAAAAAATAGAAGCTGGATAATGTTAGGATCTAGTCTCGTGTAAGGTTATAGAAAGCCATAGAGAAGATTTATTGATTTATGTTTTCTAACACTTGAAGACCCACAGCATTACTTAGTTTCAAATAAAAATGTAGGCGTTAAAATCCACCAAGTGCTTTTGTTTCCTGATTATTGTATGACCTTTCCAACTTTCAGAATTTGCTGAAAACAAATGCAGAGTTCAGTTTTTATGGATTTAATGAAATATCTATTTCAGAATACTTTTCTAGTTGGCGAATTAAAATATAGTAAAATCTAATTATAAATCTCCACTATTTTCCCAGTCATAGTTCCTCAGTCGTGTGAGGTGTAGGTATTAGTGGTTAGTGTGGTCGATAGTATGCAGTACTGAACCAGTCGGCAGCTGACGGTTAGACATGTATTAGTTGAGGCGCCATCTACATGCAAATTGTTTCTCCTCCACTGTTTATTAAGGTGTTAGGATTAAAACCCTCGCGAATGATCACTGACTAGCGAGGTAACTGCCACCAAGCATGTTTAATAGCGAAGTGCTTCGTCTGCCACGCATTTTCATGATAAAGGCATGCGTCTTTTATATACTATAATTAGTGTTGTTGGTTATTCTTATTTGCCTTTCTTATCTAATTGTCTAAAGTGCGTAGTTTCAGTTAACATGAATATAAAATTGTTTTATTTTCTCGTTATAATTTTACAGGGCTTGAACAAAAAGGGGCGAATAATTTTAATGGCACAAGCAATTATTCACGTCCGTTTGACGTATTTAGATCAGTGTTTTTATCATAGTCCTCTGTGTCTAAACAGCACGGACTATCATTAACTCCTTATAGCAAGATGATGTTGTTTTTCTGCAGCACTGTATAATGTGCAGGTATGACGTCGGTACGCACGACACAGCCACAATTAAGTCGTCCTCTAAAGGAGTTGCACCTGCTAAAACCTTAATAATTACACTAAGTTAATTGTTAACTATACTGGTTTTGAGAAAACACGTACTGCTCTAATAAATATGCGGGCCAAGTGTACTAATAAATCAAATTACCTACGTGTGTAGCCACACAACATAACGAGCAAATTACTGTTTTATTAAACGTCATTGTACCTAGTAGCCATTTCTTTTGCTAGCGTTTTTTCTTTCGAAGAAGACAAACATAAAGAAGTTGATGCCATTAACAGGTCTACTTATGCCATTATAGGATGATATCGTGAAGCAAAGGAAAAAATTAAAAGTATCGTAAATTAAATTGATTTCATAAGTAATTAATACAAAAGACAAATAATGTAATTTATGACTACTTAAAATAGTAAAGCTTAATGAGTGGCGCGGGCGTCCTTCATGAAGGCCGCGAGTGCAGTGAGTGTGAGTGACCTATCAGGAGGCGCGGGCGGCGCGGGATCTGCGCGCGCCGCCGCGCCGCGTGCTGCGCTTGCGCCATGCTAATTACTACCACCAATAAGGCGCCCCGTCAACATATTTATTTTTGTTTATGAATTGTTCATAAGCCCACTTCATTAAAATAGGATCTGTATCACTCTTTTTTTCAGATGCCAGTAAGTATATGAGCTTCGTGCGGCCCTGAACAAAATGCCAAGATTAATTCCCGACAAGGTATTTTATGCCAAAGACGTGCTCCGGCACGAGCACTCAATAACTCGGGACCTCCTTTTTCGGTACGATCCTTATTGGTATTCGAAACGTTCTATGAAAATAAAAATCCTAAGGTGGCCACCGAATGCCTGATCCTTATATTGCAAAGACAACATTTAATAGCGAGCTGAAAAAATATTATCGAGTGGTAGTTAAGCGTCTATAAACTAGTGTAGGGTTTTTATCATTCTCGAGGTTTCAACTTTTTATAATGTTAAAATTTTTCGAATATCGAACAGTAGCTGTAATGAACAGTTGACTAACCACGTTCTGCGCGCTTTGCTTGTGCGCAGACGTGCGGTCTGTAATACATTGCGAGCCATGTATGGGATTCATATTTACTTCGCTTCATGCATATAAAAAAGTGCGAAATGGAAATGATAATTTTTCCCACGAATATTTTGATTGGTCGTCGAACCAGTCAATAGTGGAGATCAAAGCGGGCCGGCCGTCGTCGCCTGCGCATATCGACCGCTGGATCTTTGTCATTCGCGCTCGACTCGACGCGGAGCGACATTGCGGTAACACAAGCGCCGCCGCTGTTGGCAATTAATGTAACCAAAGATCATCAATAAACATCTTTATCACTTGATCGCCTCTGACACCGAAGTATTTAAACAACTAGGGACCTGTAGGTACATTATAACATTTGAATATTCAGTCACGCACATCTTTCAACATGCTTCGAGCGGAGAAGTGGTCCCGTCCTACATGTAATATTTTTTATTATTTAGCCACCGAACACGACACGTATTTAAAAATAAAGTCATATATTGTAGAGAGGTAGGTAGGTGTCAGTACAGGCAAACAAGACAATTAGGAAGATGACAGTTTCAAAGAACACGGTAAGCCCAGAGCGGCGTTTAGTGATTTTAAAAGCTCGAGGAGCTATGTTATAATGACCAAGTGCTGTATTTTAAAGTCCGCTTGACCAATTATGACCATTTAAACGAATGATCGGGGCGTATGACGAGCCGCCCAGCCTAGCCGTCATGCCATCTACGGTAATCCGAAGTTGGATCAGCGCCGACTCTTTGGCATTGTTTTCCTTAGAAAATACGCAATTTGATATCGGCCAGATAGTGTCAAGGGAAGAGAAATGTAATTTCATTATTTTGAAAAAAAAAAATAATTGACAGCGGTTGTTGACCGATCTAGCCGAACATGAGAAGAATAGTAACAACCCTGGTGTTCGAAGTGCGTTTGAGTAGCTAATTACATTTTTCTCTAGCTGTGTATTAATCATAGTTCGTTTATCGGATACAAACAAGATCTCGGGTAGCAAAGTGATCGCGTGGTAAGATTCGAAATTCGAATCTCGAGACTCGCGTGAGCAACTCACGCGCAGATACAAAGAGATACGCGATTCTGATCATGCGCATTGATAAATTGATCACATGCGTATCGGTTACTAGCTCCAATATCGTGGGAGTACGTCCTCAAGCGATGAAAATAAGAACTTTTAATATCAAGTGGAAATTATCACTCGATATGGTCACTAATAATTATCTTATTGTTAACTTATACTGTGGGAAATAAGAGCAACATAACTTAAGAAAAACCGGTCAAGAGCGAGTCGGACTCACGCACCATGGGTTCCGTTCCGATTTCTGAAAAAGTGTGCTATTTAATTAAATAAATAAAAAATAAAATAAATAATAAAATTCATTTATTTCAGGCCAGCACATACACCCATAGTGTTAGAAAATTAATTAACTTAAAAGATATTAAATTAAATTAAATTAATTCTGTTCAGTTAAATTAAATTAAATTATAGTTCTCTTTTAAATGTCAGGAAGGTTTAAATTCAAACAGTCATATCATATAATTAAAGGTTGGTGAAGTGGTATTAATAAAAGAGGACGATATGCCCCCTGGCAAGTGGTTACTGGGTAGGATCGAACAAAAACATCCTGGGCTCGACGGTGTTACTCGGGTTGTTACATTACGCACCCAATTTTCGACTATAAAGAGGCCAAATTCTAAACTATGTGTATTACCTATAGCCCATTAGTGTAAAGATTTATTTTTTGTATTCGAACATGTTAGTATTTTTAGAGTAGGTTAGTTTACAAATTATAGATCTAGAATTTAAGTTGTTATTAATTTATTGTTTATTGTTGTTTTCTTCCCGCCCACAACATACCAACCTGGTATTAAGAACAATGGATAGTATAGAAAGACATTTTGCCAATATGTCTTTGGTGGGCGGTATGTTCGCACATGCAAGTTAGTTCAAATAGTAACTCGACAAATGTTCAGAGTTGTTCTTAAGCTCGATAGATGGCGTTGGCGTCGAATTAGATCTCGCTATCGTTTGTCGGCGTTTACCTTAGCAAGATTGAAGATTTATACATGGTCCTTCGAGCCGGATAGGTCGGGAGTGTTTGTGGTAGTCACCGGTGGTGGTAGTGAATTACCACCCTTCGCGTCGATACTGAGCAGTGGATCGCTGTCCAGAGCAGCCCCTTCAGTGGGCACCAGATAAGGCGCTCAGGAGCTGAAGGTGGAACCAGTGGGAGTGAGGAGCAGCCAGGTGTAGCGTGGAGCAGCCACAGCTGTTAGCAACATCCGGAGGAACGACGCAAGGGAGGTGAAGTGCGGCAGACGTGGACAACCAGAGGGCACCATTTGTGTGGTGCAGTACAGCGCGCCATCATCAGTGTCGTGTCAGTGAGTGAATGGTGAAATCGTGAGTACATTTTTTCATCTTAATCAGGAACTAGGAAGAGTAAAATATTATTTTGAAAATCTCAGAAAAAGTGCAATAATTGAAGTTGAACTCTTTTATCAGAAAATTTAACTTTTTATTTCCAAATTTAGGACTTGTAAAAGTTTTATGTGAAAAGTGGTTCTGACGGGGAATCCATGCCCGATTTTAGAACCAAGTGACATAAAGTGTAAAGACTTGTAAAATTTTAAACTTTTACAACCTAAGCGTTTATTAAATTCTATTTGTTTTTTGGTAACATTGGTATAACATAATTGTTTCAAAATGGATGCTTTTTGTATTGTACAGGAGGATGTTAGTGCAAAAATGCTCAAGTCAAAGTCCAATTTCAAGAAAGCTCCAAAAGAGCGAATAACTCATTCATATTTAGAGACCCGTCTTGAAAATTTGGAACAATTATGGAATAATTTCACAGCCACTCATAAAGAAATATTATCTACGTTAAAAAGGGTTGACTTGTCTAATTCTAGTTATATTAAAATTGTCTTTATGATGAAGTTGAGGAATTTTATGTAGAATTTAAAAGCGAATGGGCGAAGGAATTGGTATCTGAAAGAAATTCAACTGATGTATGGGTGGATTCTAAGTCTAGTTGTCAGAATGAAAAGAGTGTCAGCAGAGTTAAATTGCCAGAAATAAAAATTCCATCGTTTTCGGGAAAATATTCAGAGTGGCAAACATTTAGAGATTTATTTGTAGGGTTGGTGCACGAGAATACGTCTCTAGACGATGCACAGAGATTTTATTATTTAAAGGGACATTTAAGTGGGGAGGCTGAGCAATAGCTAGGAAACATAAAAGTAACATCTGACAATTATAAAATTGCGTGGTAAAAATTGGACAAAATGTACAATAATAAAAAGTTTCTAGCAAATGGCATAATAAAGAGATTACTCAGTGAAAAGACTTTGTCCTGTGAATCGGCTATTGAAATAAAAATACTTATATCTACTACTTCAGAATGTCTTGAGTCAATTGGTAATTTAGGGGTGGATGTCTCTTCCTGGGATCTCATTGTTATACATACAATTAGTGGAAAATTGGATAAAGAAACCAGGAAAGGTTGGGAACTCAAAGTGGCTTCGGATTCAAGTGAGTTACCTACTTATGATCAGTTTTCGGAATTTTTAAATAGTCGCTTTAGAGGTTTAGAAAATTTAGATATCCACACCCAAAAGGAACTCAATCGTTTCATGTAATAAAAGATAAAAAGCTAGTATCATGTGAATTTTGCTCAGCCGATCATAGGATTACCTCCTGTCCGAAATTTGGTAAAGAGACAAATGAAGCTAGGCGTAATTTCGTCCAGGAACATAATTTGTGTTTCGTTTGTCTATACAGTAACCACTCTGCCAAACATTGCAAAAACACTCTCAAGTGCCAGGTGTCTAAACGCCGCCACCATTCTTTGTTACACCCAACAGGTGTTTCTGGGTCTGTTATTGGTGAGGATAGTCGTGGGCCTCACGCATAAACCACATCAGCCTTTGTAAAGGTGATGAAGGAGGCTAATAAAAATATTAGCGATGAAGTAGCCGCGCAAGCGGAGGGGCCAAGTAAGCCACTAGTCTCATTATGTCTCTCGACTGGAAGTGGTCGGAAAACGGTTTTATTAACTACCGCCTTAATTAAGGCGGAGTCGAAAGATGGGACCTATCGAGTAATTAGGGCTTTGCTTAACCAAGGATCGCAAGGATCGTTCGTTACGGAATCCACGGTCCAATTTTTGGGATTAAACAAGACGCCATCCAGGCAAACTGTGATAAGCGTAGGCGGAGATAAAAGTGCGACGGCTAAGTCAACCGTTGTGCTTAAAGTGAGGTCTAGAATAGATCCAACGGTCCAAGTAAATGTGAACGCTTTCGTCCTGAAGTCTGTTTTAGTGTGGGACGCAACTTGTGTCGATACTCTTGCGCCATCCCATCTTCCTGGCTCGGCGTGTTGTGCTGGCACTGCTGCTGCGGCTGCGGAAAACCTCAAGCGGCGGAAGTATAATAAATCTTATCGGTAATTATATTTTTGAGCCGTTTGGGGTTGAAACCCTTGGGCCGTGGGGTCCGAGTGCTCATAGTTTGTTTAAGGAAATCTCCAAACGGCTTTTTGACACTTCCCGTGACCCAAGGGCTGGCTTTTACCTTGGCCAGAGGCTTAGCATTGCCATACAACGTGGCAATGCCGCCAGTCTCTTGGGTACTCTACCAGTCGACAGCGATGCGGAGGAATTTTTCGACGCCATATTTTAGTTTTTTATTAGTTTTAGTTTAAGATATTATATTTTTAAGTTATTTTAGCTTATTTTTAAAATTATTATAAGATGACTTATATTTAAAGATATCGTCTTATTTTTCCTATAATTTTTACATAAACTTCTATCACATAGAACATTTTCAGATTTTTCAATACTTAAGCAAACTTCGGAGATAAGGGTAACGGTATTTTTTTTTTACATTTTTCATCAAGTCGAAAACTATGCGGCCTAAAAAAAAGAAAAAAATGTTTGAGAATGTGTAAACAGCGTTCTTTCATATGATGCCCCATATGCCCTAGTCGCTCCAGCACCCTAATTGCGTAACACATTATCAATCGGAGTTTGAATCATTTTGAAACAAATTACTAATCCATTGCTTCATATATATTCGAAAAATTTGTCTGCTCGGCAACGTAAATAACGCAATGAATGTTGTTGAACTGTCAAAATGAATCCAACTCCGATTGATAATGTGTTACGCAATTAGGGTGCAGTTCTAATTTTTAAGACCCCCTTTCAATACCTGTTGCATAAAAACAAAAAATGTTTTTATTTCTCACTTAATTGCAAAACAGTTGAGTAAATGTCATCTAGAACTGTTCTAAATTTCAAGCTGATAGCATTACTATTTCTTGAGATATCCAGCTGTGACGGACAGACTGAGTCGCACCATAAGGGTTCCTTTTTACCATTTTGGTACGGAACCCTAAAAACGAAACTGTGACTGTGTACAGCCACAAACTATGAATCGAGGTCCTGGACGACAAACTATCCCTTTGATTTATTTATTCATTTTCAGTTAAGTATACCCTTTTTTCAACAATGTATTTCGGTACCAACACTAATATATCCCACAGCAGCAATCATGCGAAACCCGTAAGGAAGACATAACACACGATTCTCAAAAACAATATGTTCTGCATGTGGTTTTATTTGGCTTCATGGTGTTTAGCCATGAGGCTGCTCCAGGCGGCGCCCCTCCCCCCATTGTGTTGGACAATGCGCTGTAACTCCTCACTAACGAGACGTAGAAAGGGAACAAGGGAGGAGCGGGCAGCGATCTTGCTAGGCGAACACTTCAGTCACTGTAATTCATATTTGAAATTGAGATAGAGGAGCTGGCATAACAACATCTGTATTTCCCGAGGTAGAAGGCAGATGCGTGGCTGAGGAACACCTTGTTATGTTTAATTCCCATATAAGTTTAACGACAACAATGATTGTTTAAAGTTAAAAGTAACAACTTAAATTTAAAATTTTAAAAAACCCCAGACACAATTTTTTTTGCTACTCCATGATCAGACCCTGCTTGCCTTCTATCTATAACCTATTAATTGAGACAATTTCTATGAACCCAACTTAGTCACCAACTTACAGCAGTAATATTTTCAGGCGTTGAACAGACCTTATCAAAGCGTCAACACAAACTTCCATAGTTCAGAATTTTCGAGACGCGGAAGACAGGAATAAGTGGAGGAGCATCGCGAGGGCTGCTTTGACCAAAAAAAATGCAGAGTCATCAACCACGATCACTCTGTCAAGAGTGAACGACTAAGGAGGAGGATTTTCAGGCAATCCTCAGATTAGACCAGCAAGTGATTCTGTGAAGTTTTTCTTTTAGCTATCGAACTACCCGCGTGAAACCGAAGCGGGTCGCTAGTATTCCATATTCCTGAATACTGGAGATATTCCATGTAACCGAGCAACGCTCTTTTAATTGATTTAATTATTTACAAAAATCAATCTTTAGTCGATTCTGTAATAATCGATACACTGTAGGTACCTCCTTATTATATAAATACTACCCAACATTATTATTACTTCACTTCTCGTTAGCGCCTTAAGAAAGACGGACGTATAAACTTCCTAGTGACTTTTAATTGGCTAATAATAATCTTTATATTTTAAAAAGCCCATAACTCGTTTTATTGAAGTGCTAGAACCTAGATTTCCTACAGGTTATGGGCCCAGGTTACGTTTTTACTGCAATATAAGTGGTTAAAATTTAAATAAAAAAATACGGGCATTGTTAAGTGAAATGGACGTTATAAAAAAAAGTTCCAATGTTATCGTCGAGTAGGTGACGTCATACTCATAAAAAAAATTAACAATTTTTGATGATTTGATCATCGAATTGTTAGCCGGCACGCCGCCGCCAAACCACGCTACGCGAGGTAGCTCATTTGTTGCTCAACCTACCCCCATCTTATGATGTCGTGATAACTGCGATCGAAATTTTATCGGAGGATAAGTTAATGCTAGCATTCGTTAAGCCAAGGCTTTTGGATCATGAAGTCAAGTTTAAAAATGAGTCCAGAGATACCAGTGTCAAAAGTTTTGCAATTTGAGGGATAAATGGACAGGAATTTCGAAAAACAAAATTCGATCATTCTCAAAATAATAATAGCTTCAACTAGGAAGTTAACAAGCAGAAGAATAAGTCTCAGTTCATGAAGTTTTATCACTGTGGCCGCAAGAAGCATATGAAAAACAACTGCTTCTACTTCAAAAGAGCTCAAACATTACAGCAGCAGCAGAAAATACGGAGAGGACAAGGACGGTCCAGGCAGTTGGAATCAGTGAACCATCCACGTCGAGCTATTTTTCTGGCTTTGCTTTTATGATGGCAGACTATCAAGCGGATCATGATGGAAGATACTTTCCTGTTGGTTTCTGGAACATCGGACCATATTAAAACAGGGAAGATCTTTTCATTAGTCACACCGTCTTGCAAACGCCATTAAAATTTCTATTGCTAAAAATGGTGAATTTATTTCAGGGAACGATGTATGTGACCAGCAACATGGGCGTTCAAGAAGTTTTGGAGGACGTGCTCTTCTGTGCTGCGGTACCACCTGTTGTTCTTAACGAAAATGCAAGGAGCAGGGTTGACAGTCATTATCGACCAGCGAGGAGCCCAAATACGTAAGGTTAATAAAACTATCATGCAAGGTATGTTGAAAAATAATTTAATTGCTGTAGACTTAATGGCATCTGTAAATAAGTGTCAATGTGTTTCTCAAGTGTGCAGTATGTACAAATTATGGCTTTGGTCATAATTAGTAAAAATTAATTCATCGAAATTCAAAAAAAAAAAATAATAATAAAATGGTTGATGACACCAGCCAAATTGAAACTGTTATGCGAGCCTGGATGATAAATTGTGTGAGGCCCACGGAGTTGAGGCCTGTATAAATAGGAAACAAAGTCGATTTCCGTTCTTATCAGGTCAAAAATAAAAGTCATGTTAAACAGCTATTATTTATTGTGCACTCAGATATCTGTGGACTATTGTTACTGTTACTGCAACTAACGACAAATAAAAAAAAAACTACTTTGTACTTTTTGTTGATGAGTATACGCATTAGGTACTTTGTTACGTACTGTTTAACCCACCTATAAATCAGACGTGTTTGCTGTTTTTAAAGATTTCGTGGCTAAAAGCGAGGCTAAGTTTAATTTAAAATTAGTCAACTTATGCTGCGATAATGGTGGCGAATATCTATCGACTGAAATGAAAGGTTATTGTGTAGAGAGAGAGGGATATCATAACATTTAAAAATTCCGAGAATACCACAATTGAATGGCGTTTCTGAACGTATGGTCAGAACCATTACTTAATGGAAAAGCTCGTTTAAGCGGTGCTAAATTAGACAAAGTGTTTTGGGGCGATAGGCAGTACCAACTGCTGTTTATTTGATTAATTTGACCCAATTAAAACTTTGAAAGTTTTCAAAAACACCATTCGAAATGTGGCATGATACAAAACCTCGAATAAAAAAAAAAATATTTGAAGGTAGTTGGTTCAACTGCTTACGTTCATAATAAAAGCAGTAAGGCCAAGTTTAATGAAAAATCATGGAAAGGGATACTTGTGGGTTATGAACCAAACGCTATAAAGTTTGGAACCCAGAGTGCGAAAAATTACATAGTAGTCGGGGATGTTATTGTTGATGAGACTGGTTTTCTTCAATCCAGGCCAGACCTTAAGTCTGAAGGGAATATTAAAAAATTCTCACGGCAAAGCTGATGATGTAATATCCAAGTCAGTGCCGGTCAAGTCTCATAACTCTGACAGTTCTATATCAGATACGTCTATGGTCTAAATCTGATGAGCACGAGTGTCCTAGTAGAGTTCGCAAATTAAACCATGATAGTATAAAATTGAATCGGAGCAAATAAATGATATACTTTTTGATAACCCATCTTCACCAAAAGAAAACACAAATAAAATCCTGACGTTAGATGATGCAATAGGTTCAAAAGTCGTTCACCTATGTCGTTTAGTGAAGACGATGATGATGATCGCAATTTTGTGTGCTCAGTCTATTCTATGTAAAATACCAAATTCATTAGAAGAGATCAAAACAGATCTCAGTGGGAAAGTGCATTCTAAATTCTCTAAGTGCAAAACTAAATTCTCTAAAGCTAAATAATACTTAGCCTGAAAATAAAAACATTGTCAATTTATTGTAAATGGATGTTTTCTGTAAAACATGATGAATTTAGAAAACCTTTAAGATAAAAAAAAAACAACTTGTGCAAGGGGTTTCGGTCAAGAATACCTCACGGACTAATGAAACTTTCGCACCAGTATTAGCATGAATAGCTAGTTTTAGATGTATCTTACTTTTGCGAATCAATTTAGTTTTGCTAGTTCGTCTTAGGGATGTCAAAACTGCCTTCCTAAATGACGAATTAAAGGAAGATATTATATATTATATAATAAACTTTACGGGCTGAAAAATGCAGGCAGCTAAATGTTGGTTTGAAGTTTTCGATCTATCTCTTAAAGAAGAAGGTTTTCAAAATTCTTCAGTCGAATAGGTGTCAATATATGCTAGACAATGGAGATGTACATAAAAATATTTGTCGTTTTATATATATGTGATTTAGTTAGAGTATGCGCTGATATTGAAATAATTAAAAAAGGTATATAATGAGTAAATTTAAAATGACGATGAATGAAATGAATGATGATGATGAAATAATTTTAATTTTATGAAATAGCATTAAATCAAAGTGCATAAATATAAACGGTATTAAATAAATTTAATATGCACGATTGTAAACCTGTCAATACACCAATGGAAAATAAACTTAATTATGACGCATTAAACTCTGAAGAAAAATATAATGATCCATGTTGAAACGTTATAGAATGTTTAATGTGTGTCATGTTATGCACTCGTCCAGATTTAATTACTTACAAGCGTTAATATACTGAGTAGGTATACGAACAAAAATAGTAAAGAACTCTGGCAGTATCTAAAGAGAGTGCTTCGGTACTGGAAAGGTACTGTTGATTTAAAATTAAGTTATAGGTAAAAGATGTGCCTACACTAACATTATATGTGGCTACGTAGATTCAGATTGGGGTGGCAGTGATTCAAATGACAGGAAAAGTACAACTGGGTATTTCAAGCTGCAAGCAAACCTGGAGTACAAAGTAACAAATGTCAGTTGCTGCCTCTTCAACTGAGGCAGATTGTATGGCATTGTATGAAACTGTCATGGGAGGCTTTAGGGCTTAAATCACTAGCAGTTAGTACTAAAATAGATATCATTAAATCTATCATATTCTATGAGGATAACAATGGCTGCATTGCAAATAATCCAACCAATCACAAACGTACAAAACACATAGATATAAAGTATCATTTTTCTAAGGAACAGATTGAGAAAAATGTAATGAAATAAAATTACATTCTAATAGTTCAGCAGTTGGCAGATGTTCTGACCAAGGTATTACCCGCTATCACTTTTCAAGAGATGAGAAGTAAAATGGGCTTAGAATAAGATACTGATTGAATGTTCAGTGATTCTACATAATAATATGATTTATGATTAATTTTATTATTAAGAATAATTTAATGAAATGGTTTGATTAAGGTTTTCTGGGTTTTCCTTAATCCTTGGCAGCAAATGTTGGACCATGTGGATTTTAATGAAATGGTTTGATTAAGGTTTTCTGGGTTTTCCTTAATCCTTGGCAGCAACTGTTGGACCATGTGGATTTCCCAGCAAACACTAGGAAGTGAATATGTTCCGGTCAATTAGGTATCACTTTGATTTATTTTGTTTGTATAATTGGTAGATTAATTTTTGAGGGGGCGTGTTGATTTAATTGATTTAATTATTTACAAAAATCAATCTTTAGTCGATTCTGTAATAATCGATACACTGTAGGTACCTCCTTATTATATAAATACTACCCAACATTATTATTACTTCACTTCTCGTTAGCGCCTTAAGAAAGACGGACGTATAAACTTCCTAGTGACTTTTAATTGGCTAATAATAATCTTTATATTTTAAAAAGCCCATAACTCGTTTTATTGAAGTGCTAGAACCTAGATTTCCTACAATTCCCATATAAGTTTAACGACAACAATGATTGTTTAAAGTTAAAAGTAACAACTTAAATTTAAAATTTTAAAAAACCCCAGACACAATTTTTTTTGCTACTCCATGATCAGACCCTGCTTGCCTTCTATCTATAACCTATTAATTGAGACAATTTCTATGAACCCAACTTAGTCACCAACTTACAGCAGTAATATTTTCAGGCGTTGAACAGACCTTATCAAAGCGTCAACACAAACTTCCATAGTTCAGAATTTTCGAGACGCGGAAGACAGGAATAAGTGGAGGAGCATCGCGAGGGCTGCTTTGACCAAAAAAAATGCAGAGTCATCAACCACGATCACTCTGTCAAGAGTGAACGACTAAGGAGGAGGATTTTCAGGCAATCCTCAGATTAGACCAGCAAGTGATTCTGTGAAGTTTTTCTTTTAGCTATCGAACTACCCGCGTGAAACCGAAGCGGGTCGCTAGTATTCCATATTCCTGAATACTGGAGATATTCCATGTAACCGAGCAACGCTCTCACGTATAACTTGGGATGCAATCAAAGCCTGAAGCGTACTCACATTTGTAAAAACCATAATAAGCGCCCGCTTTTGGCATATTGTATTGACACACGATAAATATTTGCAAGATTACACCGAGCTGAGATTGCAGCAGAGATCTCTTTTTCCTTCAGGGTACGAAGTATGCTCTACTCGGTAGGAAAACGGTTTCCTGTACCATACGCATTAACTGCATAAAGCAGTCTGTTTTAGTTAATTATCTTGAAACATTATATCGATCACAACTCAGATGGGGCACATCTTTGTCATTTGTTTACAGGCTCGCCTGTAGGAGTCCTGGGGGGCTAAAACGGCCACTTTGGCAGAATCATAAGTAAAAAAAGGTCACAAACTGACAATATGTTATGAATTGTCAGTTTGTGAGCGTTTTACGATTTCAAATATTTTTAATAATATTATCCTATTATGAATCTGCCAAAGTGGCCGTTTTAGCCCCCCCTTGCCATTGAAATGAAAACTTACATAGAAGTTCACCATATCTTTATGATTTTCTTCAGTTTTTCTTAGATATTATTATTATATTATTCTTCTTACTACTATTATAAATGCGAAAGTTTGGATGGATGGATGGAAGTTTTTTACTCAATAACGACAGAATTGCTGGACGGACCTGGATGAAATTTGGCACAGAGATAGATCAGAGGCTACTTTTTATCCCGGAAAAATGTACGGTTCCCGTGAGATAATTTCCGATATCCACGTGGGCGAAGCCGCTGGCAAAAGCTGGTTTATTATAAACTAGTTTTTGCCCGCGGCTTTACCCGCGCATATATTATACATATTCCTCTTGAATCACTCTATCTATTAAAAAAACCGCATCAAAATCCGTTGCGTATTTTTAAAGATCTAAGCATACATAGGGACAGACAGACAGCGGGAAGCGACTTTGTTTTATACTATGTAGTGATGTGTGCAATAATTTTCCCACTGCTGAGACACAGGCCACCTCTGGGTGAGAGGGAACGGGCCGTAATCCACCACGCGGGCCCAGTGCTGGTTGGCAGATGTCACATGTCTTCGAATTTTTGGTTCCAGGACATCCCGGTTTCCTCATGATGACTTCCTTCACCGTTTTGAGAGCAGCGGTGATGAAATAATTTACACAAAATAAAGCGCCTGTCGGAGTTCAAATCTAATACCTGCAACTCATAAGTGGCGGCCGTTACCACTGGGCCACCTGAGCTTTCTCTGCTCTCTGCTCTGAGACGAATGATTGACGCCAATAGACACCAAACAACCGGCGGTTGGTGTTACTCTGGACAGGTCGTTCGTTAACATTCAGCAATAACTGTAAGAACATCAAGCAGAAGGTGCACACCCGCAACAGCGACTAATCTCCTCGTGGATCTTTGCAGTCGTTACGGGTTAACGACTGCAAATATCCACGAATGACAGACGGAACCAACGGCTTAACGTGCTTTCCGAGACACGGAGGGGTCTTGGTATGTAACGATGGTCACCCATCCACGGGCTAACCGCGGCAAGCGTAGCGTAACATGTGGCAAGCGTAGCAAAAATGGAATGGACTATGAAGAATAATTGATTATGTAATTAAATGTCTTCCAAAACAAAGAAAGAGTAGATTCTAAAGGAAAATAAAACAGAGCTATTGATTTTAAGCCACATTCATACAAGCCAACATAAGTTATAGGCCAGTACAACAACTACAATTAATTGAAACTTTGTAAGTATTAAAAAAGAAATAATCATAAAAACCATTAACACGTGTGCGCCTCAATAATCGATGAGTCCGTAAATTAATAATTTCTTGTTTCTTTTTTAAAGTTTGTTAATTCAAGGCAATGGCTACAGAGGAATGCTGAGCGCCACCCTCAAAAAGCCTAATTTAATTTAACAGGTAGGCAGCGTTATTTAATCATAGGCTTACCACTAAATTATACAGTGTGGTAATAGCTGCAGAGCAATCAGCAATACTTCATTTTTGCTACTGTTTTTTTGTATCTACAAAAACTAATTCACCCAACCCCCGAACGTGGGTTCGCTACTCCTTCCGTTTAGCGAGTATGGCTTTTGGGACGTTCGAAAGGAAATCGTTTGTTTTTTGCGATTATAAATTCGGTAAAACATCCGAAATATTTTTATGAAAAAGCAAGATCCTGAAACTTCTTTTCAATTACTATTACTACTAATTTTTTTCTACTTTGTACTAATTTCTATTACTAATTGAAACTTAAAAAGTTTGCATTGCTATTAACATTGCAATTTTTCTTATTTTAAACCAGAAATATTTCCCCCTAATGAAGTACTATAGGTACTATCACTATCACAGTAATATTCAATTACGAGTATCTTAAATGATCAACTTTGATCTACCTACCTAGATTGCCTATCACGAAAATAACTTCCTTCTTTTTCAAAAATTATAGAGCGCTAGATCAGTAGAGTGTACGATAAGATTGGACGCATCATTAAAAAGGAATGACGGTGCACTACTTGAATATTATTATAAAACATGAGAGTTATGATCTGGGAGCAGTTCTCGAAGGCACGTAATACACACAGTGATTTTCACCCTCACACGCCGCACCCGTCAGCACACGTCCCGATAAAATTACAGGGGGCAATGAAAACTTAGCACTCGTTAGGTGTCAAAATTGCCATAATTTGAAAACGCGGTGTGTGCCCCGCCTTACGTAAAGCAAGCCGACTTTTTGCCCGTTCCGAAAATTTCAAACTCAATTTTTTTAATGATTTGTGGCCGCAACCGATATTCCGAAATTGGATGATCGGAAACGAAATCGATCGATCGTGTGAAAATAATGTTTTGATCAACCCTTAGATATTAGTGTAAAAAGTTTACCGCTACAGGTAATTTTATTTTAACTCGTTTCTTTCGCAATTGAAGTACCCTACCGTCGAACACGAGTTGGCTTTGATATAGGGTGTTCGGTTATTATTAGAAAACCTTGAAATATCATAGACCTTATGGCCATCCTAACAACAATACAATAAAATATAATTATAAGTATCCCAATTAATACCTAAGGTTAAAAAAAAAAAAAAAATGGATACTGTGCAATTTCTAGTCACACTATTTACTGCCTCTCTGTCGGCATAGTCAACGACATTAACAACAAATAAACGAATACCGATGTAATTAATTCATTTGTGGTCGCGGTGAATAAAAATGTAAAAAAAAAACTTTTTTACAAAAAAAATAACAACCGACTTTCAAAAAAAATACTACAAAGTGAAAAATAACTTTAATTTCGGCAGTCGGTGTCTTTGGATATGTTTTTTTGTTTTTTGCCACCGACTTCCGAAATTAAAGTTATTTTTCACTCTTTAGTATTTTTTTTTGTAAAAAAGTTTTTATTTTTCACTTTTTAGTGGGTCAGTTTGTAATTTATCTAAGTTACAATAGCCTAATGTCAACTGCTCATCACCCTTTACAAAATATTGTTTTTCCCGATACAAGGACGTTAATTGTTGAGGAGTTCTTCTAGTAAGGAACCAGGAGAACTGGAACTGATGGTGAAGCTACCATCCAACTCCACTTCACCATATGCATTGTGACGAGTATAAATTGCCAAGTGAAATACGTACAAGTATTATTGAGTAGTTCCGATGGCCATCTGTGGTCTTCCTCATCAGTTCCACTTCACCAAATGGTGCTTTTCGGGAGCAAATGCACGGGTTACTATAAAAAATACCCAAATCGCTATAGGTGTGCCTATAAAATTTGAGGGTTTCCCTCGATTTCAATGGGATCCCCTCATCAGATTCTGACTTAGTGAAAATGGGACCACCTCGAGAGCACACCCTTTCAAACAAAAAAATAAATTTCAAAATCGGTCCACAATTGACGGATAAATGGGTGTACATACATAAAAAAAAAAAATATACGCGACGAATTGATAACCTCCTCCTTTTTGTTTTTGAAAAGTCGGTTAATAAGGTAAAAAAGTTAGTATTTTTTTTCTAAAAAAATCTAAGGAAAGAATTTTGCTTGCAAGCTGCAATTGTAGGACAAACAAAGGACCATAAGCTATACAAAAGTGTATACAAAAAGCAACTTTAAGTTGTAAAGGCGTCCGTTTAGTCGATAGTACATCTGATAATAATAACAACTTTACATAAATATGCTAAGTAGCTAAGTAGTTTCATATCTAACACATCTCTAAGTGCCCAATGTTAACAGCATCATAATCTACCAATAGACAATAAAAGTATCGTTAATCTTCCGCTCGACGTGTTCACTCTTGCTTTCTTTGTTCAACGTATCAACATGACTAGCTTTTTGAATTGTTTCAAACAATAAATGCTACTCGATTACATTTAAAATATTTACTTTCAATTACGAAACAATGATGTTGCATGATCATAGTCTATGTGTCGTAATCACTAGCTGATCGTGTTTACCGATTAACATTATTATTTACATAAACTGTAATGTAATTCAAACTTTCTAAGAAAAACAGTTTACTTTCCGATTTATTTACATTGACGTTTCAGTATAAATAATGTGAAATTTCACTCCAACTCGTAACTTGATACATATGTGATAAAGATTAGTTAATTACGATACTTACTTCTATGTTCTATGTTAGAAGGTATGGTTTCCGCACTTAGTCCTTTATGTGGACCATTGTGCGTGGGCCACAGCGGCCGTCGAGAGGTTATTCCAACTAGCCCACCTCATTCCAGAAGTCGATCAAGTCTCCTAGTCTGTTCATAATAATTATGATACTTACTTATACTAAAAGCCTCCTGGGGGCTGGTTTTTTGATCCGTAGTTAACTCAACCAATAGTTAAAAATATTATAACTAATGGTTAAATTTGGTTCACGTTATGCCAAAATTCAACTATTAGTTACTATTTTCAACCATTGATTGAGCTAACTACAGATCAAAAATATCTTACAGTATTTAAAAATAAAGTATATCACAGTTCCAAACTCTAAATAGCTGGTCAACGTTCTATGATCGTTTTAACACCATTGTGATTCGATTAGTCTCGCTCTGATATCAAATAGACAGCTTTGAATTCGGACAATCGATCTTTAATGCCGTAATTCAGATCAATCGTTATAAAAGGCACGTAATTGGCTAACAATCGTTCGATATTTCAACTCATTCGTTTGATACTTCTTCATCAAAGCGGTTTGGGAATGTTAAATCTTAAAACTGGACTTTCTTCTGATTCAGAAACAATCCAGTTCAAATCATTTGTAATGCTTGGTTGATCCGATTTTTCCAAAATGTTCGTAGAAAATATTGTTGCAGAAGCATCTTTAGGGTTGCATATTATTTTCATGTTGGCTATTTCACGCCGAATTACTTAAGCTGGAAGTATAATAAACACAATACATCATCTACCGTGATGTGTATTGATACACAAAATTAGTAACATGTATTCAGCGAGCAACCAGACGTGAAATTGGGAGTGTTTGAAGTGCGTCGGCGCAGACAAGTGTGGCGACAACAACTTCGCCACGTTTTGTTATCGGCTACAGCGAATTGTGCAAAAAGGGTTCTACCTGCAACGTAGGTACAGTCGTGGTCAAAAGTTTGAGTAAAAGGTTCAGCTACATCACATCATAGTGAAACTTTTTTGGTACGCAGGCCCCATGTCGTCTCGCTACATTACACAATATTCACAATAGAACCCTTCGTTCGATCTACTTAAGGACCTTTGGATTTTTTCTCATGTTTAATTTCGTTGTGCGTCGAAGTCAACAAGATGGACTTAAGGGTTCTCGGCAAACTGCTAAACAATTGTTGCGTCACGGTCAATAGAGCACGGTGCGTTTTTGTGCACATTTTTTATCGCTGAGCTCTCGAACTTGACCGTTATAGCTTTAGTGGTTCTAATTTAAACGGCGCCGAAAGGATTTAAGATTTCCTTAAACCGATTATCTGTCAAAGCGAGCTTATGGTCCACAATCGCATTGCCGGATTTTTGCAAAATTCTTCAAATTTAATATAATATCAAATAAGCATTTAGAATTTTGAATGTAGTCACAAACACTTAAGTTCCTTCCTGTTTAAACTCTTTAACATAGGCACCACAAACATTTCTGAAAACTTGTTCAATAGTTATATTTTGGAACTATTTTATTTATATAGGCAGAAACCTACCGAAATCTAATGATCATCTTCCTTTTGGCGAAATATAAAAAGATAAAGAAGTGTGAAATTGATGAATGGATTTTTTTGCACAACTGTTTTCTATTTTAACGCCTATTGTGGGAAACTGATTCTTGCAAAAGATTCTCTTCTCATTAGATTAAAGGTATAAAAAAGAAAAGATAAAAAATGTTTATGTAAAGAAGCGCTTTGTTATGATCCAGATTTATATTAAATTAATCATTCTGCCATTCTGTTGTGGTGATAACAAAAACGAGCCTTGCTTGGTCAGCCACTACCTCATGTTCTTGGTACGTTGGATCATTAAACTTGAAAGTTATTACTGTATCTAGGTATGTACTTATAGTTCATTCAATTTTGTTTATTTTTGTCAAAATCATTTCCAAAGTAGCTTACACCTACTGAAATAAAGAAATATCTTTACGTAGAAGCACTCACAGAATACAAGGAACACGCTCCCAAAATGTTTCAATCATAACAATACTTGCTGACGTTAACTTATGTAATTACAGATCACCCTAATAAATTATAAACTGTACAATATCAGTAATTTCGTGTCACCCACCACTTGTGTGACAATAAAATGTCCTCACAATCGCTCACGCCCAACACTCGTGCTATTAGGAAGATTTATATCTTAGCACAATGACTCTGTATCATAAATTCGTAACAAATTCCCGGAGAAGGAAATATATGGCGTACCAATTATTCAGAGACCAACCAACCGGAAGCTTTCAAGTATTTTTATCGGATCTTTTGAACACGGTGGTGATTTTAAACAAATATGAAACTACGAACCGACGCTTAAGCTGAGAAGAATAGAGGATTACAACGAAATCCCGTTTTTGTTTGTTTTCTTTGGTGTAAGTCTTTTGTATCGAAGGCGGCGCGGGCGAACTAATATATGGTGGAATAGAAAGAAATATGCAGACAATTTAATATCAGACCTTTGGAGAAAATAGTATTATTTAAATTTGAAGCAAAAATATATAATATATAACCGTACCGTCGAACCTTTTTCTACCACAAGTTCATAAGCTAAGTACGTATTTCAATTAACGCAAAGAACTCAAGAGATGTTGAAAAACCTTATACCTACGTAATCTAAATAATTTTATTACAAATTTAAATTCTACAAAATCAGAAAAGTAAACAAACACACAAACCATACCTAATCCGCGCCATAATTAAACTTGTCCAGTTAAAATACGAAGGACAGGTTTAATTACATAGCGGGACATGCTCCAGCTTTTTTCTTGTTTACAGCTTTGGACAACTTAATTGGCAAAACAAGACACAAGCTTTACAAAACACGAATAGATTCTTATCGAACAATATATGACAGGTCCAGGAACAACTGACCCAAAAAAACTGTCCACCAAAATTAGTTGACAGAATATAACACCTTAACCGATTGGACGTATCGCGAGACAGTTCATTTGTCAACAACCCTCACGAGGCATAATTAAACTGTGAGATAGAAGCTAAAAGCATCGGCTTCTGTATCTACGACCAGGCGTCACAGTTATCGAAATTAATTCTATGAATGATTGCCATGGGTATACGTGAGAATAGATAACAGAACTCATTTCGAACTACTTATAAATGCAGACGGCTTAGGCGAGATCCAGCAGTAGGAATACCACGTTTAGTATAATTTCTTTTTCAAATCTAAAGTGGCGATATTATTTTACGATCCGTGATAACCCTTTGGATTTAGTTTTTTAGTAAACAAGCGGCATTTATTTAACGGGCTAAATAATTTCTCTATCAAAAACACATTGAGTAACGTCTACATTTTGATCAGACAACTTCATTTAATTGGTCTCCTCTAGGAAATCTCATATTCAATTAATGAGATGATGGTAATTGGATCAACAAGAGTCGGGAACCTTTGGTGCTGATGGATGGTATCAATTTTCGTACCGGTCGCCACGTCCCTAGTAATTAGTTATCATAGTAATATTCTCGGCGTCTCATTCTCGAAGTACTTAAAGTAATCGTATTTTGTTAGTAAGGCTGTTTATTAATTAGTGTTATTTAAAACTATTTGGTAGCGAGTTCTGGCTTACGTGTTTCTTGTTTGTTTTAGTAATCATGGTAAAGTTTTATTCATTTGAAAACGACAACTATTATAATTGGAATTTCTTTAAAAAGTTTTACCATCACCTTGTGCAAGTCATAACAATATCCTGAAACAAATTATCATCGTTTGATACTGTTTTTTTTATTTCTGTAGTTTACTTAAAATTTCTCAATTCAAATAATCTATAGTGTTGATACAGTACAGTTACTAGTTGAATAGAAACTGGCAGAGTCTACAAACGCGAACCGTTAAGCTTGTGGCCAGATAAAGCTACAATCGACCGGATTTCCACCTGACCGATACTTGCTCCGCTAAATTATCCCTGAACCATTGTCCAAACGGACGTCTTTTGCAGCCACATCAAAGAGCCACCGACAATGTACGGGGTCTTAGCTTCAGCGTCGCGGATGCAAAGACGCGTGCCTCTAATCTCTATTGATATAACGGAACTAAAGAAACTTTGTATGAACACCTTACGCGTTTTTTACAACGTTTATTTTTAAGACATCCCTATAAAACGGTAGACCTCTACTTTTTATGCACTTATTGATATTAGAGAACGGTACTGCACTTTGCCGTTATGACAAACAAAAAAACGAATATCAGTGTTACAGTTTCGAGGTAACTGTATCGCAGCCCCCGTCCCCGTGCACTTCCGAGGTTCATCGCTACACTACCTACTCTACTTCAAGGTGGAAGGAAGCAATACATTATTTTTACAACGATCAACATTATGTTATTGAATTACTTTTGAAATTGATTTGGTGCCTTCAGTTATGTTTGCAGAACGTTTGCATCTGCTCGGGGCAATGCGTTTGATTTTTTGTTCGACAGACATTGTCGAGACTGTCTAGATGTGGGCGCTTAATTACGGATCACGTTCATAAAGATAATGTAATATAATCCTCGTTGCGAACAATCAGAGCAAGCAAGGTGGCGTCATAAGAATTAATTCAGAAATGCGATATTCTATTGCGTTAGTCCAGGTGAGTTATTTGGCACGCTCCTTGGTAACCTACATCTTATCGATCGGTAGCACCTTGTGTTTCAGAGATAGTGGCTTAGATACGTTCCGTTATAAAGTAGATCAATACGTGCGCCGATATATGCGGCAGATGTGGAAGGGTTATTGTATACACAATTTATTATTGTTATGATTTCTATAGAAACTTTGACAAGGTGTACTCGAGATTTTGACATGTGCTATATTCCTTTTGGTAACACATTGTGCTTGATTCATACTATATTTTCTTTTAAAGATTCAAATCAATTTATGCGTATCTATTTTTACATTAACAAGTCGTAACTTGTTTATCTGAAAATCTTGAGTAATTATTTAGATACTGAGTTATTTTTAGTTTTTTCTCGCAACTTAGCTTGCCTCTATTTATGAGGACATCCTGTTAATATATAACGATCGTCTTGTACAAAGTTCTACATATGAGACGTGAACTTACAATCTAGTTCTAAACCGTGTAGGTACTTGATAAATATAAAATTAAATTTCGCATCGTTAAGTCGCGTTACAGCAACCGTGCGCATGCGACGTCGGCAAATGTTCAAAGGCTCGGACGCCGACAGATGACGTATCGCTTGCACAATACGATAAAATGAAAGGGTGGAGTGCATAGCGATGCAATTCATAGGGGTACTCTACTCACTGTAACCTAACACTTTGAATTTGGCACAGTGAGCACGTGTGCAAAGCACGTGTGTGTATACTATTGTGATAGAGATGATAGATGGTGGACGTAAATGTTGATTAATTATTGTTGTAGGTTTTGAAGTGGTGTCTGGGGATCGATTTTAGAAGTACATTTCTGTCGTTTTGATTCAAACTCAAACTTGAAGCATTTATTTAAATATACAACCTATTATAGGCACTTTTGAACTGTCAAAGAGTCGGTCAGTTAGTCAGAAAGTTGAAGCTAGTTGCCCAGTTCCAAAACGTAGATCTCTATTGAAAAGAACGGGCAAGAAACTCCACGAACACTCTTTTAAATCAAGATATCACAAAATCCTGGGTACATTATTATTGTTGCTTCTATAAGTGAGAGAGACAATGTAAAATAAACAAAATTGTATAAACATTGAAAAGATTGCGATTGAGAAATTGAATAGATACCGCAGTGAAGCATAATTTAAAGCAGAATCAGTTTGCTTTATGCATGTGCGGTGAAGCTTATGGGATGTCATTATCAAAATTTTGTCACTGTCGTGGACACAATAAATCTAAAGCCTTCAAAAACCTAAATACCTGCAAAAAGAAGTAGACAAAGCTCTGTGTAGAAAAGAATGTAAAAATAGTGCGTGCGCGCAGATTCTGTGTGGGAATAAACTCGTGAAAAAAGCTGACCTAAATAAATATTGCAGTTTGCCCACTGGCGCCTGTAACTCGATAGTGTTTAAACAACATAACAGAACCTATTATTTTGTATGGATTAAGTTAACATTTTCATTTCACACAGATTTTATTGCACTCTATTTTATGAACTTACTAGCTGTGACCCGCGACTTCGTTCGCGTGGAAGTATAGTATAGTATAGTATAGTAAAATATACTAAAATAACAGCCACATTTTTACTTTTTACCCGCGCTTTTACTTCGTTTTCGCTTAGCGTTCTTTCAGACTTTTTTTTATTTTTGCTCAGCTCCTAGGGGTCGTAGCGTGATGTTAAATAGCTTATAAGCATACTCGATAATTGAGCTACTAAATGCATAAAGAACTTTTCAAATCCGACTTTTTGTTCACATTTTATTGGGTTTTATTTGTTTTGCGCTGAACCCTAGTTCTTTTTCAAAAATAAAAGTTGGCTTAGTTACTCCTTTTAACATCAGCTACCCGCCAGTGAAAGTCCCGTCAAAATAAGTCCAGCCATTTCGTAGATTAGCCGGAACAAACAGGCAGACTGACAGACAGACAGACAGACAAAAACGGTTTTTTTTTTGTTATGAGTAGGTACCGTATATAATTTCATATGCCTTTAGTAAAAAGCTGTTGTTTGACATTATAAACAGACAGATTTTATAGATGTATAGATAAATAAACCCTTGAAAACAAACAGCCAGTCTTAGATCCAAACGATAATTAATTTAGTACCTAGGTATTAATTTAGTATTAGGTACCTTCTGAAACTGCTTAAAAATATCTATAAATAAAAATAATTGGTAACCAAAGGACATAAAAACTCTTGGGATGAAAATATCTACCAAAAAAGTTAGTAAAAAGCAACAACAGAAGTTTGCCTATCAATCCATCTGCTATGCGTGCCCTATTTGTAATACTACCCTTAAAATCTTAATCAGAGTAAGCAAGTCCTGTACATTAATCACAGGAGACCAGAATGAACACCGCTTCCGGACATCTACAAATAAAATCAACAACATGAAAAAATATCGACCCCTCAAGAAGCGTAATAATTTTTATTCCGCATAGTTTCTTATTCCAACATTTTGTGACACACAGGGATTGTAGATGAAAGGCAATTTTACTAACAAGTTACAAGAGCAATTTTTTTTCTTGAACTAATATTTAATTATTGGTTTTCGTAGCACTTGCTACGCCGACTAATAAAGTCGTAGCACTCGTAGCAACTAGCTACGGCCAATTAGTGCCTCTAGCTAGACAACTCACAAAATAGATAATGTTATGGTGTACTACGACAAAATAATTGACTAACTTTTTCAATATTCGGATAACTTTCATCACTACATAATCTGTTTATATAAAAATCAATTGCCGAATGTATGTACGCGCATCACTTCAGAACGGTTGCACCTATTAGGCTAATTCTTTTTTGTTGTGTTTGTAATTGTCAGGACAAGGTTTTTATGAAATAAAATGTTTTAAAAGTTGTCGGGAAAATTGGAAAATTCGGGAAAACTAAAAGTGTATTTTCTATGCGAATTTTGTGTGAATTATTGAAATTTGGACCAGGGCAACGTTTGTCGGGTCTGCTTGTATATTATAAAACAAAGTCCCCTGCCGCGTCTATTTGTTTTTCTGAACGCAATAAAGTCAAAAACTACGAACGGATTTTCATAAAGGGTGTAAAGGGGTTTTAGGGTGTAAAGTTCACTCATCCTCCATAGAAAAGGGAGGATCCTCCGACCAGACGGATGTTGTGTCTGGTGGGCTACTGCCCGACGGTTGATATCGGGACGTTGTATATATGCTAATCGCGTGGTAAACTCTAATTGCGCGATGCAGGTTTGCGTGACGTCATGTCATTGATGCGTAGTTCATATGTGGCGATGTAGATGCCGCCACATCACTCCCCTCCGGAAACCGGAGGTCGATAGTGGGCTGAGTCGTGTATCTTGCGATGCTTGCCAGTGCTAGTTGTGGTTCCAGTGAGTCGGAACCGGGTGCCGCATAGTTCACGGTGAGTCGGAACTGTCTGCGGTGATACCCCAGTGAGTCGGGGTGGCGCTGCCTTATGCTCCAGTGAGTCGGAGTGTACAGCGCTGGGTTGAGGCTGAAGGTGTTGACCAGGAATGCGCGTCCGCTGCATGCTGGTGGTCAGGATACCCGTTGAAGCCGTGGATGCTGGCTGGCTGTGTGACTCGCCGCTCGAAAGCTTGAGGAAGTGATGCTGATGACGTCACGCTGAAGTAGTTGCACGAAGGCTGCGCGTTCATGCTCGGGGTCACCAGTTTAGAGGCATGAGGAACAGGGTGTAAAGTTCACTCATCCTCCATTGAAAAGGGAGGATCCTCCGACCAGACGGGTGTTGTGTCTGGTGGGCTACTGCCCAACGGTTGATGTTGGGACGTTGTATATATGCTAATCGCGTGGTAAACTCTAATTGCGCGATGCAGGTTTGCGTGACGTCATGTCATTGATGCGTAGTTCATATGTGACGATGTAGATGCCGCCACAGTTTCCACCAATAGACGGGTGATTTATGAGGAAGGTTTAAGTGTATAATTTAAATTGGCTGAATATGACGATGATTGTTGAAGATGTCGGAAATCATGCCGACTAAGAGCTTTACTGGCGTGCGCCGCGCAAAGTAATACAGTCTTATTACAAACCGAGCTTTTTCTTCTGTCATGGTTTCAACCATTGAGCCAGTTTTTGTAAGAAGCACCTAGCTGTGATAGAAATACAGTTCTTTATACAAAACTGACAACTTAGTCCGGTACTAGGTGGTCAGTTTTGTAAAACTGACATCTTATGGTGTCGGAATAAAGTTCGAAATTCAAAAAAGGGTCCATGGTTTAAACCTGGGTTTGAAGATGAACCTTGTTTTGTAATAAGACGGATAGAATTCAAAAAGAAAAGAAATGTATTACGGAATTAATATATATTGTTTACCTGGATTAACACGTTGGGTATTTTTAATCCCGGTAGTACGTTCCTGTAGGATATTTTCCGATATTCACGCAGACGAAGCCGCGGGCAAAAGCTAGTCTATTTATTTATTTATTCATAACAATTTTTACATTGTGTCGAATATTACACACGATTATATTACTTAAAAAATACAAAAAAAAATTAATAAAAACAAACAAACAAAAATTAATAAACGAAATAATAAATAAATGTCTTTTAAATTACTAGAATAATAATGCTAAAAATAATTAAATATAGCCAATGTCAAATGTCAATTACTTACTTATATGTCATGAATGTAAATGAACAATTAAAGATTTTGAACAGAAATAATTAAATAATCATTATAACTTTATAGTATAATATGTATGTTTACAATTTAAATGTCATTAATAGTATAATAGCAGCCTTCCAGTAGGTAACGCTTCAGTTTACTTTTTTCATTTTTTTATTCTATTTAATTTATAGCGGGTTTAATCACAAACTGATTTTGCCACCCTCATCGGTACAAACAATTATTCCTTATGATCTAAATCTTTGCTAACTTATATAAGAGTCTTGCATCCTTTGACAATGGGGACGCAAGAATACTGTTACACCTTCCAACATCCAGTGACTTGGATAACAATATGACCCTTTCGGCCTCGTTCCGGACGCACTCCATCAGTATATGGTAAGTACCTTCCACTGTATTACACTCCAGACAATTTGGTGACGTAACTTTACCCATATGAAAAGCAAAACTGTTCAATGGAATGTGTCCCGATCGAAGCCGAAGAGCCATTACAATTTCTGGCCGACTCATGTTTAGCTTACTTTTGAAGTCCCTTTTGTAAAGTGACAATTTTATGTCCACGGGAAGTTTATTGAAGATTTTCACTGACATGTGGTAGGTACCGTGTGCGACTATATTATTATTAAGTTTAGGAATATAAGTGGTTTTAAAATCTTTTCTTCTCTGAGACTGAAGAGGAAAGAAAGCTTAGAGAGAGTATCTCTAAGCTTTCTTTCCTCTTCAGTCTCATATTGATGTACATATTTAGAAAAATGTGTCAGGAGCACTAATACGTATAGGGAAGGTACAGTGAGAATATTCAAATTTACGAAGTGTCTCTTACAAGTTTCCTGCTGACGAATGCAAACCATGGTGCCAATGGCCCTTTTTCTATGGAATAAAAATTGTGGTTTCACAACTTTTTTATAGAAAATATGTTAAATCGACATATTTATTATTTACACAAAAGTAATCTGACATAAGACAATTTGTGGTATAACCAAAATGCTTCCCTATACACAACACCGTATGTATCCCAAATAAAACGCAACATGATCAAAGCATTGGAGATCGACGCATTGGTAACACAGGGCAGGTACAAATTACTGTGGCAGGGCTCGATCACAAGATGGTGGGCGCTGATAAAGCTACACCATCACTATAAAGACATAATTTAGTCAGCGTCGAACAAAAAGTATAACGGACAGACAGAACTAGATGAACGATGTTGCGTTTGCGTTTTAATTAACGATAACATGTTGCGACTTGCGATTGAAACGTCCTGTGCTGAAAAATGTACGTGATTAGTTTTATTGTGGTGTCTGAACGGTGTGGTTTATGTGATGTGTTGATGTGTACTCAGCCTTATAAAGCGATTACGGTTTGTCAGTTCGACTTTTTGAATAAGATGCGGTTGTGATGACTTTGAATTCGTATTTGTAATGTTCGTTATTTAATTGAAAACGTAGCTTGGACTAATAGATAAGAGAGGAGCTCGTGGCTCAGTAATTACGGCCGTACGGGTCGATCCATCAGGTTAAGCTACGCTTACCGGGGTTGGTCCGTGGATGCGTGACCATCTTTACATACCGAGACTCCTCCATGCCCCGGAAAGCACGTTAAGCCGTTGGTCCCGGCTGTCATTCATGGATCTTTGACAGTCGTTACGGGTCGTCAGAAGCCCGAAAATCTGCCAACTAGTCTTACCAAGGGGTATCGTATTACTCAGTTACTAGGTTGTGGAGGTCAGACAGGCAGTCGCTCCATGTAAAATACTGGTATTCAGCTGCATCCGGTTAGATTGGAAGCCGACCCCAACATAGTTGGGAAAAGGCTAGGCAGATTGATTGAGCTTGGACTAATAGAAAAGTTAATTTAAGTTATCTATTTTAACAAATCTCGCACAAATCAGTTCATATTTTAACAAAGGCTTTAAAATAATAATTTCTACACAATATTTCAAACTTAACTTACCCATTAAAAGTTACAACATCCATAAAAAAAAATATAGGTGCATGCATAGTCATGCAAAATTTTATCTTTTCCATTATCAAAAATGAAATGCAAACTGTCGGCATGGGTAAAAGGGTTCATATTCAATTTTAGTAAATATAATGCAAGGGTAATGAAGCGTTGCAACTTCCTGTGCGAATCGATTGAGCTGTATTCGCTACCCGGATATGTCTTTGTGCGAATGTGAAAGGGTGAGTCGGGAAGCTAAGATACTCAAGCGTAGTGATTTCACGCTTACAAACCCTTTATAATAAATAAATGACTACATTACTTTCTCCGCTGGAACTTTATTCGCGGAGAAATCGATTTGCAATGACAATTGGGTTTTTTTAATTGATTAGTTATATGAATAAGTGTTGTAGTCGTTTTCCGTTACGGAATAGATTATTTCATGTATTACTACTTATTGTATTGAAGATAAAAAACTAGGAAAAAAAAGAAATGAAAGAAAACACGTTTATTCACCTCATTCGTTCTTAGATTTTGAAAATAATTTAACAACCGAGTCTACTTTTCCATGTTGATTAAGTAATCATAAAAGTCAATTCTAAAATTAAACTCACATAACCAAAACTGCCAACAGCATTAACGCACTTTTACATCTTCAAAAACAATAAAAGTATACCTAAACCGACTTTAACGACTCATATCGTAAATCACCGCATACGACCTAAAGTCGGCTAGTCAACGAATCTAGCGGGTTCTCTGCCCACCCATAGGTGTGGACAGTCGTGGTCAAAGGGTCGCCACCAAGCACTAAATCAGACAAGACGTGTTATTTGTTCAACAGGCTTTGATACCACCGCGATGCGCCTGCGCCTCATAATTTATGTGGATATATGGGAATTGAAACACATTAGTGTTTTGTTTGTTTAACAAATTTTTCGGAGATGAATTTGGAGATTTGGCAAAAAACATAATTTTGGGCCAGTATGTTGGCCTAATGTTCATGCTTCGACATGCTATTCTGAAATTATTTGAGAAAGATTTGGCATACTTAAGTAAAACTTATAATAGGCAACAATCACTCTTGTTAATTTTGGTACGACGCAAACGCTGTTTCTGGTAGAGCAAATGTCAAGCGTAAGTCAATCCTGGTTCTGTCTGTCCATTGATTAACAAACAGTATTAAACCGCTGTTCCCATTCATCAATTTGCATTTGTCGGCCCCCATTCGTAGTTAATAGATCTCAACTAAAACATCTCAAAACATTGGTACAACAAAATAAATTCACAATGCTCCTAGTGTAGTAAGTACAAATCGTTCAATAAAACATCGACTAGCAAAACTCGCCTTAACACAGTTGAAATAAATAAATAATTCGTCTGTATCAATTGGAAAAGGAATATTCTCCCATCGAGGACGGCTCTTGTAAATCTTTGATAGCAATCTTGATGTACGAACGGATGCAAAACGGGATCGTCTCGGGTCCAAAGCGGTTTGATTTAAGGAAATACATCCCTGACGAAACACAGTAAGTATCGTATGTAACATCGAATAATATCCAATCGCTTTGCATATCCAATTGCAATCTCAATTGTTTAGTTCAATCACTCGACCGATTTGTAGATTTCCCGGAATGCATCGAATTTAAGCGATAGCTCTTGTGGCTGTAACGTTGCCAAACTTTTATGTAAAACATCGGCGACATGTTCAAAGGTTTATCGAGTGTTGCATTACCATTAAAATGTAACACACAGTAATACTTAAATGTACAGGCGAAACACTTTTAATAACAACAATAAATGAAAATAGAATCGCCTAAATCATTTCTGATTAATTGGACCTATTTGATCACGAAAATTACATTAAGTAAACAAAAACAACCACTAAATCACAATAGAATCTTCTATATATTAATCGAATTTGGTTAAGTTAAACACCCAGGGTGAATTTATCAAATCTGAGGTATCGGTCCATAAATAAGACTGCACGCGGTTCCGGAATGTGTGATAAAATTTATAGAGGGACTCGTACGAACCAGAGCTCTATCCCACTGTGATACTCACAACTATTGTAATCTGATCATGCAAATTTGTAACCCCTTTTTTACTCGCACAGTTGGCACACGCCTAAGACTCCATGTGTACCTGTTTGTAGTAGATAAGGGTACAGTTATGGGGTTTAGAATCTGTTTGAAATTTCTTAAAAAAGTAGTTATTCAGATTTAGATGAGTAATTCATTATTAACAGTATAGATCAGACGCGACTGTTAATATTCTTGACCTTACACAAAGGCAATTAAAATTAAACTTTGTCAACAACCCCCTCGGTTTTTCAGCGACAATTTCGATTACACCTCAAACAAATTTATCACTCCCTTAAAATCTAAAACACGTGTACATTACAAGTTATCTGTGAGATTGAAGACAGGAGAAAATAAAATTTTGGCACGTTCGTTAACGACCGGTCCTGTTGATTTGGCAGATGTTATTTTTAGTCATTAGAGAGAAAAAATCAATTAATAACCGCCGTTTGTGTACAAAATTGATTACCGGAGGCTTCTGAAGTCAGCCGTCTGACCGCTCCCGAGGCACCCGTGTGAACTCTGAAAATCATAATTGCGTACTGTCTAATCAAGCATACTTCGTCCCTCTCTAATCCATAGAGATTAGTCAGAGCATGAAAGAGACAAATCTTAGGAAGTAAATGTTGCTTCCACTCTTCGTGACCACACTTTGATTGATGAACAGAGAAAACGCCTCGAGTGAGTTAATCACGCCTAAATTTAATTTAGAATGAATATGAAAACGCGGAGGCTATTTATTATGTTTTGTTTGTTTTGGATAACATTTTCTTTTTTCTGGATCCATAACCCTAATGTTACTTTTTGCAGGTCGAAAATATGCGAAGTTTGACCCCAGCTCATTTAAAGGGTTTTACAAAAAAAAACGTAGGTTGTGTATTGGTGGTCGCCGGAGCTGACGGCTCTGCGCGAGGCGTGCGTCGCCGCGCGACGCCTGTACACCAGGCACCGCAGGCTCCGTATCCGCCCTCCGGATACGGAAGCCATTCAGGCGGAGCTGTACGAGGGGTACAGAGCGGCGAAGACCGCCCTCCGAGCGGAGATCTTGCGGTCCAGGGATCTGGGCCGCGAGGAGTCGCTGGAGACTCTGAACAGAGACCCATGGGGGCGCCCCTACAAGATGGTGCGGGAGAAACTCCGCCCATGGGCGCCCCCGCTGACGCAGAGTCTCCGGCCCGAGCTCGTGGAGGACGTGGTGAGCGCTCTGTTCCCTTCGCGAGGGGAACATACTCCCCCGCCTATGGCTCCGCCTCATGCGGTGCCCGCTGCGGACCACGACACCGACGACGACGTTGATGCTCCGGAAGTGACCGAGGTAGAGTTGAGAGCGGCGGTACGTAGGCTCAGTGCCAAAAATACCGCCCCAGGACCCGACGGCTTACCTGGAAGAGCCTGGGTTCTGGCCTTTGGGGCTCTCGGGCCTCGACTAGGGGGGCTCCTAAGCGCATGCTTGGAGAGGGGCCGGTTCCCACTTCGCTGGAAGACGGGGAAACTGGTCCTCATTAAGAAGCCGGGGCGCCCTGCGGACTCTCCGTCCGCTTACCGGCCCATCGTGCTGCTCGACGAGGTGGGCAAGCTCTTTGAAAGAGTAATTGCAGACCGCCTCGTCGGGTGGCTGGTGCAGGAGGGGCCGGATTTGGCGGAGAGCCAGTTTGGTTTCCGCAAGGGGCGCTCTACGGTGGACGCCATCATGCGCGTGCGAGCCCTCACGACGGGGGATGCAGTGGCCCGGGGTGGGGTCGTCTTGGCGGTGTCCCTAGACATCGCCAACGCCTTTAATACCCTGCCCTGGAGTTGCATCAGGGAGGCATTGCGGTATCACCGGATGCCGACCTACCTCTGTCGGGTGGTCGAGGCCTATCTGACGGACAGGGCCGTCATCTACCCCGGTCATCAGGGAGAGTGGAACCGGCGAGAGATGTCGTGCGGTGTCCCACAGGGATCGGTCTTGGGGCCGCATCTGTGGGACATCGGTTACGACTGGGTGCTGCGCGCCGACCTCCCTAGCGGCGTCAGCGTAGTATGTTACGCTGACGACACGCTGGTCCTGGCGCAGGGGAGGTCGCACCAGGCGGCGGCTGAACTAGCGACACGCGGGGTTGCGATAGTCGTGGAGAGGATCCGGCAGTTGGGACTCGAGGTGGCCTTGCACAAGTCTGAGGCCATGTGTTTTCATGGTCCTCGGAATGCGCCACCGTCGGGTTCCGAAATAACGGTGGGAGGGGTTCACATCGGAGTCGGGTCGACGATGAAGTACCTGGGACTCGTCCTCGACAGCCGGTGGAACTTCGTGGAGCACTTCCTACGTTTGGCTCCCAGACTGGCACGGGCTGGGGCTGCCTTGAGGCGGCTCCTGCCCAATCTGGGGGGTCCAAACGCCTCCTGCCGGAGGCTCTACGCGGGGGTCGTGCGGTCCATGGCCCTTTACGGAGCACCGGTGTGGGCGCGTTCCCTAAGGCTGGGACCAGCCGGCAGGTTGAACGCGTCCCAGAGGGTCATGGCCATCCGGCTAGTCCGGGGATACCGCACGGTCTCCCGGGAGGCGGCGAGCCTCCTTGCCGGATTGCCGCCGTGGGATCTGGAGGCAAAGGTCCTCGCGCACGTGTGGGAGTGGCGCGAGGAGGCGAAGCGCCGGGGCGTTACTCCGCTGCCGCGAGAAATCACGGTACAGCGGACAGAGCTCCGGCGGGATCTCATGGCGGCATGGAGAGCGCGACTGTCGCAACCCAGCGCTGGGCACGCCACAATTGCGGCGATAAGTCCCCTCTTTGAGGAGTGGTTAGAGAGGCGCCACGGCGTCCTCACCTTCCGCCTGACGCAGGTCCTCACCGGACATGGTTGTTTCGGGAGGTACCTGTTTCGCATAAGGCGGGAGGAAACGCCCGGGTGTTATCATTGTGTGGATCGCCCGGAGGACACGGTGGAGCATACAGTGGAGGTCTGCCCGGCTTGGGCAGAGCACCGCCGTGTTCTCACGGAGGCGATCGGCGGCGGCGATCTCTCGCGTCCGAGCCTGGTCCAGGCCATGGTGCGGAGCGAGAGTGCATGGGAGGCCGTCACCTCCTTCTGCGAAGCAGTGATGCTCGCGAAGGAGGAGGCGGAACGCGTGAGGGAGAGGCAGCCTCACGCCCTCAGTCGCCGCAGGAGACGCCCTGGGCGGCGGGAATCGCGGGGCGATTTCCGGCCACCGTAGGCGCGGGCCTGCGGACGGTGAGCAGCGGGTAGCTCGCCGTCCGGTAAGGACCAGGCCCGAGTCGACGGCGCGTTGTGTTCCACGCGCGCCTCAAAGAGATGTCAGCAAGTGACGGGGTCCAATAGGGCCGACGCCGCTGGGGTCGCGGATTGTCCGAAGGGGTTACCGCGGCCCTGGCATAGGCAACTGAAGGAACACGGGTGGGTTTTAGTCAGTAAAAGTCTGACACGCCCTTCCGCTCCACCCAGAGCGGGAGAAGTTATTTGATGATTTCCCACCCTCAAAAAAAAAAAAAAAAAAAAAAGGTTGGATACAAAATCGTTGTAATTATAGAATAAAGTTTTTTGTACAGGTTGTGAAACACCTTTTTGTCAAATATTATAAACAGTCATCTCTGTGGCATTAAGGTGCGTCAAACGTTTCGTGGGAGACTGGAATCACTGGAATTAAGATAAATGCTTCCCATTAGATCCATTTAATGCTGGAGCATTTCGGGTCTATAAACATAATGCTTTTAATCATAGTAGGCAGATAGGCTCCAACATTATTTGTTACAACTAGCACATAGAAATATGTAGACTCCTTTCCATAGTGAAGGAATTGGAAAATCTGTGATTTTATGTATTTCATGAGAAGTCGAACTTTTCCTATAAACATGAAGTTGTTTATACAGGGTGTAAGGGACAGCCCTCCGCAAACTGATAGGGTGAATTCAGTATGTCATACTAAGATGACCGGTACATGAACATTTTTCAGGAACTTTAAGGGAATCCAACAAACCTGATTTGTTTGTGTTTTTGTGCACAAATCGGAGCGTCTATTACTGGTTGGGAGGCGTAGGTAATAGGTATGCGGTGAGTTCGATGAACTCTGTAGCTTGACAGAAAGTGAACAGCTGATTTCACGCGTCGTTGGGTATAGTATTTCAACATCCATTGCTGGTTTTTTTTTTGCTGCTTTTTTTGCAGTTTTTTTTACATAAATGGAGTGCTGCGAACACACAATGCAATTTTACATTGAAATAATGAAAATGTAACTGAAAAAAAAATTGAAAAAATTAAAATTTTCCTGAAAAAATTTCCGGTGGAATATGATTCAAAATGAGGAGCTGAATTCACCCTGTTAGTTTGCGGAGGGCTGTCCCTTACACCCTGTATATAAAGAAAATAAGTAAAAGTAGTTTATTATAAGTTGTTTAGTTGTTTTTTTTTTTTGTTGTTTGTAAATACTAATAGATAAGAAAGAAATATATTTTATGACTGGTTGTGACAAATTTCAGCGTATGTAGGTAACATATATAATTATTATATTTTTTTTACTTAACTCTAGGAAACATAAAAGTTGTTTTACTCTATTGTTGTCGTTCTGATTGTATGGCAAACCTACTGCGATCAAAGTTATATTCCAGGGAATCATATTATTGAAAACGTACATTAAAATTTATGAGCCTTCTCGCAGAACGCAGATCGTCGGCCGAACCTACTTGTATTAATTTTAATACCAGGCTAAACTATTTTTTTTATTTCAACCCATCTGCACTCATTTCACTGTTCTCCTCCCAATACCATCGCTCATAATTTCAAGATAACGCATAAATAAATAAATAATAAAGTAAATTGAAAACCTTCCCAAGTAATTGTCGGTATGGTGAGTGACCCTAATGGCTGTAATGACACCGGAACCCTTTGAATGGCTAAGCCACTTACGAGGTCCTTTTAAACAAACAACTTATGGGATTTCTCCCTCTAAGTGGCACAATAAAACTTAAAGATCACTTGAAATCATAAACTTTGATCAATTGAAAATGAGCATCTATTAAGTAGTATATTAGCACTAACAATTCCGTTTTAAATTTATCAGAAAAAAAAAACAATTAATCGTGCTCTGTGTGTGGCTCAATAGTGCGTTTTTATTATATTGTCATAAAGATTATTTATAATCACACGTAAGCGTTTAAAAAATACGTTTTACGACCAGAAAGGCGGCATTAAAAAGACTTTTATTTCAGACAAAACGTTCCGCTTTTAGTGTAATTTTGTAATCATTAAAGTTATAATGTTAATCGTTTGACCTAGTAATTTTCAATGTTGTTTTGCCAAAATTTTTCAATAAAATTAATTTTCTGAAATCCGGTGGCATTTGCATGCTAACGTTACCTGCCTGTTACATGGTATTATTTTATCAAACAGGCAGATGTATTCAACTTGTTATCTGAGTTGCGTGGGTGGACGGCACGCGAAGGTGTTGCCAATGAACTGATCTCAATGCTCCTCATTGTTGTCAACCCCTGCACGACGATTAGTGGCACACGATCGCCTACTGTTAACCACTTCCTTGTTTACATTATACCAGTGTATACAGAGCATCGAATACGGTGAGGTGATCATCAATAGACAAATACAGATAACATTGGCGAAGTTTAGTAAAAGTGAAATGAGCGGTTTGGTTAGGGAATGCTTTGTTGTTTGAAATAGAAAGTGGTGGAACAATTGATATTTTTTATGTAAGTAATACTTTCTTCATCGTCTCGTCTACGAGGGACTACTTTCATAAAGAACTTCCTCAGTCAGTTCACTCCGTCTCCCAAGCTTCTCTCTATCCTCATGACTTTTACGTGTGATGCCGACATCTCCTCAGCAAATGATATCTATGACAAATAAACTTTCTGGTTTTTCTGGTCAATCAATCTGCCTAACCTTTTCCCAACTATGTTAGGGTCGGCTTCCATTCTAACTTGATGCAGCTAATATGATACCCCTTGATCAGACTGGTTGTCAGATTTTCGGGCTTCTGACGACCCGTAACGACTGTCAAAGATCCACGAATGACAGCCGGACCAACGGCTTAACATGCTGTACGAGGCACGGAGAAGTCTCGGTAGGTATGTGAAGATGGTCACCCATCCACGGACTAGCCCCGGTAAGCGTAGCTTAATCTGACGGATCGACCCGCGCGGCTGTTATTACTTAGTCACGAGCTACTCTTTCTGGTTTTTCTGGTATATTACTCAATTGGAGGCGAACTCTTCTATTATTATTGTATCGTGATAATTCGCTCTCGTTTTCTTTATTGAACAGAGCAAGCTACTAGTCCGATTATTATGGTAAAGACTGGATGGTACGGTAGTATCGGATTGGGTTTAACGATCATTATTATTATAGGCCATAAGTAGTGGCTGGTTGCGTAACTCTAAAGCGATTACCATAGATTACGTTCTATAGTTATATTATCAATAATATTGTGAGATGGATCCCGATAAAAACTGGTTATCTAGATTGCATAGTTTGTATAGCTTTGGTAATAGATAGTTGGATGAGATTGGCCGCAGTTTGAACTCCGTGAGGCCTATGTCCAGCAGTGGACCCTGCTTTATGCAGGTGACGATATCATCATCATCATTATCAAAGTATAGGCCTTCTCGCTTTTATGCCATGCCTCCCTGACTGCGTGAGTCTCATCCAGGTCTTTCCCGTGATCTTCTGTAGGTCGTTCACTCACACGACATAACTATAATTATTGCATTTTTTGAATAGGAGCTTAGCAGCGGAAGTTTGCACGCTAATGAGTTGAAATGAGAAATTCAGAAGACATTGTAACAATGGATTTTAGCCCTTGCTATCATAAACAATACTAAGTCATGCAACATATTGCCTATAGGAGAACAGCTGACCCATAAAAGCTATTTATCGACATACCATCTTTAGGGGTGAATGATGAATCACCGCAGTGAGTAACCACCCCATCGTACTGTAATAATTGGCTAAGCCATAATCTATATGGATAGTTGTAGCAATATGAATTTCATATGTATGTGGATGGTAAACACCAAAATAAAAAGTTGGTTTAAGTTGCAGAAGTTCGAGTTCAGAAACGAACGAAATGCTATTTTTAGGGTTTCGTACCAAAATGGTAAAAAAGGAACCCTTATGGTGTGACTAATTCTGTCTGTCTGTCTGTCACAGCTGGATATCTCAAGAACTACTAATGCTATCAACTTGAAATTTAGAACAGTTTTAGATGACGTTTATCCAACTATTTTGCAAATAAGAAAGAAATAAAAATATTTATATTTTTTTTGTAACAGGGACTGAAAGGGGGTCTTAAAATTCAAAGTGAGGCTACTAGGGTATGTGTGGTATCATATGAAAGAACGCTGCTTGCACATTCTTAAACTATTTTTTATTTTTTTTTAAGCCGCATAGTTTTCGACTTTTGATGAAAAATTAAATAAAAATACCGTTATATCCGAAGTTTGTAAAGATGAAAATCTGAAATTATTCTATGTGATAGAAGTTTATACAAAGATTACAGGAAAAACGAAACGATGTCTCTAAATAGCACAGTTTTTCAGAAATCGGAACGAACCCTCGGTGCGCGAGTCCGACTCGCTCTTGATCGTTTTTTTTTTAAAGTAAATGGTGCAGCATTAAGAAATACTTTTTGGAAGAGGTCTACATTATTCGACAGAAGCCTACGATAGACTGAGTAGTGTCTATCCAATATTAATTAACATACAGCGAAAACTTTAATGAATCAAAAGCTTTGATTAATACCGCAGTAGTAATGATGGATGCACCCCTTCAGGTAAGGGTAGACCGCCGGCCGCGAGCCACCCTCCGAGACTAACGTAATTACACACTTATTAGTTCTAACCTATTTTTATTTGTTTTTCATGCAATCTATGTGGCGCCCGCGCCGACGACGTCGCGTATTTGATGCTGGTGAAAAAATAATTCGGTCACACGGCCTAGTTTAAAACAAGACTTGAATACCGTCACTAAATAAAATGTTTCTCAATTTAGATTTTATAGGGTAGAAAATAAGGGTTATATAGAATTTTTGCAATGTGTTGTGAAGATGGTTAGTTTATTGTCTGAATTAGGTTCGGACCCATCTTCTTGTGCTGTAAACTTGTTTCCTGTCTTACACTGCCGGCCGGGTGGTAGGAAATGGAAATGAGCTTTTTGTTCTTCATCATAAAAGTTCTAAAAAGATTTGGAAGTTACTTACTATAAATACTATTACGTATTCCTAAACTTGTGTTAAAACACGAGCTCTCTTTTATCAGAACAATGTGTAGAGGTAACACAACATATAACTAGTGGGCATCCTTAATAGATGGGAAAGTTGCAAGACGGCAATGGGATGAGGTAGTTGGAACTCATGATTTAAAAAAAAAAACATCGTAATATTAAATTAATTTAAAAATTCACAAGTAGCCAGAAGCCGGTACTCCTCAATCCTCAGCCGAAAAACATTGACCTACAGGTTTTTTGTAAATTCACATGCTTTCTAGGTCGATAAACATAATGCCATAGAAAGGTATAATGGTGGTCTTATCGGATCTCTGAGGTGTTTCATCTTGACCTTTATCTGCGATACTCTTCAGTCAGGAATCACTTATGCTATAATTTATCGCATCCGAGCCTTAAGCGAGTGTGTCCTGTATTTAATTTCGGCGGCCCATTGGTCGAGACCTTTCGCCCTGTGCGTGTGAGTGGCCGTATTCATAGTCCTGAAAATTGCACATGTGTTTTTTTTTATTTCTTTAGATTTATTTGATAAGTAACTGGATTATGCGTTTTTTATTTAGTTGCACTTTTTCCAAATCTTAAAGATATTGTTCTATTATTTCAACAATATTTCCTTGCAAGCTAAACTGTGTTTATAGAAGAATTAACTTTTAGTTTAGAGAACTTCTTCTGTAAATTTATAACATGTGACATTGAATTGAATTATATCAATCAGCTTTTAGATACAAGCACCTAGGTTTACCTGCTACTAGTTTCTTAAATTAAATATTGTACAATATGAACCACCTCAAAAAACGTAGGTATCACCTAAATCCCTACTGACGCCGGACTATAAATACCACACATTAACATCCTTTAGTGTAGTTAATTCGCTGGTCAGATAATAATTAATAAGCTCACAGTCGATATTCAGCTCGTGACCACCGAAGGCCCTCGTGACCGCGGCGTCTCTGACCCGACACAGATTGAGATATCAAAATTCGCAATTCAATCCCACGGTGATACACTCGTTTGTTTTATAGATATCATTTGAGTTAGCCTTTGGGCAGTGTGGATTAGTTTATATAGGATGTGAGCTCATTAGGGGTGCGTAGCTTATGGATATTTTAATGTGATACAAATTAAAAGGCCCACCTTGGTTAGGCTGCTGAAAATCTTAGCGAAAATTGGAGAATCACTCATAAAGGTCGAAAGTTTTAAAAGTTTACATTAAAAACTTTAACTATGATGTTGTAGAGAAACTTTATTTTTATTTTGACGAACTTTATTTGTCAACCATCTGCAACAATAACAAAAAAAAACTATTCTATTCTAACTATAAGGGCATAAACTTAAACTAAATCACTATTAAAGTGTCAAGCGATTAGACCAGAATTAAACCAATGCAAACAATAAGGCGGAGGAAGTGGTGGTGCTTGGGGGATGCCTATGTCCAATAGTGGACGTCTTTCAGGTGAAATGATGAAACAGTAAAAGCATGCGCAAAACTACACCTCCCTCTGTGCATACACGCTCACACTCGCACATTTACACCACACTACAATTAAACTACACCTCATTACGTGCACAAATTGTGCGTGATTTTTTATTTAGTTTGAGGGTAGTTACTGCAAGCTTAACAATCCACAACAGTGGGATCTACTGTGTCCCTGGCACTACTAAAAGGTCCCTCTTAAAATGGTTAGGCAATGCCCGCAGATCGCAGTCCTAAAGCCCGGCTAAAGACTTACAGTAATTAAATTTTACAGTCCTCGATAATTTTATAATAGCGTAGTAACTACTCGTAAAAGTATGGTTTATATCCAGTAGCATTTAATATAATGCTTACAAAACGACAAAAGTAAGATCTCGTCTTAAGAGCAAATCTCTTAATTCCCTGTTTAAAAACCTCGTAGGTACGAATTGATGCTGGCAGTATTTAAGCAGCATCGGAATGAAGCCTTTTTATGTCTTATTTATTTATATCAGATAGTGAGCACTATTATAACAGATTTTATTGTTGATTCTATTTACACTTGGCTCGGTAACGTTATCTTCGATCTACGTAATGGTAAGTCCAAGTGAGTGGCTAATTGTTTTTGTTCGCAAGTGATCGTATCCGCTGTTCAAAGCTCACGAGGGGCAGGCCTCGTCTATACTGCCCTGATTTATATTTCGATGTGCGGAGAGATGTATCAAGTCCTTAAGCGTTTGACCGCTTGCGTGTGCGCATTGTTGTGGCGGCGTTTTTTAATTATCAAGATTCTAATTGAATGAACATTTGGAGAATAACGTTTTTAATTAAAACTAATTTATCTCGATACATTTTTGGGACTTTTAATTAGTAAAACTTTTAGTTGGCTTTGGCACTTTTAAATATGCATTTTCACAGTCCGGACAAAATACAAATGTCAAGATTAGGCACCATAAAAAGGAAATTTCTAAAGATACGAAACCTTTGTTTTGAAATTCTTCCTGTTACTGAAATACCAATGAACAGCAAAACTGTTATAACTTTAGCAGCGGACCCTCGCCATCCAATTGCTCCAGGATTGGCGTTACTGTAAAGATAATCCCGTGTTTGCTTTAGCCCCGAGCTGGGATTGAGCCATTTAATTTTATAAGTCGAATCTAGATAAAGCCTGCTTGAGTGTGCTTTATGGGTTTATTTATTTAATAAACTTATTGTTGATATAATTATGTGGAGATATATTTCAGTTAAGTTGTTGTTTATTTCTGAAATAAATAATATGGAATCAGTTCAATTCAGTGACTTATTATTTGTATTAGAAAACAATAACATTTTTAAAGCTTAAAATAATATTGCAAATGGTTGAGAACTTACTTATACATGAATCAGAAAACCGAGAAGGTTGAAGATTTAAATAGATTACAAAAAAAACTTGTCAACACAAAACCTATGATTCACTTGAATAAAAATTTAATTCACGCTCCATTTAAAGTACGTATCAGATGATTGATATCAACAAAAAAAGCCTTGGATTACACCTGCGATTTAATGTAAACGATTACATTTGTGGGTTACTAATGAAAGTTTAAAATTCACCGGTAGGCCGCGTGAGGCGCGCGCGACCGTGCATGCGCGCATACTTGTCGGACGTAGGCAGATTTGCTCGTATTATACAATGTTTTATGTGTTTATAGCTCACTTACATTATCATGTGATCGATAAACGTATATAGCAGCCAAGTTAAACGTCCGCTGGAAATAAATGTAGGTAACTATTGTAAGTACATTTATTTATGTGTATATAAAATCTTGGCAAATCAGTTTTAACAATAACAAGAAGTAAGAAAAAAGCAAATAAGTAATTTACTGGACCAACACGAAAGATGAAGACCACTTAGTTCGATCTTACAGCAACTTTATTCGAACCATCTACAGAAAGATTTATGACTGTTAAAGATTATTTATAGTTCTACATAGTCCATTAAAATAATAGGATAATTTGATAAAATTATACTACAACAATTATATTTTAATAAACCGCAGAAAAATGTATGAAATTATGGAATAACGATACATGTCACGTTAAGTGAGTCTTGTTCTTATTTCCATGTAAAGAGGGGAAACCTGCTCCAAACCAAGTGTGTTTATGTTAATATAGTTCATAGTTACTTAAAATACCATTCTGCAAGATCATTTATGCTCATGTAGACCGGGAAAAAATGTTCCCAAAGTCGTCCTCCAATCATAAATTAAAACAAAAGCCAATAATGGCAATTTGAACAAAAGAAAAACATTTAATAAAAGCAGTAGTTACAGGCATGTTCATGTGTGTACGTTTAACAGCGTGAGTCGAGATCGGTATCGAACCTACTTCTTTACTCATGACCAACACTGCCGAACACCTATAAAACCGTTCATTAATAACACTAGCACCTTTATTTTTGAAGGCGTAAAGTTCAAAATTGAGAAGTGTTACATTTTCGGAAGTGTCTCGCTACGTTTGTTAGTGCACATGTTGAAACTTTTGTCATGTTATCTGGATTGGATCTGCCGCTAAGTTTTACGGTAATCGTAGTCTCCGCAGTACTTTTAAAATATTTATGGTCATCGTTTTTTCTTGGTGGGTCTTACATTAGTCGCAACATCAAGAATGCTGAGTAGAGCAATATTTACATGATCTGCTGATAAGGTTTTAATAAGTTTTTTACTAAAGCTCAGAGCTAGCTAGTAACTAGTAGTTAGCTTAAAGCAATTATTAAAAGTTAAGGCCATTCGGACTTACCAAGTCTTAGCTTTTTTTCAGCGGCGTGATTAAGAACCTCTGCTAGATCAACATCTAGATAAGACTGTAGTATTTTTAGTTTTTAATATTGTTTTTAATCCATAGCAACAGAACAGAACTGATGTTTAATACATATCTCCTCTCAACAAGCTAATTGGTACTCCACTTATTGTTCAATGGAGTATCAATTATTTCACTTGATTTGTTCGTCGACATATTGTTGCAATAATAATAAATTCAATCAACCCGTAAAGCCTTACTTCTATCTGTCACTTAACGTCCAATAATAATAAATTATGACCACAATGCTTTTAAATGGTTGAATTATGTATGTCACCGAGTCTATCGCGGTCACGGGGAGTTAAAAAATATTTCAAAGTGGTAGAATTTAAAAAAAATACGTATGCAGGTATTACATTATAAGTAAGTTCCACATTACGCAGAAAAGTAAGTACTAAAAATTCAAAAGCCTCGTCTGGGCACCGTTGTCCCCGCCCAATGGGCAGCTGTGTCCCCATCCAGGACTCACTAAGCCTCTATTATGGTTCCCTCTCGCATAAACACGCCGTCGACCCATAAAAGCGGTCGATCGCGCCAAGCTTCAATTTATTCTTGAAATTAACCTGTCGCATACACTTAAGAAGTTGCGAGGCGCGTGTTTCAAATGAGGCACGCGGAGATTGGGATGTTCTGAATTGACGAACCTTCCAAATTGTTATCATTAACCAAAAGATTTAAGACTCAGTTTTGGGTAAGCGAACCTGGAAGTTCCATAAGGCGGTAAACAGAAGTAAGTAGACCATTTTAAGTTTTCCGTAGCTTAATTCAAAGAGATTAAATTACATTGTAGAAGTGAATTCCTAAGCCTGGATCTGGGTTGATAACCGTAAGGTAATATGACAGACTAATCGACTCTATAACATTTTGCGCCGGCGATAAAGGACCATTTGATGTAGAATATCAACCTCATAACCGTATGACAGCGAAGTTCTATCTTTGGAACATAATTTATGGAAATACGCGCGTCCATGATACACATGAGTATCAATAACAAAGACTTTTATTACGTTTTCGCGTTCTAACCAAGTAATTTTGTTTGTTAGACCGAAGAGCGTATTACGTGCAGTAATTAAATTATATAAAAAATATTGATTTATCGAATTTCTTAGAAGTAATAATTGAGTTCTAGAGGTAGGGGACTAGGGGGGATAGGAGCAAGCGCAGATGTAGTGTCACACCTGCACAACGACAATTTACATGATTCACTATTTACTTATAATTCAGTGATTTGTACATTTCGCGATGTGTATGTGTAATTAACTAAGCGATTTAATCTATTTTGAAGATCATGATAATTAAAGATATTAATATACATAATAGGATAGTAAAATATATTTTATTATTGATATAAATATAAATCTATGCGTTTACCATAATATCATCATTTACCTTTCTGTGGACTACAAATACCTAAATGAAATAAAAACGAGAGTTTTCCTACTTGGAAATACGCAATTAGATGCTTATCTGAATTATCCATACATACCTACACACACAATAATTCAAGTTTGAAGATTATGATAAAGAAATTAACTTTAATTTGTTGCCTGCTGTTCAATACGTCATACATTAAAAAGTATGACCATTAAAGTCTACACCAAACATTGCAGGTGTATTTAATTTAAATTATTAAATTGTTAAACACTCTTGAATATATTATTATGTTTCACAAAATTCGGTGAAAACAAGAGAAAATTTATTACAACCCCATATTGTAATGTCTACGATTTTTATGACAACATTAATTATATCTTAACATGTACTCACCTGTAAACATGTTTTTGAAGAAAAATCAACCGTAATTCTACGTACAAAAAGGGCATACTTCGGTCGAAGACGGCCTTACATTTTTCTGATATAATTATGGACAGGACGTATGTTGTACGTGGAGTCGACTTCACCGTGCAAAATTTTGTTCTTCGCATTCATTTTGATCCAAATAAAAAGAAAAATGGTTTTCTTAGTGAATGTTGTCTCAACATTTTCAGAAAACTATGATGGACGATGCATACCTACCTATTTTTAGGTTTACAGCTATTCACTTCAGGCAGCTAAACGATGTTTATAATAGTCTAAAAACAGTTCAGCTTACCTATTTAGTACAAATGAGGATCGGAAAAGCTATAAAAACAAACGAAACAATACTTAAAAATAAATATCTTCATCAGTTGTCAATTTAAGACCAACAACGAAAAACGAGTAGAACTTAAAAAAAAAAGTAATCCAACACCGTCTCCACTGCTTCCCTGTCGCGTAGTTTTCAGTAAGCCAACGACTCGTCGAGTCGGGCAGGTGCTGCCCAGCGCACACTTCTTTCATTAAAATTAATACCAATGTCGCGTGTGCACATTCTTACTCGATAACGCCTTGCCGTAATTAAGGTATGGCTTTAAACGAGCCGGGCAAGGCGGGCGCAGCGCGGGCGCACGACCGCCACGCGCCGAACGGTACTCCGCGGAACGTTTAACGAGAAATTTTGTTTCCATCAATATTTCTGCTTATGGTATCAGATTAACAGGCTCGTTGCGATCCGGTGCAGATGCGAGGAGGTATTTTCTTTATTCGGAACTGGAAAATTTTGGTTGTTTTGCTTTTTGGCTTTGAGATTAAATGCAATGGCATAATTTGTAAATGGAAAAAATTAAGCATCTAATTTCGCAAAGATTTAATTAAATATCAGACGGCCACTTCTCCTAAGTATCTACAATGTTCAGAATCTTGTTTTGACTAATGACTCTATGGCACTAAAGTCAAAAGTTTTAACTTGATTTTTTTTTCTCTTATCTATTGTTGATCTGTTTTTGAGAATCAGTCTTTTTTACCAATGATCTTGAATCTTGATCGTAAGTACATGAAACAATTTGCTTGCCCAGGGAGGCAACAAAAAGTAAGAAGAATTAGACATACTGTTTATACGTGTATTTTTTTCTCGGACATCGCATTAATTTGTAGTGCAGCACAGTGACAAAAAATTTATGCACAAAACGAATTCTGGTTTTCCCGGTGCACTCTCAGACTTAAATGATACAAAATATTAAACACGTATATCGAGTTTGTTTATTGGCAATCAGTATTCGACGGTTTATTTATGTTGCTCATTCTTCAGCTGTTAACACTTCGAGATGACGATCTCAGGGGCGTCGCAATTCCGTTCAAATCAATAAAACTGACAGTAAAAAAGATTACACAATAGAAACTGATATACGGAAACAATACTAATTATCTATTTAGGGGCATCTTATCGCCGCAGCTAACGAGCTGTCGTAAACCTATAAACGAATTCGACAAGCCTTGTTGTCGGCAAATGAGACGATTGCCTAAACTAGCCTTATTTATAGACCGCCGCACATGTCCGAAGGGTTAGATAATTATGTGAAATACAACATACTAAATGATACACGTTCACTCATTATCGAGACAGAATGTTGTCAAAAAATAATTAAGTTGGAAAACATTTTTATTTTTAGCGTCTAATTACACAGAAAAACCGAAAAACATTTCTAATTTTGTTTTATTTTTCTCGAGAATTTTACAGAGTCACACGATCAAAACAAGGTGGACCGCACAATGCTTTGTAAACTTTGAAAAACAAAAGAAACCAGTAAATCCCACCACCGCACCCTCCATTGACTTCCTATCAATACATCCACCGTCATTGTCGCACACAAATCTTTATCTTAAAATTCGAATATCAATCAATCGCATCCGATTGGTCAATGCGAATCGAATCACAGCCGAATCGTATCTCGGTCACAATCGGTGTCGAGGTGTCGTTGAAGTCGGATGCGACGACGTCACTGTGTCCGTCGGGCCCGTCAGCCGTAGGTGGCGGAGACGGCGACCGAGACCGATGCGATGTCCCGATAGCTCCTGTGTCACTGTCTTACAGGCTTCGAGACATTCTATTTGCATTTTGGATGTCGTCTAAAAGACGTGTGTTATCTGTCCTAGCACAAGTAGGTGGGAAAACAAGTATATTCCCTTATGTAAAAAGTATTTAGAAATGCTATTAATGTCTGCAGACTTTCTTGAGGTTTTGGTTTTGTTTTTCGACACTTTTATCTTATGAGTCTTATCTATATATCGGGATAGATTCTTTCAGTGTTTTTGTTACCAAACAAGAGCAAGTGATTAAATGTGACTAGAGAAGTAAAAAGTAACTAATACAAGTATATTTTAGCTAGACACATTGCCTAGACAGCATATTCTTTATGCTAAACTCTGGAGTAAACTTAGGACAGTTCAAATGCAAAGCAAAAACTATTTTTGATGAAACGTAGTAACACTATGTCTACAAAAATCATTGAAATCAAATAAACTCGCGACACACAATCAAACCGCGTATCATGGCCTGGCTGTCCTAGCTCCATACATCACACCTTGTTGGCAACGAAGAGGAATGTTCGTTCATTGTTAGCAAACCACGCTTGATATGAAATGTAAAACATATCCTTTATTAATACTTAATACGATCACCCTTTGATTCGATGAATAGGAGTCACTCAACAAGTCGTTAATCAAACGATATTGGGTACGAATCAGGTAGTTGTATTGTGTGATCGATGGCGGCGAGCCTTGCATCTATGATTTATTATAATTCTTAAACTTGGCATTAATGAGACTGAAGTATTCATTGAACCGCGACTGGAAGCTACGAGCTACTAATGCAAGTTACCCTTGTTGTTGATTCCGTAAAGTATGACAAGCACCTATATCTGTCGCAGTAGATGGTTGTAGCCGTGATATAGTTATTTCCCTGGGGATATTAGATAGCTATCTGCTATTTTGTTACTGCGACTAATTTCGACGTAGCGCTCGCAGGTCGCTACCGCGGAGCCGCTCGATCGGTTCGCGCGTAGTTGGTCACAGTTCTAACCTAACCTATTACTCGGAGTGCCCTAATACTTATACTAGATCATGCTCGTATTATATTTACGTATTTCTTAATAAGATAGTTATGAACCGTTTTCATATAAATATATACCTACGGTAGATAGCTATATCCCTAGGGATATAACTACATCACGGCTACAACCATCTTACTGCGACATATCGATAATATCAATGGATACTCGGTACCGAATACATGCTGACGAAATATATTTTTTTACTGTGCTACTGATTCATCAGTTTCATTATTCCCAGTTATTAACAGGCTAGGTGTATGTTGTTAGTGTTGCTGAGTACAGGGCAGAACAAAAAAAAAACAATTGCAAGGCAAGTTGTGGTGACGCGGAGACGCGAAACAGTAAAATTTCCCCTTACCAAAAATCGCTCAACGCGCCTAAAGAAGTTTTCACTTCAAAAAAATAATAGGCAGTCACCGGGACTGCCGACAGAAGTGAAAACTTAAACGTAAAACTATATAACATGTTGCATTTCGGTGACGCGAACTCATAAGATTTCCCCCTACAAAAAATCACTCAACGCGGATAAAGAAGTTTTCACTTCAAAAATACTTCTTTGCAAACAACATTTGCCGTCGACACGCTAACAAGAAGATAGGTTAAAAATGTTATACTTTTCAACTGCCCGTTGCAGTTGAAAAGTATAATAAGTTCCATGACAGTTTTTCATGTTTGTTTACGAGTACTGTACATCCTGTCAATCCCACACCAGTGATGCGTAACTCCATGTATGGCAGATGACATTGTTCCCATAATCATCACATCACTACCGCTTTCAACCCCATATCCCACGTTGTTCCGCATCTCACGTCATTTGTTTTACCTAATTGTTTTATTTGCAGGTAATTGCTCAAATAAATTGTAAATGTCACACAATATCCGGTGTAGGATGGGGAAATTAAATCGATTTGAAATAACAATTTACTATTGAAATAAATGTAGAACAAGTGTGACTGATGATATTTTACTGGGAACCCTATCTTTCCTAAATACATACAGTTCAAATCAGTTTTCTTATACGTGAAATCGTAAAACAACCAGGAAAATTGAAATTTTTTTTCTGAAATATATAGTATGAAAAATAAGTATTTTAGTTATTTATGAATAATTTTTCAAATTCGAGGATGTAGGAGTAGGATGGAGGAGTAAGGAGTAGGTTTATGATGACAACGTAAGACTAACATTAAGGTATAAAACAGACGAATTTAGCCTCCGTCTATAGAGTAATCGACTAACACAGCAGCATAATTTGTACAATCGTAATTGCTCTATGGGAGGTGATATAATTGATATTGTTATGACAGTTTTGTGAAGGGATGTTACCCTTACCCCACGTAGCACCGCGTTCTGGGGTCATATAAATAAATAACATCACACGTGTCGTTACTAATATTGCACTGTATTTTTACAGGTTGCATGTTTGTAATTTAGCGGTAATAGCCTAACAGCTAAGTGTCAAACTGAAAGTGGAGTGAGAGGTTATGAAAACGTAGTAGCCGGACTATTTTGTGAAGTGAGCTCGAAGTGAGTTGTCATTCCATCTGATGCTAGAGATTGACACTATTAAAAGCTCACTTCAAACCCACTTCACCTAAGTTTTCACGGTAAGATTTTACAGAACAGCAGTGCGATTCTGTAACCATTTCACCGTGAAAACTTAGGTGAAGTGAGCCTGGAGTGATCTGTCAATAGTGTCAATTCCTAGCAAAAACAAACTCACTTCACCTAAGTTTTCACGGTGAGATTTTTACAGAATCGACCGGCGGATCGGTTGTTTCCTGACCCGCCACTAAATTAATAAAAAATCATGAACCTATTCCACGCATAATAATAAAATTGTCTATGTTGGAGTAGTTAATATTACACTAGTTGTAGTATTGTACACATTATCCATACATTGATCGCGATGGATTGAAAAACCTTAATAAATGCAATCTACTTTCCAATAGATGAAAACTGCTCCATCAAACTAAAAACTAAAACTTTCTTCCACATGGCATATTTTAGTTTTTTAATAGTTTTAGTTAAATTTGGATATTACATTTTAAACTTAATTATTTATATTTTGAATAAATCTAATCATATTCATAAAAACAATTCATAAAAGAAACTTATTACAATTTTAATATTTTACAGCACTTTTAATTTTAAACCAGTTTCGTGGGTGGTGCGGTGAGATGCGTAGGAGCATAGGGTGGGTACCCTCACAATACAGACACAATGACTTGAATTATATATCATCGCATTCTTATTGGACATGTTACACGACTTAACATGTTACTTAAGCTTATTGTTAGTAACTTAACGACATCATTGAACGCTATTAACACTATATTCTTCTTTTGTCGGTAATTTAAGTGTTCTTTTTAACTTATACCTCGTAAGTTATTTATGAAAAATATTAAATTAGTATTGGAATATAATGTGGCTCCCGCGGTCAGGATGAAATGGGATCTTTTTAAGTAATGATAATCGTGGCGTCAATGAAAAGTGGATAACATGTTGCAATACCCTTATGGATAAAGTAATTAGGTACATCATTATGAATGTCTTTAGAGAACCTCTACGTGTTTTAAGTCTCACTTTGCGATGTGCTGCATTTACAAAATAAAATTATTTTATTTAGTCCAGCGTTTAAAAAAGAATACGAGAATACAATGTTCTTTCAGCTAAAAGAGGTCCATAGCTGAAACCTTGCCATAGAAACTCGTTTCTGGAACATATAGCATATTTTACTTTCATTCTTTATAAATTAACACTCTATTTACTCTTAGTTTAACATAATCAGGGGGTTACAATTTAATTCTATTGTGTTTCATAGAGCCCCTAAGCCCTCGCGTAACCCTAACGGGACATCGATCGATTATTCGTAATAATCATAACAGGAAAAAAATCGGTTATTTACGGAACCCATTACCACTTCCCCGCAGGTCATATCCGGTACAAAATCACGGGGTTCAACCCCACAAGATGACTTGCCTGTGCTTTATTACCGAAGTCAATTTAAATCTAATACGAGATAAATAGTTCAAGTTCAAAAAAATGTATTTAGCCTGAAATGGTGTCAAATAAAAAGAACATTATCACACGTCAAGTCTGCGGTATGGAGCACAATTACAGCACTATTTTAGAATGTGAAACTAAAAATGGACAGCATAAAACACATGCGTTTAACGAGTGAAGCTTAAAAAAACAACCCGATAATAACATCGATACGAGACCTATTAACCGCTAATACAGAGCAAAGTATGCATCACCTAATGAAAACAAATACCTAACATCGAAACAACCATATCGATTCAATTAGGAAACCTAAATAGAATGAGAGTTATTCAATTCACGCAATCGTATTGACGGTAGCCGGTGCTCTGATCAAAGGGCCGACGAAATAAAACATAAAACAAAGTTTAAGAAGTGCAATTCATAGCGTGTTTTAAATCTAATTGATGATGGGCTGGTGAAGACGCCGGAGACTGTCACCATGGCGGCGATCCTCACACGAACGGTATTGGCATATTTTAATGAAGAAAAAATTACCATCTTTCATTAGCTTTCGAAAAGAAAAATGCAGCCGAAGTATTCAAAATTACCGAAGCTCATGTCAAGAATGCTAGAAATATTCAAAAGACATAAATAAATTCGGGGATGCATCGATTACAGATACTTATAAAAATATGTGTTAGTAGTAGGACTTGGGAAGCAATAACTGTCTCTGAAACACCATTATTATCGGTCATATCTCTGAATATTTATTGAGACTTCGTCAAATATAATTAAAAGTTAATGTTATTACAGCATAAGCAGCTTTAGACTGCGATAGGTTGATTTGTTGATGCCCTTCGTAGAAAAAGCTCAACCCATAAGAAGAAACAATGAATATTTTACACTAAAACATATACAAGTACTTAAATCAAACTATGAACTTACTAGATTGTAGTACAGTTTTATAATCTGCATATAAACTTTATAAACTGATTGCTATTCCAAATTATAACATTTCTCTTCATAGAGCTCGACTAATTAACAAAGCAAACATTTTTAATCAAGCCAACGTACTTAACGGACCGTCTACACGCGTATACATATGTAATAGGAGTAATTTCATTATATTTACAACATCACCGCTCCATTCCCCAATTTCCAGAAATGGTTTCATTAACGTAAATGTCAATGTATTTTATCGATAATGTACCGATAAACACTGATGCGACTTTTATCCAGCAGGTTCGAATACGACTTGCCTTTATAAGAAATACCTTTAAACTCAAACACTCAGTGAGATTGAAACTGATAATACTGATGTGGATTCTTAAGACGATTGATTTATTTTAAATATAAAGACATCGATACGCTGATTATGTGACAATATCTCTTCATCCCTTTTAGTGGCAGCGCATTAACGGTAATTCCGCAGATATTTATAGGCACTTAAATTAACCTGTAAATATTTATTATGCCTCTCTTTGTCATTATAACTAGTGAATATTCTAAGAGTTTAAGAACCCATTCATGAAAATGTGTAATGAAAATAAGCAGTTACGAGTCATTGCTACGAAAACTATTAATTTCGTATTTTATGTTACAGTATTCAGTGGTCAGCAGAAAAAACTGGGCACGCGTTGGCCACCCTCCCCGCGCCGCGCACCCCTCAACCACCACCAGGTACGGACCCGCACGTACAGGGGGAAGGGATGATCGAAAATAATAGGGGAAGAGAATTTTAAAATTTATATTTTTTGCAGCCGGCGCAGGTGATATAACGCGTGCGCGTGCGCCGGCGACTCACTTGTACGTGAAGCTCCACTGCCGCCGCTCGCGCTCACCTCTAACCGAAAGCTCCCACGAAGCCTTCCCCTATCGCGCAGTGCTTTTCCGATAGCCGCGCCGACCGGTCGTGCTCTGTATCAGTAGTAAACGCCCGCGCCGCTCGCACGTAAAATGCTACAAGAAATTCAACTCGTTCAAGGTCAGACGAACTATGTTGTCGTCGCGTCCGGATATCCTTCAGCTACGTTAACGAAAACACCCGTAGAGAAGAGAAATATACCGATAGCTCCGGCTCCTGAAAAAAATTATGTTACACATGATACACCACCGAATCTACAGTACAGAAAGAAGGTGCACTTTAGAACAAACCCTTACACTGGACCCCAGGCCGCGTCGATCGCGAGACGTAACGCTCGGGAACGTAATCGTGTGAAGCAAGTGAATGATGGATTCAACGCGCTGCGCCGACACCTGCCTGCGTCGGTTGTCGCTGCGTTATCAGGTGGTGCTCGCAGAGGATCTGGCAAGAAACTTAGCAAAGTTGACACACTGAGGATGGTGGTTGAATACATTAGATATCTGCAGCAACTTCTTGATGACAGCGATGCTGCTTTGGGAATCACACGGGATCAGGAAAACAGAGAAAATATTCCAAATGGAAACACATTACAGCCGATGACGACGATGGATATGGACGATGGATTCTTTTATGGAAGTGGATCTCCTTGTTCTGAGAAGCCCGATTCCCCTGCGCCTTCCGAGTGTTCGTCGGGGGTGTCGTCGGCGTACTCAGCTGATCGGTACGAGGTCACGACGACGACGCAACAACAGCTCGGCCCAATGGATGAAGACGAGCTACTAGACGTCATCTCATGGTGGCAACAGAAATAGTAAACACGTAAGTTGACATACATTTTCTTTATTCAGCTGAAAGATTTTCTTTTGAGTGCCATATTTTATACCTGGTAATTAAATAAATATGGGATGTTTTACATGTCATAATTAAAGTGAACAAAGAGCTCTATGATTTTTTATACAATTTATACTAATGTTTATTTTCTTTTGTTCACAGATGAAACGTTGTGAGTGAAACAACTGGACCCAACCCTCCGAAAACGATGATACGATGTCCGTTATTTATTAATCGTGCATTGATCGTTTATACATACGAAAAGACTCTTGTATATCTAGTCAAATCAATAGTGCCTTGAATATTTAGGTGTTAAGTATTAGTTTTAATTGCGGGGTAATTAATCAAGTTTTGGATTACTGTACCGACTTTTTTTTAGGCAGACAAAACATCTGCTCTACTTTAAAATATTTTGTTTGATCGGGTGGCTGTTATTCTTTTATTGTAAGTACACTGTTCAAAGTGTTTGACTGTATAAAATACCTCTAAATTGTGCCGATGATTATAAAGACAATTGTTTGGTATAGGCTGTTATTACCTATAATACTTTTAGTACACTTTGTGAAACAAAATGGTCGATAGTACATGTTACCTTTTACTGATATTACCGAAACTGTAAGAACGCACTTTGTATTATCGGCCGAGTCGATGATATTGTAAATATACCTTAATTAGTTGTAAGTTATTAGGTAAAAAAATTAAAACTATTTATTGAATGAACCTGTTGGCATTTTTATTCCTTTGTTTGAAAAACTTGCAAGCTGCACTTAGCCCTACTACTTTTTATACCGAACTAAGTACGATAACGTTTAAAGGTTCCGTCGTTTAACTTCGGAAAAACCGAACTTTGCCGGACGGTGACGTGACGGAATTAGTGCGTCAATCTATAATAATTTAGGTGGGAATATAAATCCATTTCTATTGGACGATAGTTACATTTTATTCGCTATTTTTCGGTTTTTCCGAAGATAAACGACCTTTGAACTTCGTTGTAGGTACTGTACCGGTGTAAAAATGTCGTGAGTTCAAACAAGTTATAGGATAGGGTGTATCAATTAGTTTTTCCAACACATAATGTTCATTGTATCAACATAATTTATATTAGATACAATTAAACGCAGGTTTGTTCCCTTTGTCCTGTCAGTCTAACGTCAATAACTAGGTATTATATTAAATACAAAAATATTAAATGATAACCTTGACATGAATAACTTGAGTTTTTATAAATTATTTTCTTTTAGAAACCTAATATAACAATTTTTAACATATGGATAAATTAAGTCTCTATAAGACTTTTTCTGACGTTTTCGTGCAAATGAAAGATTCAGTAGATAAACAGTAAGTACCTGTTCAATTTAAGTAGGTAAGTGGATATTTAATTCCAATAATTACTGTCGTTAGAAGTCAAATCTAGGATCACTTAGGAGATGATCGCTTCTGCCCTTAGACCTATAAACGTAACCAATTTCTCTTTCGTGCCCCTTTGGCTTACCTAGATAGGAAAACCTAAGTAGCTTGACTTGACCAATGGACACAAAGCCACCAATGAGAGTCCATTTCATTGTGGAAAGGTATACTTGAACTTACACGCGTTTTTCTACTTGCCGGCACCGGTACTAGCCGGCAATGCCGGCTATGTCGGGGAAGCAAAATGTATGAAATATATGGCATGTTGTACGCTTACCGGCACCGGCAACGGCACGGCGTTGACTCCACCGGTGCCGTCGCGGGACAGCAAGCTTCCCGCTTGGTGCTGGCTGGTAAAACTGCATGTGTATCGTGTACGTATTGTAGTTGTGTGCATGTACGTCTATTAATTAAATGACTCTTCGCTCATGCGAAAATAGTTGATGAACTTTTATAATATCGAATAGGGTATAACATTCCTTCTAAGTATTTCATTGTTAAGATCCATCCAGAATTTGACTTCTCTGCGTTGATTATATTTTCGTCATAAAGTACTAGATATATTCAATAAATAAATACGCCGACTTGACGAGTCCATTTTTACATGTTGTAGAACTGAAGTCTGTGTCAGTATTGACCAAAAGCCGAGCGTAGACCGACACCATCACCAGCCCAGTGGAAAAACGGAGTCCCAGCGTAGAAAAACGCACATATCGACTCTTTCCGCTACAAAGGGCGTAAAGACCTTTTTGGCCAAATTCACTTTTTGATGCAGTATTAATTTATGTATCAGTCAACTAAGTAAGACTGCATCTAAAAGTGAATTTGGCCCAAAATGGTCTTTACGCCCTTTGTAGCGGAAACAGTTGTTATTAGGTGACTTATATATTCAGTAAGAATTTAAGGAAAAGATTTGATAGTACTTAAATAATCTTGTGAATAACCCTTTAACATAAGATATATGAAAACAAAGAAAGCTGTCAACAGAACAGCGGGAAGCGACCGAGCTCCTCACAAAACAACACAAATTAGCATAATGAACGAATCAGTGTCTGGCCCTGTAGCCTTTATTTAACTTAACTCATTTTAAAACAGCAAATATAAATCAGAAGTTTGGTTCACACGATACACAATACGCTATGAGTTTTTTATATGACATCTGTACTGTAGAAAGCTTTCACTAATACATTAATTATTATTATTTGAAAGGGCTCTTACTGTCATTTAGGTCACATGGATTATGCCACAGGGATAAGCGACAATATTGACTGCTCTATTGATAATGTCATACCACAATCAACTTTAAGGTACTAATAGGTCGGTTGGAAGACTCTGTACTTGGCGCTATGCAGTCTTATGAGAGCTTTTTATAAGCGTGTTTCGTTGTTTTCGGTGAATCTTTGTATGAAGAAATTAAGCAATGAAAGACTGTTATTATAGATAACTGTTATAAAGTATTATCTCTTTCAATTATTCGGTATTTAATCATAATTATCACTGGATAATAAAAAAAATATGGAGAGTTTTAAACACTGTATCAACTGTGATACGTTTAAAACTCTCCATATTTTCAGTGACAATTGTGACAAATGACCTGCAATTTTTCTCGATAAGTCCGGGTATTAAAAATGATTTACTCATAAAATTTAATGTTCCCATAGTTTTATATCCAAACAACCCGTCCGTTCGTTTGTGTCAATCCTGTTATTACCCTTTAGATATAATAAATCATCGTTGTCCAGATGTAGAGAATTAGCGGGACGCTGCGCGATCGCGTCGAGATATTCCCTAAAAATAATAAAAAAATACCTCACACGAACCCAATCAACCATTATTATATGACACACGATGAGGGCAGATTCTATTAATTTATAACCAATGTGGGTGGATATACTGGCATTATTTTTTTAAAGGTCGCGGAACGTGGGCATGGATAACTGTAATTTCGTGTTGTTTTTATTAAGATATTGGCCAAGTAAATTGTGGCACGCAACCCTTATGGAGCCGTAATGTGGGCAGAAAAGATTAGGAGGAAAATGTAAATATACGTCCTACATATACGTTGGTACCTTCACTCTTGGTAAGTAATTAGTATTAGTACCTACCCATGTTGTCTTTACTAATCATACATATGATTGACAAAATTATAAAATGCTCTTATTTCCGGTCACAAATTTGGCAGTGGCTTTAGTTTTACATTAGAACAATTTGATCACATTAATCATGAATAAAAGATTTGTAGTATGTAAAACATTATTTTTTTTAGGTCAAAAAAAATTGCCTATACTGATTTTATATGACACTAACTTTTGCCCGTGGCTTCGCCCGCGTTTATTATGCATATAAACCTTCCTCTTGAATCACTCTGTATATTAAAAAAACAGCATCAAAATCAGTTGCGTAGTTTTAAAGATCTAAGCATACATAGGGACAGACAGACAGCGGGAAGCGACTTTGTTTCATACTATCTAATGATTATTGTTAGAATAGGAGATACCAGTACTTAGCGTAAAACCAAGTTTGCTGTGTTAACTGCATGGTACTCGAAAACCCCTGAAATTTTCGGACTTCTTTCAGTTTTTGACTTAATAACTTCTAAAAGGTGCATCCCACGTATTTGTCACTCGATATATATTTAAAGTAAACAAAATTTGCTACTACTTGAGTGCAGCCGTAGCTCTAAAGGTCGAATAAAATCTTAAACAAAGCACTTCAAACATATGCATTTTCTCCAAAAAGTTCAATATTATAGTTTGTTCTGTGTTCCGAGCAGAGTATCGGCTAAAACACTCATCGTACGAGGAAAGTCATGGGAGACGAAGGGCACATCACTCTATCTGTAAACTTTGAACTGCCACCCATATCATAGTAGAGATGGTCATGATAAGATGTCAGGCGTCCTTTCAAAATAGCCAGACCTTCTTGATGCGGCTACCACATTTATCAGCCATGACGATATAAAGATAGTCTCAGTTGGCAACAAATGACTTGTGGCACTATATGGTGAGGAAAAAGGCGACTGTCTCCACGCACTGCGTTACAGGATATTTGGACCTCGCTCGTTAGGCCCAACCGAAGAGGCTGCAGCCCATATTACTAGATACTATTAGTGATTTATCATAACAACATCTCAAAAAACCAGGTGACCTAACGCGAGTTTTGTGTTTACGGTGACTGGCCTAGTAAAACTTTTCAGTAAAACAAAACGTCTTTCTCCTGTCTTTTTTTTTTTTTGTTCTAAGCAATATCTCCTTGTTTCTACAAACACAAAAGCTAGATGGTATAATTTATACGTCCACGTAAATTATATTTGAATTCATTGTTCAACTTTTGACAAATTCACTCACACGCGTGAGAGCGACTGTGTTACCCTACTGTTTCTCTAAAAAAATGTTATTGTTTTGATAAAAAATGACATGCCATCCAAACATCTGATAATAAGCGTGGGCGGGGTCGCAACAAAAGAGAATTGGTTAGCACCATACAAACACAATACGGGATGAAGTTTTGATTCGGGTGTAAAATTAAGTTTTCTAACATCGGCCCCCCTTTGTTCGTTTTTTCTTGTCGCACCGTCCACACAATAACATTGTTTGTTCTATTAACGACTTAACTGCGAGAAAATTACTGTTTTATTGGGAATCTTTTTCACTAATTTACGAGACCTTTCGGGTGTAATTTGGCAAAATAACACCTATCACACTATAACAAATACGCCAACAGTGGTGATTATAATTTTTTACATCTGAAAACGTATCTTTTGAAGAGTTTTTTGTCTCGTCAATTTATCAACGAATCTGAGTTTCTCCACACATTAATCAAGTTGCATACATATCTGTATAACTTCCTGCGTTCGGTTCACTAAAGGCTACTTTTAGGCTGTTTATCTTGCTAATGATGTTTTACTATGTTGCTGCACTCGGCGTTATCACGCGCCGTCGCCTACAGTAGCTAATGCACCAACTATCGACGAAATCTAATAAAATCTCCTCTATGTGTAAGATAATAAGGTTCTATTTGATGATAACGGTAGTGATATTCAGAAGTAGTAGCATTCTCCCGGCGGCTGTCTCTTTGTCGCCTCTCATATCTATAGGCAACTTAATTAATTGACGGATCGCGGTAGCAACCGAACTGATTAGCGCCCCTTTTTGTGCAACATCCTAACTCTTTTGTCGGAAAGTTATTTAGGCGATAATAGAATTGAGTTCACATGTTCCGCAACTTTATATTCCATTGGTAAAACGGTAACCCAAAAAGCACTTAATAGGTAGCGGTTAGGAGATTAACTGATTTTGATTTAAATTACAAAAAAGATGCAATGAATCCTTCCACAATCGTCCGTATCTACCACAGATACTTCAAAGAAATAGAATCAGTAAGTGGTGCTCTAACATAAGATGTAATCATGAACGCGATGCTTACGTTAAACCGCCTTTAAGTATTAATTTACCTACCTCCGGAGGACATCGAAGGAGTAATGCACTTACTTAATAATAGGCAGCCGTAGCTTCTTCAACAGTTCCCGACAGATCTACTTAACGCACGAAATAATAACCCAATTGAATATTTCGGGGCTGGAGAACAAAAGCCGGCAACACGGCTGTCGGCCACATTACCGCCCTACCACAATAAATCCCGGAGGTCCGTCGCCAAAGGGCTAATTACTCTGAATATCGGTTGATATACTGTCTACTTAGGAACTGTGATGTATGACCGCATACAAAGGATCGGACGCCGCGCGCCGCCGGCACAGGCACGATGCTACGATTATAAATAAGCATGTTTAGGATAACGATTGTCGACACTGCGGTTAGCTCATAATAAACGGTAATAGAAAACATTAATTTATCCGTCGAACTTTGGCCGTAACCAATAAAACACTCGTCGGCACCCTTCGGTTGCATTCACTTTTCATATCGACATCGAATGAGATGTCCAAGATATTTATTGTGCGGGTGACAATAGCGCACATGATCTAGATTAGTGACGTGCATTGTGTCCCCAAAGGGTTGCATTGTGTGGCTCACAAACGCTGCGCCCGCGCATAATGCGTCGATACCCGCAAACATCTCGATGGATTCGCACAGATTCCGTGAATTTGTAAAGAAAATAAATATAACTTTTGACAACGTTCCATTCATCATTTTTCATATTTTTGGCTATAGAATGGAATTCATATTATAAAGGTAATATATTGTTGTCACTTGATTTCTCCAACATATCTTTAAATTTTTAAAGAGTCTATTATCTACAAATATAATTTTATGCGTCACGTAAATCATGTTGATTGTAACCAATAAAAGATTAATTAAATTATCATGTTTAACTAATTGGTGGCTGTCGTGACCGCTACTCATTATCACGTTATGTTACAGAAAATCAAGACATTATAACATCAACAAAACGAATGCTGCAGTCTTTATTCATCGTGTCTTTCGTCGTATATAATCGTTTAATATTTTACTTTCTTTACATATTTTTGGTTCACACGATCCAACACAGTACCAAATTTCACACTCACTAGCTCAATTTCTCCCATAACACCCACGAACAAGTAATTTTTAACCGAACAATTCTCAAAATAAACCTCTAAAGACGCGGTTGAACATAATCTTTAACCAAACTCAGCCACAATGGAGGTGATAAGATCAAATCTCTTGCTTCGACAGACAAATTGTTCGCTTATAGACTGTTACATCGAGAATATGTTTACAAAACATGTCATTCACTGGGAATTATTTTAAACAATGTTATTGTACCGTGAAATTGATTCTACTGCTACCTAGAATTTTGTGTTATAATCGATGACGGTATGAGTCTATGTACCTAGAGCATTTTGAAAAAGAAAAGGGTCGATCATGTCACTACTGATGGTTGTTATTATGCTCTAAATAGACAGCTGAATGTCTAATTAGAGTAGTTTTATCAAAATGAAAGTGGTAATTACGTATTTATGTTTCTGAAAAACTTGAAGCCATGTAGGTAAATAGTAAATAAAATTTAAAAAACTAACTAACTTAATAGTTCAAGAGCGCATTTAGAATTCAATTAGCACTAGCCTCCACCATAGGATCTCATGGCGACATGGAGAGTGCGACTGTCGCAACCCAGCGCTGGGCACGCCGTGATTGCGGCGATAAGTCCCCTCTTTGAGGAGTGGTTAGAGAGGCGCCACGCGGCGTCCTCACCTTCGGCCTGACGCAGGTCCTCACCGGAAACTGAAGGAACACGGGTGGGTTTTAGTCAGTAAAAGTCTGACACGCCCTTCCGCTCCACCCAGAGCGGGAGAAGTCATTTGATGGGAAATCATCAAATGACTTCCACAAAAAAAAAAAAGTATTCCCTGTGTCGTGGAGACTAGTCTTCTTCGTCTTACAAGATTATTAGGCACATAGTGGGTACATAGCATCGGTCGATAGGATTTCCGAGGCGACAATAATCGAATGTTCTTCCAAATCAATATACAAGGTGTAAAATAAATAACCCACAACCTCTTAAGGGGTCATTGTACTCATCATTATGAACAACTTTTACTATGGGACCAAACCTGAAATCGCGAAAAAAAAAATCAGCTGTTCAGTACATTTTGACGAATTATGCGAACATAAATGTATTGAACAGCTGATTTTTTTTTCGCGATTCCAGGTTTGGTCCCATAGTAAAAGTTGTTCATAATGATGAGTACAATGACCCCTTAAGAGGTTGTGGGTTATTTATTTTACACCTTGTAGGTATAGACATCTCAACATAGTAATTAACTTATCTAGGTGTATTAAATTAAAACGTGTATAGTGTATTGTCTATGTAACTTTAGACACCAAAACTCTTTTAGCTCACCATTCGCTTCCCTTTCAACTAATCTATCTATCTATACCTATAAAAAGAGAAGTCCTGACTGACTGATTGACTGACTCATCAACACCCAGCCCAAACCCTTGGACCTAGAAAGCTGAAATTTTGTACAGAGGTTCCCTTTATAATGTAGACAAGGAATTAGGAAATATTTTATGGTAGTATGTTCCCATGGGGTATTACCGACGCGGCGAAGCCGCGGGCAAAAGCTAGTCAACAATATGCTAAAAGCTAGTGCTAAAATCATCACAACAAAGCGCACTTACTATTCTCGATCTAAGTTCACCCTCATGCACCTTGCTAATAAAATTCTAACTCACACCTAAGGCTTCCTATGCATGTATGTGTCAAACAATGCGTTGCAAATAAATGAGGTCATTACGCGTATAGTTTTAGTGCGGGCTAGCAATAAGTGGCGTGGCCAGTGCGGCAGATGTTAAGGATTGCGGGTAGCAGCAAGGTGTCGCGGTTCAGGTGCTGTGAGTGGCACAAGCCACAGCTTTGTCATCGTCGCGTACTGACGAGCGCAAATTGAGTAAGATTTATGTAAGTTTATGTTGCGTTTTGTTCTAATAGCGATTCAACTACTGTTTACTTGCTAACACGAGGATTTTTGAAGTGTAACATCTTTTCTCTCACTTTTTTGCAATCTGTGGGAGTGATTTCGTGAAAAGGGACGGAAGTGTGTAACAGGAAATGAAAATATTTGTTTGAAAGTTTTGAGTGGCGGATTGATCTATTGGTTGTTTCGTATGGAACTAGAAAGTAATTTTACCAAGGTGAGATGGCAGAGGTTACAGATCATTATGCGACTACTTTAAGGCTCGTTGTTTTTTTTTGTCATGTTTACCACATAGATTTTAGAGCCTACATCGACCAAATGAAATGCACTTAAAAATCATGGACGAACAAAAAAGGCGAACAGATTCTCGCTAAAAAAACTCTCAGAGTCAGCTCCTTCACTGTACTTACGTATAAAGGCGCACAAACATAATTTTAGCCGGCCATTACGCGCGTAAACATCAACACTCACACATAAATATTCAAACATATAAACGGGACTCAGTTTTGTCTTAGCGGGAGTTCCGCCCGACTTTTTTCGTTCGTCCATGTTAAAAATATTATTCACAAGTGTAATATCTAAGCTGATATTATGACATAGAAAAGTAGTAAATTAAAATGGGACTTAAGTAATTTCAGCGCTAAACATTTTTCTTTATACATATCCCGAAAATTGACAAGGAAAGTACATACGTTTCTGCGTCCCCCAGGATTTACTTACAAAAAATATTCCAGGCATTACGTGCGCCTCTTTAAGATTTTGACACATTTCAGTAACATAATAATCTGTAACAGTGCTTAGAACATGAAATAATTTCTCTACATGACTTTCCAAAGATTGTGCACGCGAGTGTACTTTGCTCGTGGTAATTTTTTCAACATCCGCCTTGATATAAATGCGGAATGCGCGAAAGTAGCGCAGGACAATTAAAATCCCTGTTTATCATGGGTTTTGATATTACTATTTTACCACTTTTCTTTTGATTGTCCTGTCTTTCAAGTCTCTACATCATCTATCTCATCAGCACCTGCAAAAAAAGCTTCAATTCTAAATGGTACACCTATTTTTCTGATCAAGATTTTAAAGTTCTATGGTTTATAAATTATGATAGAAACTGAAAATATTTTAGATACGAGTAAGATATTGAAGTAAACTAAAAAAAGTAGGTAGCTGTGGAATATTAGTTCTATGGAATCTGTTTGATTGTACAAATTAAAAAAACAAAGATTTTTTTTAACGACTGTTTAAACTTACCTAAGTTAATACCTAACCTATCTAACCTAACTACCCCCATACCCCTTACCTTACCTTATCTTACCTGCTTACCTTACTTAACAATGTACGATGAGGCTGTTAAGAAAGAAAAGCCTTTAATTTGCAGAAACTGTCAACATTGTCTTAATTGGGGCAAAAGCGACATAAGCAGATGCAGACACTCGTGCTTATTGCACAATAAACAAGCTGTAGGACAGATGAAATCCTAAGAACGGGTGCTCACGGTCAGACAGACAACCCGATGACAGTTTGTGCAAAAACTTTATATTTATAATAAACCCTTTCTTTCTGATAGACGAAATTGTACAACTGTTCAGATTGGCACCCAGGTGCGAATTTATGTCAATGAAATTGATGGAATTGATGCAGAAAGCTTCATAGGTGTTGGCACGCTTCTTTGAAATTTTCGCGTTTATGAATGAAAGAAAGGGCTCTGTGATTCCTAATAATTTGATCAAGGTGAATTCCTATGCATTTGTGTAGTCAAATCGTGAATGAATACCTAGGTATCTTATCTAGGTAGGTACTTAGCGTGCTTCAACGTTGACCGCATCATCACTTTACCTTCAGATGGAATAGTGATACATCGCAAGCCCGGCTCCAACGATAAGGAAAAAAATGAATTTTATTGAAGCAGTTAATTAAAGTTCAAAATGATATGAACAAGGAATACTACAAAACACGCGAAATTGTAGCTCTACTAATGAGCGCTAAGAAACAGAGGCAAAATATAATCAGTTGTTAAATATAGTGACAATATTTCGAAGATAACCTTAATTATCTGATTTATAAAGTAAGTAGTTATACTTACCATTTACTTTTATAAATTCTTTAGTTATTAAATATTTTTTATTATTATTACTGCCTTTAATTATTGTGATCTCTAGCTGGATATTAAGCATATTGTAAGGATTTATATCAATAAAGTATATTATTATTTCTTTTATTTTACTTTTCACATATTTGTTACATTTTTAAATATTAGTATAAAAAGAATAATAAAAACATTTAAAAATATAAAAATAGTAGCCCACCGGTATCGGGAACAGGGTCCAAGCTACCGGCGGTCAGGGCTCCAGAGAGAGGAACCTCCTAACAATGCGGGCCGTGTCCAGAAGCACCGCTTTCTGAATCAAGCCCTTGATCCAGCTGCCCAACGAGAGCCTCCTTAGGTGTTGGTCGAGGCTCTTGGCAATTAAGCCATTGGCTGATACGACTATCGGCACAATGACTGCTGAGTCCACATCCCACATGTCGACAACCTCGCGAGCCAAGTCAATATACTTGATTTGTTTATCTTTCTCGGCTTTCACGAGGTTCCCGTCATGCGGGACTGTTATGTCAACAATCATTGCGCGCCGCTCTGTTCGATCCACCACCACTATATCAGGCTTATTGGCAACAATAGTCCTGTCAGTGATGATGGATCGGTCCCAGTACAATGTGATATGTCCATTTTCGAGAACTGGGTCGGGCACATACCTATAGTACGGCACTTCCGATTCCACAAGGCTGTATTTCAGAGCAAGTTGTTGATGGATTATCCTGGCTACAAGGTTGTGTCTATGCAAGTACTCTTCGTTAGCTAGACGAGAACACCCGGAGATAATGTGTCGAATTGATTCTCCCGGTCGGTGGCATGCCCGACAGATGTCAACCGTTCCGTCTTTCACAATAAATCTCCGGTAATTGTTCGTCATGATAACTTCGTCCATAATTGCACAGACAAAACCTTCGGTTTCCCCAAAGAGGTCACCGGAACGCAGCCAGGCTACGGACGCTAGCAAATTTACATCGGGTCCATGTAGGGCCCGGAAAAAGCGTCCGTGGAGCTCCTTACTCTGCCATACCTCCATGCGGTCGTTAGCATCAAGCACTACAGGCTTGCGCCAGTTCTCTTTAGCCAAGGAGAGCGGGGTGAGGCCCTTGTCCACCGCGACCACATCTCGATGCATCCCCACGTCGGTTTCTAGGAAATATTCCCTGAGACTGCATATCTCGCGATTGTGGAGGGTCTTAGCGTTTAAAAACCGGTCAAGTGCGAGTCGGACTCGCGCACGAAGGGTTCCGTACCATATTATATGTTTAACAATCACAAAGATAACTTTTTACTATTTTATAATAATACTGTGAATTACAAGGTTATTTTTTGCAGTTGCAGAAAATCACCCATGTTTAAACAAAGTACCTTATGAATCGCCGTTTTCAGTATTGTTGATTAAATACAGTATTCATGGTACCTAAATGGTATAAAGAAGTTTTTTAGAATTCCTAATTTGTTGAATTGTTGCGCTAGAGCTCGTACAAAAATGGTCTAAAATTTACAACTTTTGCGGCCCCCTATTTCTTAATTTTATAAGATTTAAAAAAATATGTAAATGTACTCTACTCAATGAGTTCTAGACGATGACACACATGCTAGATTAAAATTTTTATTTTTTTTTCAAAATGAAAAGTTTATTGTATGGGGATCGACCCCTTAGATTTTTAACTTTGCTTTATTTTTATTATTTGTTGTTATAGCCGTAATAGACAGCGGAGGCTTAGTAAGTTTGTACTGGACTGTACGTGGTTGTCTGATTTCATGGATTTTAATTTTCTTGCGCGGAACTCTAATTATTTTTCTAAAATAAAAATAGCCTAAGTTACTCCTTAAAACATCCTTAAAACATATGTCGTCAAAATCGGTGAAAATTCGTTTGGCAAGTTTCCTAACTTGACTCAAAGTACCATTTTTTTAATCGGACTGCGCTTTAAAATTCTTCTATACAAACTTTAACATCCCTAGCCTCATTTGAGGCGTAGTTTTGAAAAACTAATAATGACAAACATTATTAATTACTTATGCAAGTATTTGTGCTAAGTTTCAAGTTCATTAACCAAATTAATAAGATTTTTCATATAAACTGTATCTCTGTTTTAACGAACACAATTAAAGAATTTCAAAAATCGTCTGGTATGTTTCCATAACTTGACTCAAATGTTAATTACACCAATTGTAGAGTTAATCAAGCCCCCAATAAAATCTTCCGCTATAAAATTAACTTTTCACCCCTTAGGGGTAGATTTTTGGAAAACCCTCATACACGTTAGTCTTAATTTTTGGTCTCAAGTATAAAAACTGAGTTTTGAGTTAATCGGACCGCGTGTTAAAGTTCTTCCATACAAACTTTGACACCCCCAATCCCTCCTTATGGGGTAGTTTAGGAAAACTAAAAATGATAAACTTTATAATTTACTTAGATGAATATTCGTGCTAAGTTTCAAGTCTATTAACTCAAGGGATAGGATTTTTCATACAAACTTTCATCCCCTGTTTTACCCCCTTAGGGATGGAATTTCAAAAAATCCTTCCTTAGTGGATGTTAACACTATATAAGGTATCTATGTGCAAAATTTCAAGTCTCTAGGTCCATTGGTTTGGGCTGTGCGAGTCAGTGACTCAGTCAGGACTTTGATTTTTTTATATATATAGATTTACCATGTTATTTTAAGACCACAGACTTCTTATAGGTTTTCCTGTAATCTACAGGCATAGAATTATTTTCTATACTTTTTTCAAAATTTTAGACTCAGTAGTTTCGGAGATAAGGGGGGGGGAATGGTCAAATTTCGTCAATTTTCTTAAATAACTTTAAAACAATATATTAAAAAATTATAAAAAAAATATATTTGAGACCCTCATAGTAAGCCCTTTCATTTGATATGTCACACGGTACAGTTTACAAAACTTTTTTTTTTAAATTTCTTATTTTCCTCCTAAAAGTGACTCTCATATTCAAAATTCATATATTTACTTTAGATGTACGTGTTTGGGTCACAGAAATCCATATGTGTACCAAATTTTAACTTAATCGGTCCATTAGATTCGGAGCAAATTGGCTGTGACAGACGGACAGACGGACAGACAGACAGACAGACAGACAGACACACGAGTGATCCTATAAGGGTTCCGTTTTTTTCTTTTGAGGTACGGAACCCTAAAAAGCCTCGGCCTCCACACTTTCGCGGGATATACAGTCTCATTACCGATGACCGTGGGTGATGCATTCGATATGCAGTCAACAGCGTACGGACCCTCCGATCCAGGGCATCGAGTTCAGTCTGAGTCCATTTGAGTATGCCGAAAGAGTACATCAAAACCGGCATGACCCAACCGTTGAAGGCGCGCACCTTGTTTCCGCCTGATAGAAGACATATTATTATTATTATTATTATGTCGTTTATTAATTTTATTTCTTATTCTATTTACATTTTTAAATATTTCTTAAAAAAGTATATTAAAAAACATTTAAAAATATTATTATCATTATTAGTTCCCGCTCTGCCAAGTGATCACTGACTTCATCATCTTAGTAGTTTCCCAACGATATTGACTCGACTTAAAATATTTTTGGATGCGGCTAAATATTACCATTAGATACTTAAGTACATACAACGACGGAATTATGAGGCCCTAGCACGAACGTGTGAAGTCAACTTATACTCGAATGATATTTTGAATCGAAAATAAAACTATCCTATCCAGCATTTTGATTTAAGACTGTGGTCGCATATTTTCGCGCTCGGATTTTAAACATCTGACGCTCGACGCCGCGTAGCGAGTGCGCGTGTGTGCGTTTTTCCTCATGTACGGCACACAGTTGCGATGCTGCGACGACTAAACGATCTTGATCTGTAGCTATGGCGTACCTATATTTTTTTGAAGTAAAAGCTAGAGGTTTACGGAGAAAATAAAAAGACTGTCCACAATACATTATTAGTGTATTTTAATTAAATTTATACAAATATGGATGAAGAAAATAATATTATGTAGGTACTTAAAAAAAAAAAAAAACTCATTTTACTTATTTGCTTAAGTATTTGTATACTTATAAGTAATTGAAGTTTTATAAAAGTATTTGTATTTGACGACACGGTTGGCGCAGTGGCTGAGCAATTGACTGCTGCGCAGCATGTTGTGGGTTCGATTCCCGCACGGAACAAATATTTGTACGACCTACAAGTACTTATTTGTTTCCGAGTCTGGGTGTTTTTCTATCTATAATATGTATGTATTTACAAAAAAAAATGTATATAAGAAGTTTATCAGCCATCTCGTTACCATAACACAAGCATTAGGTTGCTTAGCTTGGGACTAGATGGCGTTGTGTGAAATGTCCAAGGATATTTATTTATTATTTATTTTATTCATTTGTCTAAGGGGATTGATTGACTTTTCCTTGGATCTATAATTTCTGGGAGAACACAATCAGAATAAAATTTTGTTAGCAGCGGAGCCATCTTTTGTCCAAAATCATCGTTTTTTTGTGTAAAACAGTTCAATTTAAGCCCTATTTTAATGTAGATAAAGACGCCACGCGCTAGCTATAATTATTTATTTTTCTTGCGGCATAGGTTTACCAACCGCATCAAGTGCATAAAACAGTTGAATTTGAACCAACACTAATACATAAATACATAAAGCCGCCTCATGCGCAAATGTTTGGTTTACTGTTTTCAAATTTCAAATAGGTAGGTCACCCCGCTGCCACAGAATAAATAATAGTACTGCTGCGTTCGTGTGGGGTTGGTTTTATAATGTTTATTAGCCTAGGCAGGTATTGTACGTGCCCAGTCGACCTAATGACTATACAGTCGACCACACGTCGCACGTCAGTGGTAAGTGATAAGGATTTGTATAGGTATCGTTTTCATAGTTTTCGATTTCGACTATAGCCAATAGTGAAGTCAAAATTAAAATCCAAGATGGCGGCTGCGAAAATTTTAAAATTTTTCGTCATGGATGTCGTTTTCATAGTTCTCGAGGATGAAGCTGATAGTGAAGTCAATCATCCTAGAAGGGATGATTGACTGCACTATGCGGCCCAAGAGAGCAATGCAATGGTGGCCCAATGGTAACGATCCCGACATACGAGTAGGTCATGGTTACGAACTCAGGCAGGCACTTTGTGTAAATAATTTCATCACCACTACTCTCAAATCAGTGAAGGAAAATATCGTGAGGAAACCGCCTAGAACCAAGAATTCGAAGACATGTGACATCTACCAACCCGCACTGGGTCCTCGTGGTGTATTACGGCCCACTCCCTCTCACCGAGAGGAGCCCTGTGTCCCAGCAGTGGGAACATTATAGGCTGATTATGATTGAGACCCATTATGTTGTGAGCGAGCACGTTTCAGTGCCAGAGGTCATCACTGATGTGAGACGAGAAGATATATTACGCTCAACACCGCCGCGCGCGGCCCTTGTCCGATCAGAGCGCGGCTAGCCGCGCGTGGCAGCCGCGCTCAAATGCCGCTCTATATTTGGACACACCTTTATATAGTGCCTTTATCTATGCCTCACTCGTTTCGTATCGTTTAGTGCGGTCGCGATTTGAGTGTATTTCCCATAGTTTTATTGATGTTTTCCTCGACCCCTGTTTTCTTTCTGCGGACTTCTGATCTTGCTTCTTGTACGAACCTTGCTACCACACCGGACACGGTACGGAGAACCCCGCATAAACGTTGGACTTGAACTTGTTATTTTGTATATTACGACCAGCCTACTGATTTCATATTGGCACCATGGATCGTTGTGTAAATTGTGGCAAAGTGAGTGTGTGAGTGGGAGTTTACGTGGTCGTCGAGCTGAAGAACTTCAAAAATCAGCTGTTAAGTACCTATATGTAGATCGTTATGATTGTAACCTCACTTTTATTACATCTCTTTTAACTCGGAACTCAGACCGCCAAAATCCGCAAAATGTTCAGTGATGGTTTGATAATATAGTAGTTATAAATTGACACCAATTTCATTTTTTTACAACCCAGGCCCAGGCCCAAGTTTATATGACATGGTTTCCGTCTCCTTTGTCACGGATCCACATTAGAGATTGTGGCAGTAGAGATTTCAAATAAAAATCTGATATAAATTTTTTCTCCATATTCATCCTCCAAAATTCTTGTAGCCATCTTGGATTTACATTTTGACTACACTATCGACGTTAGCACCCACAAGAACCATGAAAACGATACCCATGATGAAAAATTTGAAAATGTTCGCAGCCGCCATCTTGGATTTACATTTTCACGTCATTATCGGCTTTAGCATCCTCGAGAACAATGGGAACGATCCCCATGACGAAAAATTTAAAAATTTTCGCAGCCACCATCTTGGATTTACATTTTGACCAAATTATATTGTATTATTGATATTGTAATTACAATATCAATATTACAAGTAATACAACATAATTCAAGAATTGTAACATAATTCTCCTAAAGTAAGTGTGCCTACCACGTTAGCTTCTTAAAATATTACTTAAATGAAAGGATTAAAAATATTTAGTCGCACTACAATTGACTATATATCACGCGAGGCGCATGCGCGGCGGCGGGAGGTCAACCGACGTAGGTCCTGCGTCGAAGAGCGCCAGAGCGCGACTGACTTAGGCCGTTCGATGCACCCGATTTTATACTCACTTTAAAAAATTATTTTCGTAAATGATTGAAGACAGATATGTTTTATTTTTTACACATATATAGTACAATCTTTCTTCTTACGTATAAAATCATTTGTGTTGCCAAATGACTTTTAGATTCTGAGAAATGACGTGTTTTTTTGTAGTCGATTTCTCGATTTTTGATTATCTTAGACGTGATTAAAATACAAGTTAATGAATTAAAAATCAAACTTTTCTCAATGCAATTTAAATTTCAGGATATGCCTCTTCGAATGAATACCACTTTACCTTCTTAATTAGTAGTAATAATTGGTGTAAGATTACTTCAAAGTTGAGCCTTCGCGCGTCATCTGGAAATCGAGCCTTCGAAATCGACTGTTTTCGTAGTCAATAATTCAATTTGAACAAGTTTTTTTTAATAGACTTTAAATAAAAATATATGATAATTACGATGATTGAAGTCAAAAGAAGCTAAAAAAATAAATTATGTGACCAAAATCACTTCAAAATCTCCCAAGTTCTCGATTTACGTATGAAAAATGCAACAACGCTCTTAACACAATTAGTATGACACATACATAATGAATGAAATCCTAAAAATACATAAATATGAATAGGTGTGAAACGAGTATTTTCAAATTTGAAATCGTTCGAATTTGCTTTAGGTGCACTTTACCCGTTGGTGCACTGGCCTTCCAATTACATGGAGATATGGAAATCCTAAGGATGAACCAATGCACTGCGGAGCTTTCCGTTATTGCTGAAGTCATATTGATGTAATAAAAAGGTCACCCACATACCTATCGAAATTCTAATAAACAAACACTTTCTATTTTACGAGGCACAATAAAAGATGTGTTATTCTTCAAAATATTACGACATGGTCATAACACTGTCCCTATTAATTCGTCAGAATTTGAATGTCAAAGATACGAATGTTTAAGCAAACAACGGTCAGTTACTGTTACCGGCAGTAACTAAGATATTTCACTGGTCGACGTTTACATTGGTGTTAACGAGCCATCCCCCTATAAAATGTTTTGTGTTCATACATAAATCTTCGGAGCTAGAAGACATCACAATGCCAGCGTATAAATATTGTGTATTAATGAAATATGTTTATTGCATCATAAAAAGTTATGTGTATTGGAAAATGCACGACTGTATCGTTGGTAATTTAGTCTTAACGGCTGGATTTCTTGTATATTCTTATGTTTTGGTTAACTTATATATATATATTTATAGTAAGGATCTTTATATAGTTTCAGAAAAAAATATTCAAAAAAACACAGTTAAGTGGATATGCATTATGTAAAAGGTCTATGTTTATTTTCTTCGCGATTGAACGAGAAAATACTTATTCACTCAGTAGATAAATCTTTTATTAGTCATTATACATTACTATCCACTAATTAAATTTACATAATAAAGCTTCCATTCATTACTGATTGATTTGTAAGGCACCCATTATCACCCAATATAAGAGATAATAACTTAGTCAACTTGTAATAAAAGTCAGGCACTTTAGCATCGCAAACTCCTCGCTATTAATTTAAATTGTTTAATGACCAAATTAATTATTTTAAATGCCAATTAATGCCCCCAGATTCTGGTAATGAATTATGTGGATTCTGACGTATTACACCTCTCATTGATTAAATTTTAACGCTTTTATAAGTGTAAAAACCGCGATAATGTACCCCTATCTTCATTGACTTAAGTGGTTGATAACGCGTGTGAAAAAAAGAAAAGTTATTTTTTTAATTAACACATTAAGGGCAGTATCTTAATCTGTATGGCGCCAATTCTAAAAAGACTTCACCCCTTGATAAGAGTCTCGACGACTTTATCAAATACGTCCCCGAGACGTATCTGTAGAACAGGATAATAATGTGCAAAAAATCTAAGGTTCTTTAACAATTAATGGTTTTTGGGTTTAACTTGTGTTTTAGATTATGGACCACCCCTTGAAGAATGCGAACATTTTTATGATTGTCTTTCACCAAGATAATCCATATCTTGTGTTCCTTTGATAAATAAATATCATTTTATGTCCCTGGCCAACTTAGGTTTCTATTTATCATATTCTATCAGCGATTCCTTCAGAGGTGTGTTTTTTAATTAAAACAACTCTCTTCTCAACAAAACAATATTAACCAACTGTAGCTTAACTCCAAATTTTCGTAGTAGCCGCTGACTCGAAATAAATGTTGAATAATAATTACTGACAAGAACGGACGTGGGAAACCGTCTCCTACGGCAGCGATCGGCGTACGCGCAGCACATAAATCACACAGCATAACAACACAAGATTTATACCGCTTAAACGGATAACAACAATTATACCTGAATCATTTCAGACGGTATGATAGCACCTAATGATTCACATAATTAAGCTAAAGGTGTTACATTACCACCTATTTATATACAGACATTAAGATTGAGCAGCTTATGAAGCAATAAAAAGAAATATTTTAATCAATTAGTTATACTTACCTACATGTGTTCGGTAGCGTACCTATCAATAACTCCGTATCTACATAATGACTTCAAGTAAATGGAAATTTAACATTAACTAAACGTCTTTTTTACATGTTTAATTACATTGGATACATGTTGCACATTAACAGTAATGCACAGTATACCTGTTTAATTCTTAAATAATTAGGACCTACTTAAAAAATTTACTTACCTCAAATCTTTGCTCATTAATCAGAAAATGTAGTTATGTACCACGATTAATGCTAAAACACAACAATTAACCCTTTTCTACCTCGGTATTCCTTACCATTTTTTTATGAATACCAATATTTCACACGGGGTAATAAACTTTTGAAATATTGGGGGCAATTATAGAAAGGTAAAATGAAAAAATAAATAAAGACAAAAATCGCTAGCCCCGGGCCGTATTGCGGAGGGCCACTGTTCAAACCACATTTGGACCATATTTTTTGCTACATTTTTATGAGGGAAAGACGTTATCCGTTTGATCTGGTCCACTTGATTTATAACATCTGACCGGACTAAACACCGCTTGTTAGTATTCAGGTTAGATTTGCATCCAATTAGTAGCATTAGAATTTAGTTATGCGTGATATACCGTATCAAAGTGCCGATATTTATAGCAGCTTTGATCTTTAGCTTTTGAGATGGATCGGATGATTTAAATAAGTACATGATGGTGCAGGGTAATCGATAATCGGGGATTAGGAGAGAAGTTTAACAGATATCTGTAACACTACTGCTACGAGAAGAACTTACCAAAATAATTTAACTATCATTTATTTAATATACATGAGAAGAAAGACGTGAGTTTGTGTATGCCATTTCATTGTATTTTTTTTTTGTATCAACTTATTTTTATTATTATTTTTAAATTGTGTGTGTGTTTTTATGGACCATCTGCAATAAAGATTTTTTTAAATTATATTTATAACTAGCTTTTGCCAGCAGCGGCTTCGCCCGCGTGAATGTCGCAAAATATCCCACGAGAACGTACTACCTGGAATTCCTTCCTCATTCCTTGTCTACATTATAAAGGGAACCTCTGTGCAAAACTTCAGCTTTCTAGGTCCAATGATTTTGGCTGGGCGTTGATGAGTCAGTCAATCAGTCAGTCAGTCAGGACTTCTCTTTTTAGGGTTCCGTACCAAAATGTTAAAAAGGAACCCTTATGGTGTGACTCAGTCTGTCTGTCTGTCTGTCTGTCATAGCTGGATATCTCAAGAACTACTAATGCTATCAACTTGAAATTTGGAACAGTTTAATATGACATTTACCCAACTAATTTGCAAATACGAAAGAAATAAAAATATTTATGTTTTTTTTGTAACAGGGACTGGAAGGGGGTCTTAAAAATTCAAAGTGGGGCTACTAGGGCATGTGGGGAATCATATGAAAGAGCGCTGTTTGCACATTCTCAGACATTTTTTTTATTTTTTTGAGCCGCATAGTTTTCGACTTTTGACGAAAAATGTAAACCCCCCCCCCCCTTATCTCCGAAGTTTGCAAATTATCTAGGTGATAGAAGTTTATGTAAAGATTACAGGAAAAATAAAACGACGTCTCTAAATAGCACACTTTTTCAGAAATTGGAACGGAACCCTCGGTGCGCGAGTCCGACTCGCTCTTGACTGGTTTTTTTATTTATATAGATAACACTAAGTTTCATGTAAACGTATCAACTTGTAAAAATATGATCGCCTTCATCTCAATTGTAAAATAGTCTTGTAACTTAGACAAACTCGTTACCACATAATTCATACTTTTGTATTTGTTTCTCTTATTTCAGAGGGTCTAGGTTATTGTCATTAAAGATTCCATTCACTCGTTCATATGCAATTAAGAACACATTCAAGTAACAGTAGGTACAAACCCATTTGCATTAATCTGAATAAAAATAGTCAACGACAAAAGTATTGCAAGTGAACGGATACAAGCGAAGAGGACTTTCCCACGATACTGTACAATCAGTAAATAGATAGCGATATATCTAAATAACTTTACAACCGTAATCGATAAACAATTAAACTTTACAATACCCTATTTGTTCATTATGTATTATAAACCCACGGAAAAACAATAAAAATCATGTATCGATTTAACATAAAGCTGTAAAGTCAAAACAAAAGGCAAGACAATTGTTTGCGGCCATATAAACGTACGTACCTAGTGGATAAAGTACATATACATCCTTTTATGTAGGTATGTGCTTACTTAAAACACTAAAGAATAAAGAATTCACAGTCATCCGTGGATTAACGAATGCTCCCGCTGCCGACAGGGGCGTACACACGAACAAATTGTTGGACCAACAATTTTACTGTCGTAGTTGCGTAGGCTATTCGTAGCGCGCTACGATTTTTTGTAGCACTTTTTGTAGAGGGTCTACAAAAAGTGATTTTACGAATAAAATGATTGCTCACACAATATCTAGAAGTTTATATTTCATATTTTTCTTTAATATGTTTTATTTTGGCTTGCAATAAATTAATTTGAAATGGGTTGACTTTAACAGGTCATTGTATTCCTACACAACAAAAAATTAAAAATTTGCGAAACCTTCAATGGCGACTAACATGTAGCAAATGTTACCGAGTTGAATTTCGAATAAGGCCACCCCCAAACCTCCCTTGGGTATCGTAAAAGGTGACAAAGATGTCACGGGAGAGATCCTGTGATATCACTTATTGTAGTAGCATCATCATTTCGTGGCACTACAATTTTTTTTTTTTTAAATCAGTTATTCAAGAGTTTTTCTTAACAATCTTCCACTCCAATGGCCCATAGTTTTAGCGTACAGTACGTCGATTCTGTAAAATTCAAACAACAACTAACTCATTATTCACTCTCACTTCGCATCACTTCTGCTCACTTGTTTTTTATTTGATACTTTGAATTTATAATGCCAACTAAGACAAAATTAAAAACAAATTTTAAAAAATCAACAAAAAAAATATATAAAAAACAAAAACAACAAAAATTTCAACATTATTATCTGTAATTTTTATGGTGTGCATAATAAAGAGTATTCCATCTATCTATCTAAGAAACTCACAGTGGATTCAGATTCGAAGCTTAGAATGAGGTCTTACAGAATCACACGGCTGTATGTCACATAGCCCACCGCCAGCGGGTACAGCCAACCGCCCAGGAAGAGCAACTCAACGCGCGAATAAGAAATAAATTCGCTGGCAAGCGTAACAAAGGTGAAGTAAAAAGGAAGCGTCCACCCCCTAGGCCATGCGCAGGCGCAGGGATTTATACACGTGCCTTATGGCTTCATGGGAAACGAGAAAAAATGGCAATTTCGAACGTAACGAATGTTGAAATCTATTCAACTTAAACGCATTGCATGCATGTGTTGTTTATGCGCGATCGTGTATTGTTTTACGAGTGTATTGCAGAAAGAACGGGAATGCTTACTTATCAAAGATCCCTTATCAATTCAGTGTTATATTTAGAAAAAATCTTATAGATGGTGTAGTATAAGAGCTCAGAAAAACAAGGTAAAAGATTAATATAATATTTAATTAAAAATAGACATAACGCAGTACAACAAGATGTTAGATAGATGTTAAGCCGTCGGAGTCCGCGAGTGAAAAGGGGCGAACGCCTCGGTGCGCTATCCCAGCTAGGCGCACCGCCCGCGCGTTGCTAACTTCGCAGTTGTCAACTTCATGACGGTTCTCGAGCACCATCTCCCTTACAGTCGGCCTTCCTGATACAGCTGCGCGCCCCGCGTAGCTCTCGCTCCTTGGTGCAGATGACGGCCCAGCTCGTTCACGAACTCACGATGCAGCGACGACACTGTGGGATTGGCATCTTAATGCCAACTTGAACTGGCGTCTGAATGCCAGTGCGATTGACGTCTTAGTGTCAACTTGAACTGACGTCTAAATGTCAGTGAGATTGACGTCTTAATGTCAACTTGAACTGACGTCTGAATGTCAGTGTGATTGACGTCTTAATGTCAACTTGAATTGACATCTGATTGTCTATTCTATTTTTCACTATGGCAATGGTGCCGATGTCGACAATTCTGCCAATGTCAGATGTGTTATGAGAAAACGTGCGTGTAAAAAAAAAAAAAAAATTAAAATAATAATAATTCTAGATTGAATTTAATGTGAGACTTGTTGACAGGTATTAAGTACACTGAAACAAACACAAAAAATATTATTAGTTAAATATTAAATACTAATATATATATATCATGTACACAAGTGACATACAACAAACCACACAAAAATAAATATAATCATAATTTAATATCATTCTCGCGGATAAAAAACATCAAAGCCTCAAAAAGCTTTGGGGAAGAATGTGTTAGTAAAGATGGAAAGTTAATTGGGACAGGGATTTTTAATTTAGGGAGATGGCTATACAAGTCATGGGCTGGATTATTATTGGAGCAGTTAAAAAATATGTGTTCCAAAGTACCTTCATCCAACCCACATTCACAGAGCGATGTATCTCTGACCCGGATCTTGTGAAGAAAAACCGGAGAACAACAATGGCCTATACGAAGACGACAAATAATAGATATAACTCTCTTAGATATTTTTTTATATGGATAAAACCAAGGTTTGGCTTTTACATTAGGTTGTATTGCATGATAAAAAGCACCTTTCCGTTTACTTGAATTTTGCCACTGCACCTGCCATGAGGTTAGCAAGCTCTTTTTGGGAAGATTCAACAAATCGTAACCCTGACAATGGAAATATTTTAGGTCAACAGCTTGGGACGTAACAGCATCCTTAGCAAGAGCATCGACGTATTCGTTTCCTCTTATGCCACAATGACTCGGAATCCAAACCAAGTGTACGGTTTTATGATTCTTGGCACAAGAGAAAAGAGACTTTTTAATTTGAAGCAGGATTAAACTGTGAAGTTTGCTCTTGAAAGGATTCTGCTCCAAAGCTTGCAAGCAACTAAGAGAGTCTGTAAAGATGACACCAAATCGTATGCTATGAGACTCTATAAATAAGCACGCTTCTAATATGGCCACGCACTCACCCGTAAATACAGATGATTGTATAGGACATTTGAATTTTAAGACAATTTTGGAGTTTTGGTAGTATACCGCCGCACCAGTGCAACTTGAATCAGATAATTTAGAGGCATCCGTGAAAAACTTTTCAAAATTGTACCATCGCTCACCAACCGCCGCGTTGAAAATAGAGCCGAAGGAGAATTTTTTGATATACCAATATTATAGAAAATGTCTGGCTTAAAACATAATATTTCATAATCAAAACTGAAAATAGGAAGTTTTGGAAGTTGAATAATAGGGGAATCTAAATTTTTATAGCAACGGAAGGAATTTAAAAACAAAGGGACTTCTTTATGGTTCCAATAATTGGTACTTCGGCATGCAACATCTAAGTCGTCCACTTTTTGTACAAGAGGGTGGGAAGACTTGGTGATGACTCTAGCCCAAAATCTTGATGCTAGATACTGTCTTCTCAAAGTCAATGGAGGCTCTGCGCACTCTACCTGCAACGCGTTGATTGGTGAGGACTTCATACAACCCGATACAATCCGAAGACACTTAGCCTGAATTTTGTCCAGCCTTGCCAAAGCACCTTTGTTGCATGGAATTAATAAAAAGGATCCGTAGTCCAGAACGCTCCGTATTAAGGCATTGTATACCAATTTCATCGTGTAGGGGTGAGCACCCCACCAGACACCAGCGAGAACTTTTAAAATAGGAATAGTTCTCTCGCATCTACTAACTAAATAATTTAAATGATGTAAACCGCTCAATTTGGAATCTAAAAAAACGCCTAAAAATTTTACATTTGAAGAAACCGGTATACAATGCCCCTGGATACCCACTGAAACTTGTGGGATCAGCCTCCTGCGAGAAAACACAACTACAGCACTTTTGGGGGCAGACAAACTCAGACCGTGGAAATTTAGCCATTGGTTTAGAGAGTCCAGGGATACACAAAGAGATGCCGCAGCATCGCTAACTGATTTATTGGTGACATATAAAGCCAGGTCGTCAGCATATTGCAATATTTGGCAGTCGTTATTGAGGCAAGTACCAATGTCAGCTGTGTATAAATTGTACAGTAAGGGACTGAGAACAGAGCCTTGTGGAAGGCCCTTCCATGACATCCTGACGTCAAATTCTTCACCTGGAACTCTCAAAACCAAAGATCTAGACATAAGCAAACTGCAGATGCATTGTACCATTCTTTCCGGTATTCTCAGCTGTTGCAATTTTTGCCTGAGAATGGGAAGAAGAACATTGTCATAGGCAGAGGAAATGTCCAAAAACGCAGCAACAACGGATTCATTTTTCGAAAACGATGAGCGGATATCTGTAACCAAAACTCCAACACTATCCATGGTGCTGAGTCCCTTTCTGAAACCATATTGAGACCAAGGAAGTAAATCTCTGGATTCAACTATGAATTCTAATCTGTTTTTAACGAGGTGTTCCAATAATTTAGCAAGGACTGATGACAGAGCGATTGGTCTGAAACTGTTTGGATCATCAGCGTGCTTGCCAGGTTTTAAAATAGGAATAATGATTTGGGTTTTCCACTGATCAGGGACCCAGCCGTTGGTGTAACAAAAATTTAAAATGTCTAAAAAATAATTTTTTGCTTTATGGCCCGCGTGAGTCATAAAAGAATAGACAATACCGTCTATACCGGGAGCAGAGTCATGTACATGTTTCAAAACTGAGTCGAGCTCCTGCATAGAAAATGGAGCATCAAAAGGGTCATCTGAAGAAATGAAAGACGGCTGATGGTGTTCTGCTTCCGATGGTACATACGGAGGAGCCAGTTTATCAAAGAACTGCTCAGCAGTCTCTCGAGAAATGGGAGAAGAAATTGTAGGTGAGCATCCAGACCTAAAACGGTTGATCTTCTTCCATACAACTGATAAAGGAGTGGAGGGGGACAGGGAACCGCAATTGTCAGTGTGATTGAAATCTTAGTGTCAACTTGAACTGACGTCTGAATGTCAGTGTGATTGACGTTTTAATGTCAACTTGAACTGACATCTGAATGTTAGTGCGATTGGCTTCTGAATGCCAACTTCAACTGACTTCTTAATGTCAGTATAACACAATCTGAACAAAAACCGATTGTGGATAATAAATGAGATTGGATTCTGAATGCCAACATCAACTGACTTCTTAATGTCAATATAACACAATCTAAACAAAAACCGATTGTGTTTAATAAATGAGATTGGCTTCTGAATGCCAACTTCAACTGACTTCTTAATGTCAGTATAACACAATCTAAACAAAAACCGATTGTGTTTAATAATGATGGCTTACCCTTCAGGGCTCACATCATAAATGTCGTGTCATAACAGCCTCCTATGGCATTGTCTTCCTCTTAAGGAACGACACAAGACTAACCTCTTAAGGCTAAATGCATTATAATCAACGCCTCTGAAGGCTAGCGCTATAGAAACAAAGATCGATCATAAAATTATTGTTAATATTAACAATGACTAAAATTGATCCATTTAACAATTTTTAAGTGTGCACACATCAAATGAAATAAATTGTACTATTCCTTTACTCGGAATTAGAGTTATCAGACTCATCGGAATGATCACATTGGGAAAACTTTAATTTCTCCCTGGCCAAGACATTTTCATAAAGTCGACCATGGTTACGTGTACTCTTAATCACGTACCGACCATGAGGCAGGACCTTTACAATAATTTTACAAAAGTTTACCACTGCGTAAACCCTTACGGCAAGAACTAGATCACCTATCTTAACAGGAGCTTCTTAACGCCGTTTTTGTCATACTTTGCCTGCTGAGACAATTTAGCTGATCTCGTGACAGCGATTTCTGTCAAAAATCAAAATCAAAATACGGTGACTTATCAAGCACAACTATATCGGGTTGAAACCCATAGAGAACTTCCAATGGAGTACCCGTACTAGTTTAATCCTAACTGTACCAGAGGCAAGTATATCTCCCAGTCATTTTGGTCATCATCAATGTATGTTATAAAGGCGTCAAGTATTGTCTCATTTAAATGTTAAACCTGCCCATTCGCTCTTGGGCTAGAACATGAAAAGATATGTTTTATATGCCTTTGAATGCAATAATCTTTGAAATCTTTGCAGCTAAAAGCTTTGCCACAGTCGCTTATTATACGACTTGAAACAACAAAACTTTAAATAATTTGTCAAACATCTGAACGTCTGCAACACATTTACAATTGACGTCTCAAAGAGATTGGTCCCATATAAAAACCTCGTGAAGGGTCCCATATAAATACCTCGTGAAGGCATTATTGCTAGATTTTGCCTGATGGAATTTTACAGAATGGGCCAAGATGGTCTACATGAACTATGTGAATAGGTACGGTCACCTTTTCAATTGGATGTAACAAGCCCGCACGACGGCCAGTTGGTATTTTAACATATTGACATGGTATACAACCACGAGTGTACTTTTGGATAAACCGACGCATACCGTGAAACCAGTACTTTGACCTTATGGCACTAAGTTTCATTAAAATTGTGACCATTATTATCATGTAAACTTTGAACGAGAGACCAACATGACATTCGTGGAACGACTACATTTTGACGCAACGCAATGATTCGTTATCCTGCTGCACACATTCAATTAGGGCTTTTTCAACACATAGCATTAATGAATCCACATGATTACGACTCAGCGCGTCCACGTGAGCCATGGATTTGCCGGCACGATACTCGACAGTAAATCAAACCCTTGAACTTCAAGCGACCACCACCGGGCGATACGGGAGACAATACACGTTTGGTCCATGTCCAGCGTAATGCGCTACAATCGGTCAGTAGAACAAATTTTAAACCTGACAGATCTACTTTAAACTTTTTCAGGCTAATGACAATAGCCAACGTCTCTAGTTCGAAATTGTGACAGTTTTGTTCGACAGACGTAGTCTGTCTACTCGCATGCGACTGGTTTTCACGCTACGTCCGGCTGCTTGTGGAGCAACATTCCACCTAAACTTAATTTGAACGCGTCTGTATGAATTTGGTTTAATATAATCCAGATTAAACAACGACAACACGGGTAGTTTTACAAAAATCGATATAATGCGATGGAATTCAAAAGACTGTTCGTCACCCCATACCCATGGTTGGTCCTTTTTGGTGAGTATAGTGATATAGGACGAGCGAGGCTAGCAAAATTAGGCATACACTTCCTAGAATAATTTGCCAGGTCCATAAAACTAACGTATCTGATTTAAGTTTCTAGGCACAGCAAGACATGAACTCAATCAATTTGCCTAGCCATTTCCCAACTATGTTGGGGTCGGTTTCCAGTCTAACCCATTGAAGCTGAATACCAGTATTTTACATGGAGCGACTGCCAATCTGACCTCCACAACCCAGTTACTGGATAATACTGGTAAGACGGGTTGTCAGACTTTCGGGCTTCTGACGACCCGTAACGACTGTCAAAGACCCACGAATGACAGCCGGGACAAACGGCTTAACGTGCTTTCCGAGGCACGGAGGAGTCTCGGTATGTAAAGATGGTCACCCATCCATGGACCAACCCCGGCAAGCGTAGCTTAACCTGGTAGATCGACCCATGCGGCTATACTTAGCCACGAGCTCCTCAGCAAAATCATGAACTGCAGTGAGCTTATACTTGGACGGCCTGACTTCGCCATCACACACCTCATGCCGTAAAGACCACTTGCCTAACCTGAGCATCACATTAGCATCATAATTATGAGGAATTTGATTCCTCCACAATTCCTTTACTCAATAAGTCTGATACGATATAAACATCCAATACTGATGGTAATAAATAGGCTCCGTGTTAGTTAATTCAATGTGCATTTGCACTGAACATTTTCCAATTTTATTTTCACTACCCGAAAAACAATCGGAATAATCGTGCAGTAAAAATTCAAGATCAGTCACGACATTTGGTTCCAGGAAATCACATATTATTATCGTCCAGAATCGTAACTCGCGCCACGCATCGGTTGCGGGGTAGTTTTATGACCTCATTACTAATATTAATTACTTTTAAGACAACTTTGCTATCCATAATCTCGGTATCGCATTCGGGAATAATGCACTGCCCTCGGCATATTACATTCAGTAGCACGCAGTGTAATCGAACCAAAATCAAAATTAACACAAGATAATAGTATTTTATTTACACCGGGTTGCAACCGAACGCGCTCAACTTTACCTATACATGTACCAGGCAGTTCGAGAAATTGATTTGCATTAAATATCCTTAGAGATGTCGGTGTTTTAATCACCTAAATACGGTAGAAAACTCTGTCAAAGGCTGGCCTATTATAGTGCCATTATCTTGTGCAAAGTCAGGTACTATAATAAAAGCCTACAATCACAAGTAGCCTCGCAAATTTACTGGAATCTTTACAACTACTACCAGACCGATCAGATTGGTTTTTGAGCCACCAAAACCGGACAAAACAATATTTTCGCAAGGACTCCTTCTAATTTTAATCGACTAGATACTGATTGTTACACAGAGAAATCATTATTTTTTACGGTCATGTAATATTTCGAACTACCCGACGCATCAGTAATATGATAACGCGCACAGTATGTCATTGTTTGTCATTTTCTTGCCCGCGCGTTGCTAACTTCGCAGTTGTCAACTTCATGACGGTTCTCGAGCACCATCTCCCTTACAGTAGGTACTAAATAAAAAAGTAAAACATTTATTTTCAGGCTACTCGTACAATGGGCTTATAATAGACACATACCTTACAAACTAACATATATATCACACTAATCACACGATCACACTAATAATATTATAAAGGCGAAGGTTTGTTTGTGTGTGTGTGTGTATGTTTGTTACTTCTTCACGCTAAAACGGCTAGACCGATTTGTATGAAATTTGGTATGTAGGTAGCTTATACCCTGGATTAACACATAGGCTACTTTTTATACCGTTCTACGCGGGTTAAACCGCGGGGCGCAGCTAGTAAAGTATAAAACAAAACTTGTGTTAATAATCACGTTGACTGCCAGACAACAGACACAATAGAAAATCTATTGTTTGCGGTCACCGTGTGTCCGTAGTGGCAGTCAAAGACTTAAAACTATTTTAGCAGCATTTCACTTCACTAGCTTGTCCTTGAGCTGTCCTGTGGTACTAGTCCACGGAAGCGACGGAACACCACGTCCTGCGGCTAAAAGTCTTCTAAGGTGTAATGGCACTAGTACTGATATATTTTGATAGTGTAAAGAAGTATTCAGTGGCTATAATCACCACCTATGGCTGGAAGTCTGCTGTAGGCATGATGTTTATGTAAAGTTTATTTTTTATTTTTTATACAGTAAGTGTGGACCTTCGTTTATTTGGTACCGAAATTAAACCACGAATATTGAAACAGGCAGGTACTTTAGTTTCTCAAAATTTTATTACATAAACATTTCTATACAAGCCAAACAATTCAAAATTACATGTAAACACACACCCAATTAATTCCAAAAAATATAAATCACAGGAGAATAGAGGTGCCCTATGTTCAGCGACACTGTTGGACGTGGAAGATATTTGTCTTACAACTTAGATAAGCATCAGCTCGCCATGTTGTTCCCACCTCCTGACCTGAACATGTGTACGAATAACCACGCCATAACTTTGGAAATAAAAGCTGAAACTAGATAATAATTAAAATTCTTTTTAGAAGAGAATGTGTGTGTTAAAATGTAGCAAAATAAACTGTAAATTACAACTACTAGAGCCTTAAGTGCGTTTACATGTGGTTTGATGTGCAAGATAACTTATTAGAAAAATATTTTTTTGAAAAAAATATTTGTCGCACACACGCGGGACGCGATATTACGACGTGGCTCTAATCATAATCATAATCAATCAATCTGCCTAGCCTTGTCCCAACTATGTTGGTCTAACCGGATGCAGCTGAATACCAGTATTTTACATGGAGCGCCTGCCTATCTGACCTCCACAACCCAGTAACTGGGTAATACGATACCCCTTGGTAAGACTGCTTGTCAGACTTTCGGGCATCTGACGACCCGTAACGACTGTCAAAGATTCATGAATGACAGCCGGGACTAACGGCTTAACGTACTTTCCGAGGCACGGAGGAGTCTCGATATGTAAAGATGGTCACCCATCCACGGACCAACACTGGCAGGCGTAGCTTAACCTGATGGATCGAACCGTGCGGCTGTTATTACTTAACCACGAGCTCCTCCATAATTATAATCATTTATTTGCATCTAAAGTAGGTACATAAAATAAAGCTGTGCACAAAGTTGTGATCCATGTACAATCTACCATATTGGCATGCAAACATTGAAAATAAAACCAGTTGAACAATTTCTATGAAATCTTCATGGAAATTGTTCTACCAGAATCGCGTCACACCGCACCGTCACGCTTTTTTGGTAACCTTTATTAGATAAGCCAGTCGGTATCTCATTTTTTTATCTTATTTAGTTTATAGAGTAGATGTTGTTGTTCTCCCCTCCTCTAACTTTTAAAAAACGATGTACTAAGAAAAACCGGTCAAGAGCGAGTTGGACTCGCGCACCGAGGGTTCCATTCCGATTTCTGAAAATGTGTGCTGTATAAAGACGTCGTTTTATTTTTCCTGTAATCTTTAGATAAACTTCTATCACAATAATTTCAGATTTTTCTCTATGTAAACTTCGGAGATAAGGTATTTTTTGTTACATTTTTCATCAAAAGTCGAAAACTATGCGGCCTAAAAAAAAGAAAAAAATATATTTGAGAATGTGCAAACAATGATCTTTCATATGATACCCCACATGTCCTAGTAGCCACACTTCGAATTTTTGAGACCCTTTTCAGTCCTGTTGCAAAAATAAAATATTTGACAATATGTATTTTTTTTACTTCTTTCTTATTTGAAAAATAATTGGGCAAACGTCATCTAAAATTGTTCCAAATTTCAAAGTTGATAGCATTAGTACTTCTTGAGATATCCAGCTGAGACAGACAGGCAGACAGACAGACTGAGTCGCACCATAAGGGTTCCTTTTTATTACCATTTTGGTACGGAACCCTAAAAGTTATTTTTATGCCGATGTAAACATATTTTATCACTGAACAAAAAACGAATCCAAGAAGATGCTCTCAAATGTTTGTAGATACCAACAATTGTAGATGTGTGATAAGCTGTAATCTACATGATCTCGAACGCATGCACCGTGTCATTGTGTCTGTACAACCCTTTTTACGCGAGGTGTTAAATTGTTTATATGATAATCGCCTTTACATTGTGTTACACACAAAAGTACAACTGTGTTATGTTCTTTTATTTCGTTTTAACACGACGCGAAGCTACTTACGACACCTGAATTATTTCTCACAATTTCTGGATTTTTTACCTTGTATGATCGGTAAATTACAAGTTTTAATGAGCATGATAACTATAGATATCTAAAAGCCGTGCATACTAATATAATTATAATAGTTATATCATATAACCAACCTAGGGATATTGCAAATCCTACTTCCTACTAATATTATAAACGCGAAAGTTTGTGACGATGGATGGATGTTTGTTACTCTTTCACGCAAAAACTACAGAACGGATTTTGATGAAATTTGGCACACAGATAGTTTATAGCCTGGATTAACATATAGAATACTTATTATTTCGATATTTTTACGGGGGGACTGACATAATTGTAAGATAGACGATGGATGGATGGGAGACTTAGAAAAAAGAGCAGTATGATTGAGAAGGTTTGCTTTTATGTTACTGGCTCGCTAATGCCTTGGTATCTAACTGTAACTGCAGCAAAGAAATGATAAATAGAAAAGTGAATTAAATAGAAAAACCTACTGAAGCAAAGTTAATATTTTTTTAAGGGATCACTGCGCAAGCTTTCGCTACCAAAAGCAAAAAGAATTTTCAAAATTGGTCAAAATATCGATGAAAATATATTTTTTTTAATTCCGAATTTTTGGAAGTCCGTTAAAAACAAATCGAACTCGTATCATTCGGTGTTCGATCATTCCCAGTATACTGTTATAAGAGCTGGTGGTTTGCGTACGAGTCGTACGACAAAATTATTCGTGCCAATTAAGCGGTGTCCGCGGGATGACACTCAACTTGTCCTTTGGGCACACGCCGCCCATTCACTCGCGATATGGAACAACGATGGCATGGAGAAGCAGGAATAGAAAGGGCGATTTTATATTTTTATTATGGTCAAAGAAAATATATTTTACTAGTACTAACAGACTGAAGGCCAATTTTCTTGTTTCTAAAAACGTTCAAATTCAAGTCGCCATCTCATGCCTGCGACAATCAAATGTCAAAAATGTAGGTAAAAGCTATAAAATTTTTGATTGTTGTTAAAAATACGGGAATTGTTGTTGTTTGTTCGACTTCGTCTGCGTGTATTTTGTATTTAATTTTTTTATACAAATACCTTAGATTATGACAAATACCTATCCAAGATGAAAAGTAGCTTCAGTCTCCCGGTCCCAGACTACCTATCTCTCTTTCTTATCTATCGGATCAGTGATTTAGGCGTAAAAAAGTGAATACCTAAGTATTTTTTCTTAAAGTGCAATTAAGTTGAACGTGCGATGATGTCACTGATGATGCGGTTTATTTCTTTAGTAAATAAAAGTATAGCTTTAAAATTTTTAAACTCATCATTGTAATTTATAATTTTCATAACTTTGTGAACATTAATTAAGACAAATACAATATTTCACTTTAACTTTATTAAGTGTCAAACATTAAATTATAACAAAAATATTATTATCTACATTGCGTAGTTTCTTCCAGTGGATCTTCGTAAAATTAATGGACATCAGCCCACGCATTAAAAAAAATCGTTCTTAAATCATTCGACTCTAACACATTTATAAGATATCGCTCCGTTAGTCAGAGCCCCAGGTTACAAAGTAATAAGCAGTTAAACACACATGAGACCACTTCCAATATTTCTACATAATTATTTACGAAATTGTTGCACATACGTTAATGATTGGCCGAGCACACTCTAATCATCGAGCATCTTCCTTGAACGACGATCAACCGTCATTTATGATTACGGAGAAAGTTATAACACAATGAAAAAGAATTCGGAAGCCATTTATGAAATACATAATTATTATTTTAATCTGTACACATAATGCTGAATAATAGTCGAACACAAAGTGGCAATAGGAAGAAATAATATTTTTCATTTCCTGTTTGGTTTACTAGTGGATTTTGGAGAACAAAGTTTTTGCATTGTGTACACGCATCCGTGGGAGCAACTACCTGGCACCCGCGGCGCTGTAATTTCTTATAAATCGACATCAAGTGAGATATCCAGGGCCGCGCTTCTCCCCGCTGAGAGCGAACTGCGCGGGCGCCGGGTTAGGGAGGGGGGGAACGCACCAACAATGACACACAATAGCGCACATGATCTAGATTAGTGACGCGCATTGTGTCGCCAAAGGGTTGGGAAGCTTTGTGCGGACAAATGGAGCGCCCGCGCATAATACCACGGTACCCGCAAACATCTCCACTGTGATTTCGCACGATTCTATGAATTTGTAAAGAAAATAAATATAACTTTTGACAGGCGTCCACGCATCGATGCGATCGTTGTTTGTCGATTGTGAATTGAAAACAGAGATACTTACAAATGAAAAATAATCCTTTGGCATTCATACAAAATGTAGTTTCATCTTATCATAATCGATCACATTTTTTAAATGTTTAATTAAAATAAAAAGAACAAAGTTTTGTGTAATTAATTTCATTAAAGCAAATAACCTGCAATCATACTTTTAGCTAAATTAGAGCTTGGACCTGTCAAGGGCGGAAAGGGTGAAGAATCTACAATTTGAAATATTCTAATAGTTTTTAATAACTCGCTTTTGACGAACATTAGACAACCGATAATTAAACCACTTTGAATGTTATGCAGAGGTTATAATGAACGTTTCCTTAGAACTTTTAAGGGTTGTTCAGTAAAGTTTTTAACCCTTCCATTCGCGATGGTTGCTTGAGGCTATTACTTAAGAAAACGGTTATTAATTTTTATCATGTCGTGGTGTTGTGAGTGCTGGTGGTGGAATCATGATATGCAATCATAAAACTTATTCTGGATTAAGCACATAAATAAACTGTGTTTGCCCGCGGCTTTTCTCGCGTGTCTCAGAAATTGGATTTAAATGTTTATTGATCAATCTGCCATCTCGATTTATTTATTTGAATCGATGAAAACTCACAAGTGGACCTTTTATTAAAAAAATATTCGTACTTGAAAGAGAGATAAACAATATTGTAGTATTTTTTATTTTGATGCTAGAATTAAACGGTTAAAAAGGATAATCGACGATTAAAATCATAAATAAGGCATTTGCATCTAAAATCTAACAACAAACAAAATACCACGATACGTTATTAAAAAATGTAACCTGTCCGCTTACGTCCATTAAGAGAGAAGTCAAAATATTTTATGGACGAAAATGTTAACACTTTTGTCAAACGAGATCACCCACAGAAGACACAAAGGGCACCGATGTAAATCTCGCCTTTTATACGCCGCAAGAATTTTTTGATGCAACATCATAAAATATAGACATATGAACAAAATACTAAATGCAATAAAATCCTCATCTTCATTCATACAGACTTTAAAAAACTCAGCTCTACATTTCGGAAAAACTCGTTCCATGGTAATTTTTTATACGCAACCTGACCGCTGTCATTGTTAATTGTACCTCTTGAACTAAAAAATGGATGAATGGGTCCGAACGCTGTCTTTGAGCACCCAACGGGTGACATTGTTGGGAGCGATTTGTCTTACAAGCTCAGATTCGATCTTAATATTGGATATCGTTTTTTCGCACCTCATGTCAATTATGGCTCGTATCTTTTATCAGTTTTTTATTCTTTAGAATCAATCTTTTTTATGCAGTAAAGTGCTCGTATGTTAAGGTTACTTTATAGTTTTATTGCATTTAAGGATAGGTTACACAGATACACAATATCAAGCTCTTTCATTCAAATGTACCCCTTTAAATCAACGTGTGGCCATTCATCACGCCGGCGACACTTCTCGCGTGGAACAGACACCAGCAAGTCAAGTTCAGAACAACCAAAACACAACTCTAACGTATCGTACTACAAACAGTATTCGGTCGCAGACCACTTGCTGTTAATTTACAGAACTAAACGCAGATGCAAGCATTATTGTGTACGCTGTATCTAATTAGATAATGTAATTAAATAAAATTCCATTCTCGCCTTTGGGTGGTAACCCTTTGGATATTCTTATCACCGTTTTAGGCTCGTTCACAATTTATTGACCTTGAAGTAATTAATTACTTTATTTAAAAAACTATATCACTATCAACAAACTCCTAACATCAGAAAACTTGCACCCACGAAGAAATAGGATGCTCGAAGGAAAAGGTCGGTGAACGTAATTGTAAACTCGATATAAATTTGATATACAACGACATAAAAAGACTAAAAGCAATTCAAATAAAGTAACTTTTTTCCCAAAACTAAATGCAGTGCAGTGACGTATAAAAAAGCTGGCGGAAGAGGATGGGACCTACCAATATTAGTTTTATATCTGGCAGAAAAAAGGCTCGACTTGAGAGGGCGATTGTCAATCAGAATAACAATAATAATGGGAACCCTTTGAGATTGACGAACCCTTTCGATTCTGCACCTGATGCGGAAGCTATTCGCACACGACGTGGGAACATTATTTTTCCGAAAGTTTGGACTTTTTGATACTGCCATTTTCAAACTGTGTGAAAAATGCTTTTGAATACGTGTGAACTATAGACAGGTTTGTGGTTCACACAATAATAAATCATTTGCCTTTACAAGCCTTTTCTATTGACAAGTTCCTGAATTAGGTTTGTTTAGCCATTTTTATCTTGCTTTAGCTTGCTGTAGAGTTTTACACCATCCATTGTGATTGTTACTATCCTATCCTATGCAACTTCCTACTAATATTTTAATGGGAATGTTTGTGAAGATGTTTGGATGTTTGTTACTCAATCACGCAAAAACGGCTGAACGGATTTGGATGAAATTTGGCACACAGATAGTTTATAATCTGAATAACACATAGGATACTTTTTATACCAGTAGTAGGTTCCCGTGGGATAATTTCCGACGTCCACGCGGGAGAAGCCGCGGGCAACAGCTACTTTGAGATAAATAGTGGTGTAAATACCTAGAATGTAAAGCTTTCGGTGAAGGCTACATGCCAGTACACTTATCAAGTTGGCACGTTGACGATACCTGTACTAACTGTCCGTCACGTGCTGAATACTGCTAACAATGAACTTACGCGAATAACAAGTAGACAATCCAATGCTGTTTGAAAATCAACCTTATTCCATCGAAATAAGAGTGTTTAGTATCACTACCCGCATACAGTAAGAATACACGCGCCAGTGCATTAATGATAGCGCTATCTGCTACCTACACTTGACTCTTAAGTTCACAAGTACAAGAGATAAACGTTCAATAAGTATTCCTTGACATTGGAAACATAAGTTATCTAGGTACTAAAAAATTCCGAGTTCTATAAATGTTTCAGTGAATGTAACGATTTCTTTTTGTCCTGAATTGTAACTGTAATATTTACCTTCGTGTTGCATTGTGTTGCCACGAGCACCACCAAAAACAATCCTGAAACTCAGAAACACACTTTTGTACAATAATTATAATGATGGCCGATGGCCGGTGGAGCAGACGGGTTCTGGAGTGGAGACCGCGTATCGGTAGGTCGCGTAGTGTGGGACGCCTCCCAGCTAGATGGACCGACGACCTGAAGAAAGTAGCTGGGACAGACTGGATGCGGAAGGCGAAGGACAGGGTGTTGTTAAGAGGAATATGTCCAGCAGTGGACTGCGATAGGCTGAGTTGATTAACAATTATAATGACTGTGGGTCCAACCGGAAAATGTAATTATCGAGAATTTATTACTGATATCTTGAGAATACCCCCTCATATTTTTAAAGGAGTTGTGGCTTTATCATTTTGTAAAGCGATTTGAGTTTGTGGAGTGGAATAAATTAATATACCTAAAGTATTTACAAATTAATATCAGCTATTTCGAAAATCCTCGCTTGCAGGACGGTACCGCGTTTGTTGCGGTTAATTCGCGTTCGACCCTTCTTGCCTTCAATCAGAGTAAAGCCCTCCTCGTCCACTTGACTGGTTTTAGCAGCCGGCGCCTTCCGCTTCAGGGGGCCTACTCCCTAAGTCCGTCCGTCTTTCCGTCCGTCCGTTTATCCGTCCGTCTGACATTACGATACATTAAAACAAGTGTAAAAGTTAAATTTTTCGGACGGGCAAAAACACATCGGGAGTAGGGACAACTGGCACATCATGTTGTCATTCATACTTCGTTCGGGCCCCGAACCAATCATCCATCCGTAGGTGATACGGAGTAGGAAGCGCCCGTAACGAAGTCCGAAACTACGGGCTTCGTGCTTAGGGAGTAGGCCCCCTGTTTCTCAGGCTGACAACTTTGACGGAGGCGTTTCTTTGCGTAAGTTTCCTTGTTGTGGCAATCGCAGTGTTTAGTTTTGAGGTTTCGGAAAAATCTTTACAGGTTAATAGTAATTATTCTAGCAAAACTTGGTCCTACTTGAAACGACTACACATTTTCTTATGGAAGAAATTCAAAAGGAATCAGAATAAACTGAATCGTACAGTACCTTCATACCCGTATCGCGTTCTGATTTTAATTCAACAGTGGGATTTGTCATCATATTTCAATCAAATCAAGGAACCAACAATAAACATTAAATTAGAAGCATACTATTACGTCATTACTCGTCACCCTCACTAAAAGTTTTGTAATACGGCGGAAGCGACAGGTCCTGGTAATTTGACTGCTGTCATAACAGCGGATACAACCCACTTAAGCTTATTTCACCTAATTGAATCCTAGAGCATTAAGCTTCTCAAACCTATAATCCCTTTTATAAGATTCACGCCGACATTTTAAGGATCACTCTTTAGCTGTCCTCTTCAGAAAATCTTTTTTGTTACCTTATAAATTTAGGGCAAGGTGCATTAATTTCAATTAAAGTTTTCTACGTAAGTCGGTTTAGCATTTCATTGGCTGTATAATTTAAATTGCGGGCGATTTCATTAGATTTATCTTCTAATAATTCTTGAAGTGCATACTTTTCTTGCGGATTTCCTTTTGCTGGTTTATTTTCCCTGATCATAAATGTAAATTTTCTTTTAATTACCTATATTTATTTATTTTGGTTTCTGCGAATAGCATGAACTACTTTAATAATATCCCTGGTGGATCCTTCTTTTTATTCTGACACTAGCTTCACGACTTCATCCGCGTGCAATTTCTTGTCCCCCCGACCCACCCCGTCGCATCGTATCGCCTGCGCGTGGGCAGGCGATGCGATGCGACGGCGTGGGTTATTACTTCATTTTCGCTTAGCGTTCTTTCTTCCTTTTTTTCTTTTTACTCGGCTCCTAAGGGCCCTAGCGTCATGTTTTATAATAGCCTATAGCCTTCCTCGATAAATGGATCTATCCAACACTAAAAGAATTTTTCAATTTGGACCAGTAGTTCCTAGTAGATTAGCGCGTTCAACCAAACAAACAAACTCTTCAGCTTCATAAATTAGTATAAATTAACGGGGTTATTCATAAAAAACTAAAACGCTCTAAAAACCTATTGAATATGGTGGATAGAAGATAGATAGAGTTCCACTGAATTCCGATCTACTTTTATTTCTAGCAACATCTAAACTACCACATAATGTACTTTCTTTTTATTACTGCTTACACTAACATCGATAGAAATTGAATGAATATTGAATGTACAATAAAATCAATAATTTCTATTGTAAGTTATTACAGTAAGGTCACGCTGGGCGCAGCGGTGTTCTATCTAAATCACTGCATTGCCACTGTCCTGTCTACTAAACTAACATCTTCATCCCGTGTCTATGTTAATGGTGCGATCCACTCACTACATTCTACTCGACTCGATGTTATTATGCAAAAATAATCGACTCCTGGACTAATGTAACTGTTCGAATGCGTGATTATACTTTTAACATTTTTTTGTCACTTCATATTCTTACACTTAAGGACACATTTAATTTCGTACATCTTATTACACGTTTTAGTATTGATCAGCAATATAGTGTTATTGCATTTAAATCGATTCAGTTTGGTTCATTCATGTTAATTGGCACTACAATATTCAACACCTGCCTTATTGGACACTTTTAAACAGTCAATTGGCTCCTGTTTTAACTTTATATCGAGTCGAGTAAGTGTATCGGTGGTATTATGTCACATCACTAGCTGATGTTCACATAAACACATGCACAACGACATATTTACGAATGTTACCAGTGTTACCGCTTGTAAATGACTAGTTTATAAAATATGTTAGATATTATATGAATCTACTTATATTTATTAGACAACCCGGTAGCCGATACACACATTCCGAGCTTCGAAATCTAATAAAATACATTTTCAGTATGTTTCCACCTTAAGTGCCATTAAAATGAAATAAAATGCATCGGTATCTTTAAAAGGTATTTTTTATTTAAATTGTTGAGTATTGAAGCCACTAAAGTACGTGGTAAACGATGTTGCGCAATTTGAAGTACGAAATTACAAGAAAAAACGGTTGTTACAAAGCGCCCTTAGAGAAACCCGGACAATTTCATACAAATCAAGCCGCAGTGAAGTGTTTAAAAAGACGCAGGAAACGAAGAAAAAACGTAGCAACATGAGAATTGGTTATTTAGTGTATTTCATGCGGAAATCATTCTCAAATTGCACATCACAAAAGTGTATCTTCCAATTGCGAATTTTGAAGAAATTCAAAAGGTTTTTAGTTATTTTTTCGTATGGAAGCATGCCATAGCGAGGAACAAAAATAATAATTATAACTTCATTTCATTCAACAATTTAAAAATGTGTGCCTAACAATTTGGAATTAGCACTATCGTATATCACAATTCATATTTTCGTGTAAGGCGATACTTTTTGTTTCGCGGTCAAGTGGCCACGCTTTCAACGCAATACAACTAATTATAACTTGTAATTATCTTCTTTTGAATCTGCTACTGGTCGACAGATGTTTTATTTTATTCTTAAGAAAGAAATAATTTGTTTTTTTTTTAAGAACTTTACGTAACTACTGATTTTAAATCATAATATTTATTTACTGGAAGAACTTTCACCAATTCGTCAAAATGTTTTATGTGATATGCAGAATAATGATATATTAAACAAAGGAAGCTAAATAAAATAAACTAAAAACAATTTTTCTTTCCTTCTGTTTTATTACACTGCTGAAGGCAAACCTAAACGGCCTTTACTCAAACTGATGACGTGTCTTATTTACTGCACTTTTTTTTTCACTGAACTGGATGTTGCCAGTACCACTGATGTTTTTTTCAGGCAGTACATTTTGATGGTAATGGCTTGCAGAAAGCTTCCAATTTAGAAAACAAGTTAGTACAGCTCTTCCTTAGTTACATCAGTCATTACAGCATCCCTATTCCGATAGTACAACAGAAGGCGCGTGCTAGGGTTACCATCCGCCCGGATTTTTCCGGACATGTCCAGCTTTTTGGCCCCCATCCTTACATTGTCTGTTTTACTTAGATTTTTTTTGAAAATAAATAAGTAAAATGAACACAGGTAATGGAAAAATAAACTTTCAAAAGTAAAATGTCCGGACTTTTTTTGTAAAGGTCCGGCTTTTTGTAAGGATTTTTCAAATTTTGAAATGGTAACCCTACGCGTGACCCAGGCCGCGTCGATCACATCGCAGTTCCCAGCGCCCGCGCAGCCGAAGGAAGCCGATATCCGACGATTATTTATGTACAAGGACCTGTCCGCCGCTAGCCTTATTTCTTCTCTCTGTCTGAACGTAACTTATGTGGTAACTGTTGTAGGCATTTGTAAAAGGTTGAATGACATTGGTAGAAATAAAATTAGTAATGAAAATAAAAGGTGATTAGCTTTCTAATCTCCAAATTACTTTTTAATAATGCAATCTGCTTGATTTACGTATAACTTCCACATTTTTTGACTTGTTAATAACTGTGTTGGCTGCCATAAATACAACTCTTATTGACAGCAATATAGTACAAATTACTCCTAATACCGTTAATCTCCACAATCCAGTGTATAAATAATCTAATAACGTGATAATTATCAATCATAAAACGATAAATAAAGTCTTAAAGTTCGGTGTTTAAGATCGTTACACCACAGAATAATAAAGCTACAGTAGTTTATCTGGGCAGTGACCTTGAATCAATTATCTTTGTCCGCTCGGTAGATAAATACGCGACCGTCCGTGCGTAACTGCCGCGCACTCAAACTGGGCCCCAAGTCTGCTATTTTTTAGAAATTCGTCATTCCAACACGATCCCATTGTCATTTTGCTAAAAGTTCGTAATCTGCTAAATTCATAATGGTCGATCATTGGTCGGTCAGTGGTCTCGTAATATAATCGTGGTAGAATGACATTGTCGTATTGCCATTATTATAAAACTCGTTAGTAGATATGATTTTCAAAAAACTACTAAGTACTTTTGAACATTTAGTCATGCCAGATTTCATTTATATATATTTTTACATATTATTTATTAGTGTTTTAAGCAATCTGAAGTACCTTGTCAGATTAGCAGATTACTGCATACGTCAGTCATTCATTTGTCATTATGTACGAGATTACCATTCTATGCCATTTCTTACAATGGAGTGTCAGTGGGTGACCATTGGAAAGTCATAATGACGCCATTATATTAGTAGATTACCAAACTTGCCAAAATAAACAATTATGAAATCAATGATAGACCATTCTGACACTATTGTAATAGCAGACTTGGGGCCCTGTTTGTCTACTGGTAGGTAGGTATATATGAGATTTCGAAGCGCGTTGTTTCGACCCTTTTTTATGAAGATGTAATACTGGTTATTTTGTTATACTGTGGTTAAATGATGGTAAATGTATTCAGGTATATAAGTAGTGTACCGATTTGTAATATATCATGCGGCGGTCCCACGTCGGAACTGAGTCGGGCTATAATAAACCATTTGCATAAGTGATGGCCCTTACTTGTCCCGTATCATTGTACCAATTACGTCTCTACCTACCGTACCGCCGCACAAAACCGTTTTTAGATGTATTGAAATTACGAAATTATGTGAAAAAGCCAATCATTATTTTAATTTTTAATGTTGCTTGCAGTTCATACGCGAACATTGAAATTATGATGGTTATAGCCACAGCACATCTTTCTAAAGAAAAGTACGTCATTCTAAAATTAATTTCAACGATTTATTTCCAGACAACCATTAATTATAAATACAATAACAGTGAAAGTGGGAGATTAATTAAAATATAACAAATGAACGCACTTATTGAATGGTTTCAAAGAGATTATAGAAAATTAACAATAACAATCGTGAAGACCCGTTTATACCGCAAGTTGAGCGAATTACGAACAATGGTGCTTACAGACGGAGCAACAAAGAGATACTATCTATGCCAAACACTGGTTAACTGATTTAGCGAGATAAAGTATTAAGTGAGTATACAAATGTTTTTATTTCTAGTATTTCGAAGGAAATTGAACCATTCAATTGGTTATTGATGAAAGTGTTTCTTAACAGAACAAGAAACGGATAAAAAGGAGCCCAATTTCATAATAAGTTTTATAAGTAATCGATATCTAATATTACATGGCAGTATAGTGAAGGCTAATGTTAGCATATCCAGTTATCACCTACATAATTTAGCTAAGTTTTATTTAATCGTAAAAGTTTCATACTCCAATATTTTATCATTAGAAAATTAAAAGCTTATAAAGAAAACATTGTATCCATTTTGTAAGGGCACTTTGCCTTACATTATGTATTTGCTGTTCGATTGTTCTAAACCAAAATCAAATACGAGCAACAGCCCAAAGTACACAAAAGTACCCTAAATACGTGTGCCTTATCGTCGAGTATTCGCAAATATCACGAACACAACAAAGCTCACGTGCCCCAAATAATAAGATTATCGATACAAAGCGCTGCTAGAATTAATAGTTTCCGGAATTTGGCGAAATCATTCGATTCTATTGTAGATTGTAGCAACCTTTTTATAGAAAACGGAAGCAAATAAAAGCTGTGTAATGTAAACCTCAGATTTTTAAATAAAGAACACTAATCTTTTATACTTAAAGATGGAACACGCAGCGTTCATTGTAGCGCTGGAACACTTTCCCACGTGCCTGCCAGTGTTGCTGATCGTAAAAATATTAATCGCAATTACGTGAGTTAACGTCTGCACTGACTCGCATTAGGTTTAATTACTCGTTAGCTTCCTCTTCTATCAGCATTTTCCATAATCGTAAACCACAATCTGCGATTGCATATAAATCTGTTTGTTTTACACACGGACGCCACGACACGCGAGCTATTAAAAGTTTTATTAAGCCTAATGTTAATTTATGTTGAACGACAACATGAGATATTGTGCAGGTACTTATATGCTTGGATGAACTATTTACTGAAACCGTCGTTATTTTCTAGAAGCTTTACCTTATCCATTTAAAGTAGGAAACTGTTTGAGAATTTCATTAGATTAGTCATCCAAAATTGATTTATATTTATGTTTGTACCAATTATTATTTTAATAACGATTACAACTGCACTATGAAAAATATATTTGCATAAAAGAACTGCAGTTGTAATCGTTCTTCTCAGTTAATGCACCAACAAAAAAGTTGGAACAATTAATTTGAAGCTCTACAACAAGCACCACATTCAGTACAACCGTATGTGTCACAATAAATGGTACCATTTTTATTCGTCGCGAGCTTCTTTGTCCTTTATCAGTGTCTTTTTATTCGCACATGTAAATGCATTTAGCTCCCACCTCCTTATCTTGGTGAACACCATTAATCTTGTATAACAATGTACCGGAGCTGCGTTTGCGCATCGATGGCTTAATCAAGCTCGCTGGCCGTATCAATACTTTTTTTTAAATCTACGAAGATAAAATAATTCTGCACGGCTATCTCTACGAGCTTTCGTATCTCGTTTACCGTTTCTTTCGATAATGGACTTTAGGTAATTTATTTATTTTCACACTTTTATCGGGATTTGCTTTCAGCTTTTAGGTTATGTATCACCTTGAAACGTTAAATCTCATACTGAATTCTACAGTTATTTCATTGATATTAAAGATGTTAAAAATGGATAAATCTTTAAATGATAATAAAATATCTGCCAATGTTAATACCTTATGATACCTTAAGAGCGCGCCACTACAACCTAACGCGAGCGATTTCGTACCTCTCGCCCCGCCCGACCGCGCCCCCTCTAAAATAATACGCGGTGGCATGGCGCGCGGCGCGCTTCGCACCGGGCGCGAGCGGCGGCGCGGCGGCGCGGCAACCGCGATCGAGTCGAGTTCAGAGCTCGAGTTTGAACGGCGCGGTGCCCCGGCCGCCCAGCTGATCAACAGCGATCTATGCCGGAGACGGGCCGTGAATGCATATTCACGGCCCGTCTCCGATAGATTCGTGAATTTGAACTTGATTCGTATGGCAATCAAAATGTATGTTCCTACATAGGTACCTATATACATATTGGAAGCTTCGTTCATAGACCTACAAACTGACATACCACCAGGGTTGGAAAAAAAACTAATTTTTTTAAATTTTATAAAACAAAAAAAAATTTTTTTTTCGTGTACTATATTTAGACGGATCCGTCATTCAGTCCTCGCGTAGGTACTCAATCTATAAACCTAAAAGGTTAGTATGAAATAAAAATAATGTTATTTTTCATCAATCTTTATTTATTACACAATTTAATATGTATATTCAGAATATTATTACAAGAACAAACAAAAAAAAACATACATAAAGTCGAACATATAACCTCCTCCTTTTTGGCAATCGGTTAAAAATCACATAAAAAATAAAAGACAAAGAAGTTTCAATAAATTACGCGACGCGTAACATTCATAGGTTGGTAGGTACCTTATCCAAATATCGTAGTACTAACAAAAATTAGGAATGTTCCTACAAAAATAAACTCTCACATAATATAACTATTTATCTAAAACAAATGTTCCTTATAAATAAAAAAAACCGGCCAAGTGCGTGTCGGACCACGCACATGAGGGGTTCCGTAGTTAGAATGAATTTATCCCAAGAACAAACCTAACATTGTAGTTGAAAATCATGTTCTCCCATACATTGCAACTGCAAATGTAAGTTGCTCGACTATTACTCGTAAACTTGTAAAGCCTACTTAGCTGTGATAGTTTTCCTTTGAACTTCGTTATACAGGAAGATTTTTTCATCACCATCCAAATTTTTACAGTGTTCTACTCATGAATATGAACAACTTTCACTATGGGACCAACTCTGAAATCACGAAAAAAAAAACAGCTGTTTAATACAAAAATTCAATAAGTACCTACCTACTTGACCAAAATGTATGAAACAGCACAGTTTTTTTGTCAATTAGTTAAAAATGTCAATGATTGAACTAGAATGATAAATGATTTTTAACCCAATACCATTTTGCCCGACCCGGGAATCAAACCCAGGACCTCACGCTCAGCAGTAGAGCTTGCGACCGCTAGACCAGCGAGGCAGGTAAAAAGAAATTACTAAGGGGGATTAAAAATATACTTATTTATTTTATATTATGTATTTATTTATGTACTTACTTGTCCGTATCGTCAATCGATAGCGGTGAGTCTCCCTTTCCCTGTTCCAAATGCCCAGCCGCCGCCAGCCACGAATTGGGTTCCGCTGCCGCTCGCGCCTGTACGCGCGCCGCCGCACAGTGGGCCCATACTGAAAATTAGTGGACTTAGGCAACAAAGTTCCTATATCGATGCGATTTTTTTTTATATGACGTGTTATATTATTCCTGACAACTTTTATTCTTATAAAATTTCTTCTAAAGTTGATAGTTTGTCTTGAAAAAAATTAATTAGATTTTTTTGTATGGAGCGAATCACGTTTAATTTTTTTTCTTCAATTGTACTAATATGTTGAGTGTGTGGCGTAAGTATATGATAGCTAGGGTCATTCTCTATCCATGAAAAAAAAATCAGCGCCGGCCATCTGCGGCAGCGCGAGTAATCATTCGGTAAAAAAAAAATGATTTTTTATCCAATCGTGTTTTCGCTTCAACAGATTTAAAGATTATAAGTCCAAGTTTAATGTGTCCAAATAACAAACTCCTAAGTCTTATAGATACCGATATCCAGATCGCCCTATATCACCAAAACAGCATCATATGAACTCTTAAGAGTCAGCCTACGCTGTAAAACACTAATCAAAGGCATCTTTTGCGTTTACAATATTATTGTAATACGTCATTGTTATTAAATAATGATATGTGCGTATACGTTTTCATTTTGGACATTAGTCAAAAATTAAAAGAGAATTAAACACGCCTAATCCTTCTGGTTTGATTTCTTCCCATTGGTACTTCCTAACTAATATTATAAATACTAAAATGAGTTTGTTTGTTTGTTACGCTTTCACGCTAAAACAACTGAATAGATTTGGATTAAATTTGGCACATGGATAGGTCATAGTCTGCGTTAGGACATAGGATAATTTTTGTCCCTATATTCCCACGTGATCGAGACTTATGCGGGTGAAACTGTAAGGCGCAGCTAGTTCTATCATAAATATAATAATTATGAGGCATCACGAAAGCGAATTCAAGAAGAGCTTTCTATACAAAGCTCCTCTTCTTCCTTTAAATTACTTCTTTTGCAACTCTATTAGCTTTATAAAGGGTTTCTATTTTATTATTGGAAGTTTTTCGTACTATAAATGTCTGGATAGTAGTCATTTCGCTGACGGTAAAAGCGCTGATTCATAAAGGTAATGCTTGTAGGGGGATGTGAACAGAAATCTTACTGAGGGATTAACTTGCGCTTTCCCATTCCTTCAAATTAATGGGGATGATAAAAATCAGATTAAAACCACAGAGTATATTTGTATTCTATTTTATATCTTCATTTATATTAGCGTTATTTTTGACATATTTACATCGTGAGTAATGGCTACTCAAATATTTTATTTATACAGAATGTACAATCACAGCCATAACAATAAAATAGTTAATTACAATATTATTATATATATAATTAGACTATTTATATACAATTTATATTTTTTCTAATTTATTAAGGCAATAAAGTACTCAAGAGCTCCTTAACTCAGAAGACTAGACATCACGCACATAACTACACTTGCTATTTATATTACTTGTGCTGCCACCACGTAATGGCGTCAAGTAAGTCGTCTTCATCCATAGGACTCACTTGTTCTTGGGTCTGGTAGCTATTAGGGATGTAACCACTTGAGTACGCAGACGATACACCTGATGAACACTCGGAACCAGCTGGTGAACGCACTGAGTCTGAATACGGAGAACTTCCATCGAAAATGCCTTCATCTACTTCGTATGGCGGTTGAGACGGCACAGTTTGCGCGGTTAATGTCACCCCGTGCACTGCATCGCTTTCATCAATCATGTTCTGTAAATACCTGATGTATTCCACGACCATTTTGAGGGTGTCCACTTTGCTGAGTTTCTTCCCGGACCCCCGACGCGCACCTCCAGATAGCGCAGCAATGACAGCAGTAGGCAGTCTCTTCCTCAAAGCATTGAATCCGTCGTTCACTTGTTTCACACGATTCCTTTCCCGGGCATTCCTCCTCGCGATTGAAACCGCTTGAGGACCCGTGTACGTGTTGTTCTTGTAATTATACTTCTTCTTGTCAGTCTGCATGTCCAATGTCAAATATTTTCTTTCAGGAGCTGGTGCAATAGCCACCATTCTCGGAGTGTCACTTTTGATATAAGCAACGTGATACTCGGACGGCTTGTGTTGCATTCCTTGAAGCATTTTGATAAATGATTGCAAAGACGGTTAAATGCGCACGCGGCAGGTAGAAATGATAGAGAACTTTTGGGAGCTTCGATGTAGTCGACCACGGTCTAGTGAATGAGCGGCACGGGCAGTCGCACCGCGTTTTATGGGCCCACCTTGTCCAAAAAAATGGATGGGACCCCTCACTCCCCTACCTTAAATCATTTTTTTGGGATCGTACCTGGAATATACGTTCAAAGGTGTACTGCATTGGACCTGTACACGTGCCATTGAATTTAAATATGTTGACCGTGATAGATTTGAATCGTTTTGATTAGTTTGTGCATTACAATTTGCATAATGTTTATAATTGTGAATAGTATAAGGTATGTAGTAGCATGTTTTTATATTTGAAGCGCTTATCCAGTAAAACATCCAGCACTTAAATATTACACCCTTATCTATTTATGAAACCAATTCAAAGATTATATACTTTTATATCCCTCTCTTTATAGCCGAATAATTATTTACACAAGATTACGAGAATAATTTCTGCTATAAAAAACATTCAAAAAGGAATATAGGGTAATCTGCGTTATGAGCAATAAACGGCAAAAGTACGCATTTCCAGTAGCTACATGAGCTCATAAAATAAGTAGTTAGAACTTATCTGCGTGTTATCTTTAAGTTAACTAATAACAATGTAGAGCATAGTCAATAAATAGTTGAGAAGAGAATCTTACTATTTCAAAGGTACAACAAAGAGCCATGGCGCCTTGTGGATCAGCTGTTATTTTCACTGCTACGTAAACAATAAGTATTTATAACTTTCACTAAATCCATGTTAAGGGCACAAGTGTAAACCCATGCGGTCTACAGTACAAGATTTGAAATTTATTACGGTCAGTAAAATAAAAACTCAAGAGACGAGTTGCTTTATATTTAGAGTAACAACAATGAGATCGTAGCCAATAGGGATACCTACAACAAAACTTCGCGAACCAATTCCAAAAGGTTAAAACGTATCCTATGGCTTATAAAATAAGGTCTTTTTCATTAACACTTGAAGCTGTGAGGACTTTAGAACCTGCACACTGGGCGGCTTGCCTTCACTGAATAACTGAAAAAACGTTACCTTAATTTAAAACGGAGCGTCAGTATTTTACACGCTCTTCAATAGTGAAGGGCTCGCTTTTGTCACATCCATTGTCCTTTAAAAAGATTACACAAGGAATGTGGGCCAGGCCATTGATGCTAAGAGAAGAATGATTTGTTAGAAGCTTTCAATCATCCATTGAAGAAGGCGCTAAAGTGATTTTAATAGACTCTGTGTCGCCTCCAAGAAGCTGTTCGAATTACATTTTGGCCCATGGTACAACTTTTTACCTGTATTTTGTTTTATTTTTGTCACGCTACATTTTAGGGGCAATAGAACAATTTGCAGTCATTTGTAAATTGTTTTATTAAGGGGTTATACGGTGGGTTATACATTTTTTATTTCCTGTATTGTTTATATTTTTGAAGTTTCTGAAGTGTAAATAAAAAAACCGGCCAAGTGCGATTCGGACTCGCGCACGAAGGGTTCCGCAGGTACTTCAGTTTTTTTTTGTTCAGATAAATGAAAATACTAAATGAAGAATATTTTTTATCTTAAATTTTAACAATCGCAAAGATAGCTTTATATTTCATAATGATACTGTGAATTACAAAGTTATTTTTTGCAGTTGCAGAAAATCGCCCATATTTAAACAAAATACCTTATGAATCGGCAATTTAGTATTTGTTGATTAAATGCAGTATAATGGTACATGATAAACAAGGGTTTCAAATTCCTAACTTGTTTAGTTGTTGCGATAGAGCTCGTAAAAAATGGTATAAAACTGACAACTTTTACGGCCCCCAATTCTTATTTTTTGTAGATATTATAGATATTTGTACTCTACTCGATGAGTTCTAGACAAAGATACCCCACATTTAATGCCATGGTAAGAAAAACAAACTTTAAAATCAAAAGTTTACATTTAATTATTAATTTTATTTTGTTGTTTGTTGTTATAAGAGAAATACTTACACAATTTGTGAAAATTTCAACTGTCTACCTATTAAGGCTCATGAGATACAGCCCGCTGACAAACAGATAGATAAGAGTTCTGTTTGGCACCCTTCGGGTACGGAACCCTAAAAATACACCTGATTGTCTTGAGTTAGAAGTATAAGTCAATCTGCCTAGCCTTTTCCCAACTACTAGCTGAATCCGGTTAGACTGGAAGGCGACCCCAAGTCGCCTTCCAGTCTAACCGGATTCAGCTGAATACCAGTATTTTACATGGAGCGAACGACTGCCTATCTGATCTCCACAACCCAGTAACTGGTAATACGATACGCCTTGGTAAGACTAGTTGTCAGACTTTCGGGCTTCTGACGACCCATAACGACTGTCAAAGATCCACAAATGACTGCCGGTACCAACGGCTTAACGTGCTTTCCGAGGTACGGAGGAGTCTCGGTATGTAAAGATTACTAAAGATGGTCGTCCATCCACTGACCAACCCCGGCAAGCGTAGCGTACCCTGATAGATCGATCCGTACGGCTGTTATTACTTAGCCACGAGCTCCTCAATAAGAAGTATAAGTACTTATAATAAATTAAGGAGCGTGAATTTAGTGAAGTTTCTGATCTGGATGATGAAGATTTAGATAGATTTCGATGGTTCCGTACCAAAATGGTAAAAAGGAACCTTTATGGTGCGACTCAATCTGTCTGTCTGTCTGTCTGTTTGTCACAGCTGGATATCTCAAGAACTACTAATGCTATCAACTTGAAATTTGGAACAGTTTTAGATGACGTTTGCCCAACTGTTTTGCCAGTATTGTTTTGCAACAGGGGTTGAAAGGGGGTCTTAAAAATTCGAACTGGGGCGACTAGAGCATATGGGGCATCATATGAAATACCGCTGTTTGCACATTCCCAAACATTTTCTTTTCTTATTTTAGGCCGCATAGTTTTCAACTTTGATGAAAAATGTAAAACATACCGCTCGGGGCCTTATCTCCGAAGTTGGCAAAGAGAAAAATTTGAAATTATTTTATGTGATAGAAGTTTATGTAAAGATTACAGGAAAAATAAAACGATGTCTTTAAATAGCACACTTTTTCAGAAATCGGAACAGAACCGCGCGAGTGCGCGATTCAGTCAGACTCGCTCTCGACCGGTTTTTTTATGTTTCACATCTGTATTATAGACGGCGACTAATATCCATAAATATCCATAAATTGGAAAGTACCTCTGTCTGTCTGTTACCTTTTCACGCCTGAACAACCACTGAACGTATTTCGATAAAATTTGGCATGGCTTTATATGGCCTCCTGGGGAAGGACATAGGCTACTTTTTTTCTCAAAAATAATCCTACAGGGCGTGATATAGGGGATGAAAATGTGAGTAGGAAACCCAGCATTTCTTAAGTTAGGCATATGAAAATTCAAATTTATGTTTTTGGTAGGAAATAAAGAAATATACGATTCAGCGTTTTTGAAAAATCATCCCATAAAGGGGTAAAATAGGTTCATTTTAAAATTCACAAAACTGCAAGGATTTCGATAAAATTTGGCAAGGCTATTGATAGCATCCTGAGGAAGAATAAAGGGTACTTTTTGTGTTATAAAATAATCCTACAGGATAGTAAATAATCCTATAAGGGATGAAAGTTTGTATGGTAAACCCTAATTATGAAAATTGAGGTTTATGATTTTGGCAGGAAATAAAGAAATATGAGTTACAGCGTTTTTGAAAAATTATCCCCTAAGGGAGAGGGGTGGTAGGATAGGGGTTGATTTTAAAATTCACAAATATTATTAAAAGTTTGTGTTATCCTTCTTTTTCGTATCTTGAAGTAACATTTAGTCTTAACTATTTTTTTCGAAATTCCCACGGGATCCGAATAAAGAGTATTATATTTTCAAGTTGGTAATTTTACGATCTGTTATATATTCCGTTATCTACTATTATTAGTTTTTAGGATGTTTTATCCTCCAGCAATCATATATATGAATCCGCGCACCGCCCCTCGGATACTATAAAAGCAGTGCGAGAAGACATTGTTTACTTGTATTAACACAGGGACTTTTAATTCCGGTAGTACGTTCCCGTGGGCTATTTTCCGACATCCACGAGGCGAAGCCGCAGGCCAAAGCTAGTCATTTATATACACTTTTTGCCCAGAGTCATATAACTTCTCACATATGAACAATCGAATCCCAGAACGAATATTAAGACCATCAATCATCTTAGTTCAAATTCTCCTTCCTGCAAGTGAATTCGCCAAATATAATAAAATTGTGGGAGTGATACATAGAAGCACAAAGTGCGGGCACAATGGCGCTGCGGGCGTGCTCACAATACTATCGTCAAATAACATTTAGCCAGCCCACACCTTAGAAAATCGCAAAATAGAGACATCTACTGAACACAATGAGCTACGAAAGAGCAAACGGAACCATAACCGATAATTACAGTCTTTGTATCATTTATACTTCTTGGAGATTTTAAAACGAAACTAACAGTGGACTGAAAGCACCCCATTGTGAAAATTGCAATGGAAATACATTTTGATTGAGCTTCCCTAAACAGCAAAGGGGACATCGTGTCCGAGGAGGCAGTTGATAAACTCATCTACTTGTTTATCACCGCGTACACCGCGTATACAAGGAGATAAAGCCTAGAAAAAGTGAACAAGCGTCAGTCCCATCGACGCACAAAAAGTAAAGTCTTGTTTAACTTGCAAAATTAATGGGCTGTTATCCTTATTCGTCCGTCGGGTGCCAATGAAAGTGGGCACCAACTAAGTGGGCAGTGCACTGGTAATAAACTCATTGGAAGGATTATTGGTAGACAAGGAGCGATCAGCTGACAGTTCCATTACGTGGCAGAGGCTAGCTAATACTTATATACCGTTGAGTCCAGTCGATGCAGATACGCGGCCCGGTGGTCCCTCGTGTATTGGAAAGTCTTTGATCGATAAAGTTGTAACTTTAATTACTAAACTGGAACCGAGGCTTGCTTTAAAAGGCACCGCGCCACGCGTCGAGGACCTCCACAGAATCCGACTTCTTGCAGGCTGTGGCAAAAATAACTACAAGTCCTTCAGCTTTATACCTACACATTCACAATTTTTATTGCATTTAAATCTCCTGTATATTATATCTCCGATTACTGTATAAAGAGGCGTGGATTATTCTCAATTTGTTCTGTCCAGCTTATAATATTCTTTTTTGTGGACAGTAGCCAGCCAACTCGCTAACATGGCTTCAATAAATATAAATCGGTGATATTTATTTGCACACTATATTAAATGCGTCTAGCAAAGTTCAGAATATCAGAAAATCTTTTATTTTCTAAATACGAACATTGCCATTTGATTACATTATGATTAATTGGTTGTATGCGTCCATCCTTTAGTTGAATTTGCTTTGAATTCCTTTGTCTATTTTTTTATGTGTAATTATATTGAACTTAAACTCAAATAATTCAAACGCGACCCAGTCAAGAAATTACCAAAGGAGAACTTTAAAAACGCCAATTATAATACTGACATTCATAACTTTCTAGATGATAAGGAAGGGTCAAATAGAGAAATGCTTATACATATAAACAGATGCCGGAGCTAATATTATAGACGATTGTTTGCCAAGAGAAGTGTTTGGCACAAGCCATATTGTAGGCGCAGGAGCACCTTGCCAACATGTGTGTGCAATCCTTTCGCATCTGCCGATTTTGCACTGATTTTTATATGAATAATATGACGAATTATGTCTGAGCTTTTATTTGAGATGGCACCTTTCCGGATGTGCATCGGCAGCGGATGTTGGCTTCTCTATGTCGGTTATGTATTGCGAAATACGATGACAAACATTTATCGCAATTCATATGTAGGGTACTCATATTATTACGTACCATATAAATGTTTGTATTAAATACGTTAGTATCAGTTTCGTATATTGTTAACCGCTAAACCAGCAAAGTTTTTTTTACAACATAAAGGTCTGCATTACGCCAAAAACCGCAAATCCGAACCCACATTAAGACGTCAGTAGTGACATACCTATCGATCCTCCACGGGGCACGTCTTTAATAAAGTTATACGCATGACAGTGCGCACAGAATAGCGCATTGTTGTGCAATACTGCGTGCCCCATTGACATATTAGCTTTTTAGTGGCCTCTTCAGCCATTGTGTACACATGTTTACAGTAAACCCACACGTGGACGATCTTAAATTTCCTTTAGCATATTTTTTTCTCAAACCTTTTCGGAATTCTCGCTGTGTGTTCCGAAAATTGAATTAGAAAGTTTTTAATGTGATATTAAATGTTATAAACAGCCATTATCTGATCCCCACGATCCGCGGCGCGTCCCGCAGAGAGGCGCAAATTTAAATTCAATTAAGAAACTATAACCGTAAATACTTATACTCAAGCTTAGAGCTAGTTAGAGCTGCTTCATAGCAACAGCTTAATTATTATTTTAACGGAATATTAAAACTCTTAACATAACTCATTGTTTAAGGACTGTCATTAGAGGCAAACCGCGGCATCACGGCGTTTAGAGCTATTAAGAGGGTCGTTTAAGTGAGGTTATTTCACTAAAAGTATTCATTTGTTTCGTTGGAGTGGCAACGTTGAAATATTACACCAATCCTCCCGCCCTGCCCAACTATAACGGTTTTACGTCCCTATGATAGGCTCTAAGTGATTTGAAGACCGTTTTTATTTTAAACAATATATTAAATCATATAAATTATTTATTCAATAAAACTATGAAATAAAAATTAAACTATGAATTTTAGTGTCAATAAAAGTTTTCTTACTTATTTCACATTTATGGCAAACTTGAAGCAGTCAACAACTCGGCTCTTTATTTTTAGATGCCAATTATGTTCGTTCACATTATCTCGTTGCAAACCGTGGAGTTTGACTTTTATAGGGCCTCTACAATCCCCGAAGGTTCGTGGAGCTGTAAGTAGCCTAACATGGCGATATTTTTCTTTGCCAATGATGAAATGACACGAAATGTTCGCGAGTTATTGCCGAGGCAACGCCTCACGCACGACTGAAATTGCTAGGCCACTGTAACTTGCGCCGGACCCGCCTACGCACTAAAAATCTTTACGATTATTACAATAATTACATGTATCCCGCAATACCATTGACAGAATGAAGATTTAAATCACTGTGCAGTAATTAAAAACAAATACGAAATATTTCCAACAGTATGTACTTCCTTTCAGTGTCGTTATCTCCTTCTATAATGTCACTAGCATGGAGGTCACAGTTAAAGTCGATCGTAAACCAAATGGGTAATTAAACGTAATCAAATTAAATGCGCGCGCAACAAATTAAATGCATGTATTAACAAACAAGAGACCAATAAAACGTAATCAGGAGATAAATAAGAAAAATAACAACCATCACTTACGGACCACCAGTGCTGAGGAATAATTCAAACTAATGAAAACACGCGTATGTCATCGGCTAAAGATACCGATGCTCATTACCTAATTGATCGTAACGCGTTATTAATTCAAATCATATGAACTTATCATTACATATTCAAGAGCAGCCTCGGGGTGGTCCTCAAACAACCGAAAATCCTTCTCTAAAATGAAGCATTAAAAATCGCTATCGTTAAGGTCAGCGTGTCTACTGTTACAGTAGGAGAGTTATAATCAATGATGCACCGTGAAAATTTATGACTAATTTGTTATGATTTTTTAGTCCGAAGTTTAGTGTGAGAAAAAACGTGGGAGTGGAAAAATAAGATAAAATATAACTGAGCTATTCTGAGACCAACGTTTATATTCCGTTTCAGATAAAAAGTTTCAGTCTAGCTGCATAGTGCCTAATTTAAGTACCTCACTAACAAGAGTACCTACCTACTACTTACGCACAAAATTTACGTATTGTTATTAGCTGAGGCTAACAAATGATAATTATAGTAATGAAAACCCCACTTACGCCGTCAACTACAGGTATTCAAATAAATTTTGAAGCTACTTACAGGCCTCAATTAGGTACAGGTATACACCGTATTAATTTTGAAAAACTATATGCAGAGAGGAAAATAATAGCACCTCATTTACTCTAACCAATAATTAGAATTAGTAATAAATAACTCATACTTAAATTAAAGTAAGCATAATATACACGTAAGCGGAAATATTTCTCAGGATCATTAAACATTAAAGCTGTCCTCTCTTTTAATTCATCAATACCAGCAAAAAATATTGTCACGTCAACTGAATGAAAGATTTAATTAAATTCGTATAAGTATGACTGTGTAATGCGTACGGTTTCTTTAATGGCCAGGAAAACTTACAGACGTGAATGAATTCGCAATAACCAACACATTTTGTTCTCCGAAATAAAGAGTAAGATCTTCAAAAGTACAACAAAAAAAAACATATTTCCACAGTGTTTGTAGGGAACAAAGATTTTTCATCTAATATCCTTATTTTCATCCATGAGGCGAGGAAAAACTTTGGCTAAATTAGAAGTGAATAAGTTTTATCACCCCTGAAAGATTTCCTAGTAACTACAACGCCAAATTTTCGCTAAAAAACAATATTTTATTGAGTACTTGAGTAAGTCAGTAAGTTTAATAAAGAAGAGCAATAAGAATCATAACAATGCATAGGTGCCCGACCCCACGTCACCCGACATATGACACTTTATGCTCTCTACATTTTTTACCAGCTCTTCATAAAGACGTTAAATGCTCTTAAGAGACATTTAATACTCTATTAAAATAACACTGGGACCGTGTTATAAAGGATCTCAACCGGGAATATATCTCAATTTAAGTTTGAAGATTACGTTTTTAATAATTCCACAGTGTGTTAAATATCAGGTTTTATTAAAATTAGAGCTTGGATTTGTTAAACGATTCTCATAGCGTTTGTGACTATAGACTTTTATTAACAAACATTTCGTGAAAAAACTTCGTTACACTCTTGATAATTGCTTTAATTTCGTAGCTGCTATTATGTTTTACTTTAATAACTAATCCAATTTCATTAATAAGATGTTTCTCCTTCGGCTTCGTTACGTTAAAACTCAATAACAACTTTATTGGTTTAACCAAACAAAGCGTTATTAAGTTGTCAAAATTCACACTCTCCCGTTGTTTTCACACCAATTAAATGAGCACTTGATACCGATACTAACAATCTTGTTAATCTCTTGTATCCACCAATCATCTCTTATTGGTTTTCGTGTGAACAATTTTGGAACACTACATCGTTCGACTAAAAATGACGGGGTTAAATTGCAAGGTAACAAACTGAACAAGAAAAGGCATCAACGCGAACAGTACCTACACGTACTCATCAACGAGTATGGTTAAGATATACGGGAGCAAAGAAAAACCCTTAGTTGGAATTTATATAACAAAGTTAACAACGAACTAATGACTCATTTGTAGTTTCAGCTATTGACTAATGAATTTTAATTCTTGACTTAAACATGAATACTGAATAAACAACAACCTCTTCCAAGGAACAAAATTCTTACAATTCCAACATTGATCGAAGCCTTCATTTTAAATTTCAAAATAAAATTAACAGTCGAAAACCAGAAACTAATTAGTGAGACCAGAAAGTGCCCCTTTGATTTCTTGAACTTTTTGTAGCGAAAATACAAATAATAATTTAATATTCGTTGCTTTAACTACCCTTGGTTTAAAACCGCCAATTACGGTACCTCAGACATAAATCAAGGCAGTATTTGTTCAGATCTTAATTAAAATGCTCCTGGATGCATTTGTCTGGGATACAATCTGAACTAATTACCTTTGTATTCAAATAAGTACTCCCGTATAGGGGAACGAAAAAAAGGTTGTAGCTGTATCGCACGAACATCCATTTGCTCGCGGTATGCGTAAGTGAAAGTAATATGTAATTACCTCTAAAGGATCTGAGGTATCATTTACTTTAATTGCTTTGATGATTGCATCATTCCCGAATTGATTACTTTTGTTACCATTCTTAAGTTGTAATGAAATCTTAACCAGTTCATCAGTTTCATCATTATTATTTAAGAATTTTACAGCTTGATTTAGTCAATCAATCTGCCTAGCCTTTTCCCAACTATGTTGGGGTCGGCTTCCAGTCTAACCGGATGCAGCTGAATACCAGTATTTTACATGGAGCGACTGCCTATCTGACCTCCACAACCCAGTTACTGGGTAATACGATACCCCTTGGTAAGACTGGTTGTCAGACTTTTGGGCTTCTGACGACCCGTAACGACTGTCAAAGATCTACGAATAACAGCCGGGACCAACGGCTTAACGTGCTTTCCGAGGCACGGAGGAATCTCGGTATGTAAAGATGGTCAGCTTGATTTAGTACTTGACCAAATTGAGGGCATTTATTAAAATATTCTGTTACAGTTTACAGTTTTTACTATAAGTTTATCTAGCTAATCGTTCCGATTTATTTAAATGGCATTCAATAATGATCCTTCTTGCTTAGCTTACTTGTAAAAAATAGGTCAACTAGTTTCAGTATTAGTCTAAAAGTGTTTACTTTCACATAGTTTCTCACAGAATAACTATAGATATTATTGAAGACCAACGCTCAGAGTGACGATGCGCTCAGAGTGACGATGATGAATCAGAGCAGCGAAATGAAAGTGATTGAATGACACTTGTATTGAATGAATGGGATGTGTATGCACGAGCCGTCTCAGCTTGCTAGTCACTTGTCTCAGTCACCTACTACAATACATTTCCATCAAATAGCACAAGTCAATCAAATAGGGCTGGGAGATAGGCTACTGATATATGTATGTGTCTGTATTTGGCATGATATTTAAAGGACAATAAAACACTCAGATATCACATAAGTACACAATTAAACATCACATACTCGTATATACGGGATGAAATTTAAAACATTTTCCAAATCGAAATGGGAGATTGTACTCATTATTATGAACAACTTTTACTATGAGACCAAACCTGAAATCGCGAAAAAAAATCAGCTGTTCAGTACATTTATCTACATCAAAATGTACTGAACAGCTGATTTTTTCCTTCCTTTTGATCTCCCATATCGATTTGGAACATGTTTTAAATTTCATCCCGTATATAATGATAAAAAATAAACTGTATCATTTGTTCCAAAGGTAGTAAGAATCTGAATCTATGAAACTGTACCCTAAGTATGTGTTAGTAATAAGTACCTGAAAAATTCCTGTAAGTTACTTTTTTTAAATTGAAGGAACAAAATTAAATGGAAGTAGAAAAAGCTTGGGTTAAAACTTCGATTCTGTGTACCCGAATACAAACCGGCCTCAAAGAAATGTATAAAGGATAAAACAACAGATTCGTTTAACTAAAATACAGGGATTTTATCGACAGCAGTTAGCTTTAGGCTATTTGAATAGCAAATGATGTATCCATTTCGGGTGCGATCATCTCTGCGATATCCGATACTAAATTAATACTCTTTTACTTCGATAAACAAACAGATATTTGCATATCTCGATGATGCATTTAGTTGATTTCTTCTGATATGAAAATAGTCAATGGTTTTGATACTTTTACCTGAGCGGCATGAATGTGTGGAAGATTATTAAGAAAGTTTTGCATATTGTGGTTTTTAAAAATATAATTTACAATTCTTGCTAGCTGGCTTCTTATTAGCAATTTTTTAAATATTACATTATTTTTATTATTGGTTGGTTAGTCTGTAAGCCTTCTTTAAAATAAATAAATAATAATAATAATATAATTCTTAAACTAAAATCGAATAATTGACACAACCCCTTAGTAGGGTTTCGGGGGTTCTATCACTACACTGTTATTTTTAACACTTGATACTATTTATTTGTAAACGTTATCTTAAGTATAGATAAACATCAAAGGGTTTATAGGGGCCAAATCTGTGCTGCTTTGTAAGTAAAAGTTTCTGACCAAAGTACCAAAACCTGTTTGTCGTTGTAGCTATCGTTTAATCCGGTGTTTATTTGTTTTGCCAAAAACAAGCGAGTTGCCAGGATAAGTAATAGCTTAATATCACGTTGCGTCGGCGGAGGTGGCTGGATTCTCGGCTCCAAGCCGCTTCGGAGGCCCGCTTAGCAAATGTATGTTATTAGCAAAACCGAGGCTTTAACAAACAACTGTCTGTAACAATAGCCCCATGCAACACCTACGAAGTTTACATCGCGCGCCTGGGAACAAGGATCCTTAAAAATCAAGTACAATTATTTTCAACAAGAAATTAACACCACCTTTTAATATCTCCATCTTCCTTGTTTATCTGACTGTACATTAACAATATCAGCAAAACGTTTGAACTAATTTAACTTACATATTCTTATTTGCATTGCATTAAATAAAGTTTCATCTAGATACACCATCAGCAAAACGAAATAAAGGCACAAGTGTCTCTACTTACTGCCATAAAGTGTATAACCACTTAATATTAACCACAGACTTTAAGTGATCTCACAGTCAAAATGTTAAAAGATAAAAATGTAATAAAATAAAAACTGATGACAGATTTAAAATTAGATAAATATCTCGTACTTTTTCAGTTGCTTCTTTTACACTTTTGAAGTAATCACAACGAGAGATCGACGAAAATTATAAATATTACTTTTATGCTAATTTAATATTATAGTCTTGCGTACGCCGCCATCATTGCCTTTATTTAGTAACATCATTAACACGGTCGTGGAGTACCGACATCCGCTGAAAATTCAATATAAAGCGCTGCAGCAGGTAATGAAAGCGCCTGAGAAGTATGCAAACATGAGAGACGAAATTCAAAATGCCGTCTGGCGCTGAATTCAACCTTATTATTAAACACTATTCATATTATGAAAATAGTTTGAGCTTATTTCAAACATAGTTTTAGTATGTAGAATTTTTATAGTGCCAAATTTTACCACAATATTCTGGCAAATCTTTACATTCTTCACATTCATCAACAACAACGTATAATAAACGTTTAGCTGCAATCTTTACCACAATATAAGTTGCGCTGAAAGGCCACCCATCTAGCGCCCCACGCGGCGTCCACCGCCACTGTGACGGATCCCGGCTACGCCCCTCATTTGTTATACAAATTTTATACTACCCTCCGAGCTAAACTACTAAAAGCCCTCAAAGTCGCTTAATATTGCTTAGGAGCTGCAAGTCTGCGACTAATGCGAAATCAGAATCTGAGCTTTTTGATTCAGGAGATTACATTTTCTGTGGTTTGAGATATTGGTAATGGAAACATTCAGAACCGTTTGAATTTTAGGTTGCTTGGGCACTAAAGGAAAAGCATTTTTGAATAGCAAAGATTCCCAACCAACTTTAGCTTCAAAGTCTAATAATCTTGAGTAACACACAAGGTGCTGTTCAGTTCAGAATATTGCTCTCACGAATATGAAAGCAATATTAAATCGAATCGTTTCTATACGACTGCAAGTGCAAACAGTAAAACAACTACCGATCCGTACGCCACAGCCTATGTTATAATCCGATGAAGGCCGTGAAGAAATTTCATTAAATTCTCTATCACCCGAGGACAATGCAATTGTACGGGGGCAATCGAGATTGAGACGACAGGAGCGTATTGCACACCAGGCCCCAGGCTGGTGGTGGTACCGCTTCTTGATTAAATAAACCTTCAAGAGAACGTCACGCCGCCGGCCCACGTGTCAGTCTTCGGCATATCGCACGGGCTACATACTCGCGTGTCATTCACTCGCTCGCCATTATTTACCAACCACGCATTATTGTTTTTCCATTACTCACAATAGCACCTACCGCTTTAAAATCTCCGTTGTAACTGTCTGCACCTGTTCCTACTCTTTTTGTTTTATGACATATATCACGGTTCTTATTCTGAATTCCTGACCCAGTTATGTTAATGTGCAACAATGAGATTACGACATTTTTATTCATCGTTTCAATTTTATTGGGTCCTTAAATTGAGTAATTTCAGATTTCGTTATCAATGTTATAAATAATACCAATAGCTATTTGTTCTTTATGAAGATTATGCGCATGAGTGATATTTATTTAAGTAAACTAACGATGCGTACTTTTTGCGGGACATCTTCAGGAGATTCTATTAATATTCATTGCATCAGGCAAGTTGTTTGTATTTTTGCCTTATAGGAGAAATGGTCCAAGTTGCAACCTTGGGGCACTCGCGGCGGTTCGCAGCAATTTGTTAAGATGTAGCAGCTATTTGTCTACAAGAAACAACATTTATCACTGGCGTGTGCAGTAAAGTTGGATGCTTCGTCTACTAGTCTCAATTTATGATACTATTGTGGAATACCTAACTCGCCAGTGTTTTATTTAATATGTTATTTTAAATATCCCAGTTAATACGATACAAAGACAGTGATAAACACAAGAGTGCAAAAATGAAAGTATCTCCACAGACTACAGACTCTAATGAATTGTAGATTATGTTGTAGATAAAAATACCGTTAGTGATGTAATGATTTTGATAAACTTGTAGGTACCTGCTAAATATATAATTATGTAAATTAAAGAATTCAATAATTATGTGCATTGACGTCAATAACATTGAATACGTAATTTAAATATGTTAGAATTTCAAATAAAATTACGAAAGACCACATTTCGTTCCGCCCAAAATTATAACTTAATAAAATGTAACGTGTGCCGTAACTCATGAGTGATAAAAGGAGCTATGACAGGCGCATGCTCCTCCATGCTGTATGTGTGGAATCTATTGAACACGCCTCGCCGACACACCGACACACAATAATTTATGTTGTATTATTTTGATAGCACTTTAATTATCATACAGGATCCGGGAGTAGTTAATTTTGTGAATTGAAGGTTCTTCTGATAATAAAAAAATATTAACTCACCTTAGTTTATTACACTAGTAGACAACAACCTAGACTTTTGCCATCTGCAAAATATAGGTGTAAAACCTGTATTTTGCATATGGCAAAAGTCTAGGTTTAGGGTATTATAGCAGTGTCATAGTCGATTGGTTTATTAGAGACTCAAATGTATTTGTACAAAAATGAATACCACAATCACGCTGCCAATATGCATAAATCAATAATCCAACAATGACCTCGGTACGGTAAAGCAACTTACATAAGTCAGTTGGTTCTCTGGAAGCAAACTAATAAATTCAAAGGATTGACTCGGCGGTGTGGTGAGAACTCGTCCATTTACAGAAGCCGCCATATTACAGGAGTATAAATCTAAGCGAAGTCATCCGAGTGTCGTCGGACGCCCCGCTCACCTCGTGAATGGACCGATATGAAGGATGGCCCAGGCTTGGGTCCAAGCCCCCGGACCTCGCGACGCCGCATCTCACCCACCGCCTTAAACGGGACGTTTTGACAACCGCCGATATGTGAATTGAAATATGAAAGCCGCTGATACGAGTGACTCGAGTATTGATGTCAGAAAATAAAATAAACATATTTAAGTACGTTCAATTCTCCGATAATATGAGTGGGATAAGTGATTCAAAATATTATTTACAAAATGTTGTAGACGACATCCAACGTGGTCAAATAAAAGTTTAAGAAGAAGAAAGGTTACACGTTACATCCGAGGACCCTTGTGTAAATGTAAAAGATCCAGACTTATTATAAATAAATTCATCACTCTTTAATCATTTTCTTCTGAGGAGTCGACGTCAATTTGGCGGCTCTGAGCTCGAATTCAAAGCTGATGAAAAAACACAATGGGATTATGCAGGCCTAATGGTCCACCGAACATGGGCATTAATCTCGTCATACAATATTGATGTTTCCACAATTTATTGCCGGTGCTTAGAAGAATCACAAAGTCAAATCGGCTTATTAATGTGTGAAGAAACTCACCTCCTCTGGAAACCATTCTCATGTGACATATTTTTATGAAACCCACGGGGGCTCGTTAGCAAAATATTTCGTTTTCATCCGCAGAATACAATTGAATGTGAAACTCAAAAACATAAGTCATCATTTTAATAATCTTATCTATATATGAATGCTTATTCGTTTTCGGGAGCGGAAAAAAGTTACTATTCTCAAACACACAAACAAACAAACGCACTTCTAAAGTTAAAAAATACTTTTAATATAAATGAGGACTTGAGTTTTAAGAGGCGGTTCCATTGTAGAAGACTCAGAGTTGACTTTAATCTGCTTAAAATCAGGAGACATTCGCTTCCAAAGCACGTTTCGTGATTGAATAAGATTTAATCTGTTTCCCCGTACGAACAGAAATCCCCGTCTCCCTCAATGAATCCTTAATCGTTGAATAATTTACTATAGCATGCTTGTTCTTAGTTGTGAGTACTTTGACTATAGAGATAAATCAATCAAATATTTAATTCTCACATTTGCCGTATGGGAACATAAATTATCATTTGCTTTTATGGCAACTTCAGTATTTTATATAAGCGTCTCTTCATTATAGGATCTCTTTACCAGATCTCAGATTATGCAGTTTCATTGACGTAATTTAAAATACTAAGGTGGAGAAGCAAGCTCTGCATGAATTTGATAATAGCATAGCAGTAGGTACGTTGGGTAATCTTGAACTGTTTATAGGTTTGACATTGGGAGGCAGGTGTTAAAAAAAGTATTTTGTAGGTAAATACACGTAGCTTTTACCATCGCTAACCTCGATAGTAATTAACTGTGAATTATGACTTAATTAAAAGCTCATTACCTTTCACGGCTCTAATTTCTCTTTTTGTCTTTGAGTAAGCAATAAATAAAGCAATAATTTCATACTGCCCCGATGTTATTCCTTCGGCGGTACCATTTAGGGGCGTAACGTTTTATTGTAATGCAAATCTGTGCTTTTTCCCAGTAATAAAAGTATTTAGATGGCAACACGTGACGACAGGCGCTGCGGGCAACACCGGGACGCAAATTATGGCAATCTTGACACCTACGAGGCGCTAACTGGGGTGCACCCTGCAATTTTCTCGACGTGCAACACTGAAGCTCCGGTACGTACGGTCGTTCGCTGCCGGCGCGGGCGGCGGTATGCGGGCACTGATTTGCTTTAATTTACGCCCATGTATTTCTAACACGCGTTTTATTATTGTTTTGAACTCAAATTAGATGAGAAATATAGTTTTCCGGTGCGTATATTGGAGCGGAACTGTATGAGTCGATTAGAGATAATTCTTCCTTTATTGCGTACTGATGCGTACGTGGAAGTTGCTTAATTTCCATTGATTTTCGTTACGATTAAGTTCCCAGTATTACGGCAACTTTGATAGTTGTTTTATGTCATATACAGGGTATAAGTGTAAACAGTGGAAATCTTTTAAGGTATCATTTTACTAATCATTATGAACAACTTTTACTATGGGACCAAATCTGAAATCGCGAAAAAAAATCAGCTGTGTAAATGTGCATAAATGTACTGAACAGCTGATTTTTTTTCGATTGAGTAAAATGACCCCTTAAAAGATTGCCACTATTTACACTTACACCCTGTATTTGATTGTATCACGTTCATTTATGTACTTATCTTCAAGTTTCTTCAGCATTTTTTTTTTTTTTTTTGAGGGTGGGAAATCATCAAATAACTTCTCCCGCTCTGGGTGGAGCGGAAGGGCGTGTCAGACTTTTACTGACTAAAACCCACCCGTGTTCCTTCAGTTGCCTATGCCAGGGCCGCGGTAACCTCTTCAGACAACCCGCGACCCCAGCGGCTTCAGCATTAATCTGTGCTTCAACTCCATTTAGGCCATATTAAAGCTTACTTATGTAAATAATAACTCTGTCTAACCAAACATCTGGATAACTTCAAGTTGAAGCAACAAGCTTTTAGAACCTGAAAGTGCGTAACATTATCTGATACACAAGACTTCCTTCTGCAGGTTGTAGAACAAAAGGCGAGAGATAAGATCTAAAGTTCAAAGGCGTGTGGCGAGTAGCTGCCGAACGCAACCGTGTGTAATACAGTCCACCGTAGCGCTCCCAGCTCCCACGTACCGTCTACCGACCGGACGGACGGACGCCGGACGCTCGAGAAACAATAGCCGCCCGGACAAAACGAAACCGATCGATTTTAAAATCACAACCGCAATCTTTGCGCGGTGTAATCTTGCAAATATTTATTATATGTCAAAACAATATGCCGAAATGGAACGCTTATTGCGGTTTTTACAAATGTGTCTGGTTTGCTGCAAGCGCTCGTTAGCGTGAGGTACGACGCATTGTGGGGGTACAATGGAGGGCGGGCCGCGCCCGCGGCGCCTGCGCAGCGCGGGAAATCGCTGCCCAAGTGTTCCACATTTAAATCAATGACAGACCCGGTGAACTATCCGCTCACGCAACAAGACACGTCTGCATCTCTCTTCTTAATACGTTAGGGCATATCTTTAAACAAAACGTCAATAAACGCGTCTTCAGTTATGAGCTCCTTTAGTATCACACATTACCGAAGCAAGAATGTGCTATCAAAACTGACTGTGACTAAAAAATATTAAGAATTTTAATATTTATTTTTGTTATCGTATAATTTGACAAAAAATCGGACTTATAGTCTTTAATGTTTTAATTTGGTTCACTTTTTTACGATTCTCCAATGCAAAAATATAAATTCAATGAGCCAACATATTTTTATAAGCGCATCGCCGCCCGTGAAGCACTTCGAAACGATTTACAAAAAGTAATTAAAGTTAAATTCGCTGCTCGGTCCAAATTCCCTAAAAATATCGTTTTTATATGGATCGCAATTCATTATTTCAAATATATTTATTTTATATCCGCAGGTATATTTTATTTTAAGTCACGTATCCGTAAATTACACTGTTATTAAATATCCTTTGGGACATACGTATGATGCTCATTTTTAGGAACAATCTTAAATTAAAATCAAAAGTAAGAAGGGACTTAATCAATTTCTTAATCCTTCGTCTGCTTTAAAATATCACGAAACTTTTGTAATTACATAATCTATAAAATAAATCAGCAAAAAAATTAAAAACAGCGAGCTTAAGGAACCTTTCCGTTTAAGTACAATACCCGTCACTCATACACTCAGTCAATGCATCCACTTATCCTATATTGTCTTCAGAGCTCCTGTAACCGGTTCCATAACTTATTAAGCCTTCTATAAATAAATAATATCATAACATCCCGAAAGTCCCGTTGTTTCCAATAGCGTTTACGGCGCGTGGCGGTCGTGAGCAAACGCGCGCTGCCACAGTTTTACGACAAAATAATATTCTTTAATTATAATGGAGCGTCGTGAAGTAAAAAGGCGGCGCACGCGACATCTGTATTAAATTTTAATGGAATAACAGTTGCACCTGCGTGCAGTCGGGTTTGCGCGAGAGTCGATCACTACGCTCCGATCCCAAGAATCTGCTAAGTGTATCTAATTAAAAATTAATTACTTCTGCCTTTTCAAACACCGACGAGAATTCTTATAACGATGCTCGAGATTTGAAGAAGCTGTGCTTCAACTTTTTATTTGAGCAGCAGTTTTCTTCAATGAAAAGGGAAATTGAATGGGTTTATTCAGTAGCCATGACCTGCGATCTGCAAAAAACAATAGAAATCCGAGGGTCTATTTAATAATCATACTAGGGCCACTTTTAGCTAGTGAGCTTCGGCCAATTTTCGTCAATACAATAAAAGTACACGTATTCAGCGGTGTTGAAGTGTTTAATTGACATGATAAGCTTGGCATTTCTTCCAGAAAGAATTCTGCAGCAGCTTTACTGAAAACTTTCACCCCACGCCACTGTTATTTAGCTAATTTAATATACCGTAACGAACATGTTGACTACATATCCAAACATTTACAACGGAACGAATCTTTGCAGGCGGTAGCGTCACAATATTTATGACATGCACTGCACTTAATAATTAATGTCAATCATGAGGCTTCTCATTAAACGCGTAACACACTTACAAAAAAGTTCATTCTCATTACAGTTTCCTTGTCTGGTAAAAGCTCTTGTTCCTTTTTACCTTATTTAGGTAAGAGTATGTATCTCCAAGGGAAATAAATGATCCTGCTATGATACAGGTTTTTCACACATGCCTGAGAACTAGTTTTCAATTGAAAAGAAAAACTGGTTATCCATTTTCATCAATAAACCAAAGGTGTGCAGTTAACTGTACCATACCACTTGATGTGACAAAGAGTTTAATCGCAAACACAAGCAGCGATTCATAAAGAGTACATAACCAGCCTATAATTTGCCCACTACTGGGACTGGAAGTGGGCTATAATCTATCACGCGGGCCCAGTTCGGGTTGGTATAGATGTCACATACCCAGTGGCGTAACTACAGGGTGGCAAGTCGGCAAAATGCCACGGGCTCCCAGCCGGAAGGGGCCCCCTTGTCAGAGGAGAATCCCACCTCCCAACATTTATTATTACACATTTAGTAAAAAAAAACGATGAATTTGCCACGGGCCTCGAACAGTATAGTTACGCCACTGCACATATCTTACATATATCGAATTACAGACCGATATCCTTGGCTACTGTGATTGCTAAGGTGTTGGACGGTCTGCTTGACAAGGAACTTGACAAATGGGTAACTTTACATGACGCACAGTTTGGGTTTCGGCCTGGACTTTCCACTGAAAGCGCTATGCTCTGTCTAAAGCAGACGGTCCAATATTATAAGGATAGAAGTACTCCGGTCTATGCCTGCTTCCTTGATCTCTCAAAGGCATTTGACCTTGTGTCATATGATGTCCTGTGGGATAAGCTCAAGGGAGCGGGTGTACCACCTGAGTTGACGGGTTTGTTCCAGTACTGGTACTCTAACCAGTTAAATCAAGTTCGTTGGGGTGGCGTTCTATCTGAAGCGTACAGGTTGGAGTGCGGGGTGAGACAGGGGGGGTTGACCTCACCTAAGCTCTTCAACCTGTATGTAAACGAGTTAATCGTTGAGCTCAGCAGCAGACCAGTTGGGTGCAAAATAGGTGGTGCTAGCGTCAATAATTTGAGCTACGCTGATGACATGGTGCTGCTGGGTCCAACGGCTGGCTCAATCAGGGAGATGCTGAATGTCTGTGAAAGGTATGTGGCAACCCATGGCCTGCTATATAATGTCATTATGAGTGAATACTTGATCTTTGCGGTTCCCGGGAAACGTCTAAATTACGAACCCTCAATATCCCTCAAGGGACGAGCACTTAAAAGAGTTGCCCAATTTAAATACTTGGGACACTATGTCACCGAGGATCTCAAGGATCAGGTAGATCTCCAGGCGAACATCAACCACTGCGCCGCCGCTCAGGATCTGTTGATCCAGAGCATGGCGCAGTGGTCGATTAACATCGCCGTGGTCGCTGAGCCGTACTTTGTCCCGCCCAGTGATTACTGGGTGGAGGACCTGAGCGGCTCAGTGACCCTCATTTCGTCGGCCGCCGCCGGTACCCTGTCCCTTGAAGCCGTCAAGAAGGGACAGGGTTGCGTCGCAGCACGGTTCGGGGGGATTGTCGTGGTGGGGACATACTTCTCCCCGAGCCGAACTCTCGCCGAGTTCCACAACTCCCTTGCGGAGTTGAAAAACGTCGTCGTCGGGTTTCGTTCCCTTCCCGTGCTTGTCCTCGGGGACTTCAACGCCAAGAATGTGGCTTGGGGTTCCCGGTGTACGGACACACGGGGCAGGATGGTGGAGGACTGGGCTCTGGAGACAGGCCTGGTCGTCCTAAACCGGGGTTCTGTCCCCACGTGTGTGCGGATGCGGGGCGAGTCGGTGGTGGACATCTCGTTCGCCAGCCCCGCTCTGTTGCCGCACGTGGTTGACTGGCGCGTCATGGAGGGGGTGGAGACCTATTCCGATCACCGGTACATCCGGTTTGACGTCTCCGCCCATACCTCGAGCGCGCCGGTCCGACAGGCCCCGAGTGGTCCGCGGTGGGCGCTGAAGAAGCTGGACCGGGAGCTCCTCCTGGAAGCCTCGATCGTGCAGGCCTGGGTGTCACCACCGGACAGGCCTGCCGACATCAACGACGAGGCGGAGTGGTTCCGGGAGGCCATGTCCGAAGTGTGCGACGTGGCAATGCCCCGGGTCCAGCCCAGTCGCGCCTTTCGCCAGGTGTATTGGTGGTCGCCGGAGCTGACGGCTCTGCGCGAGGCGTGCGTCGCCGCGCGACGCCTGTACACCAGGCACCGCAGGCTCCGTATCCGCCCTCCGGATACGGAAGCCATTCAGGCGGAGCTGTACGAGGGGTACAGAGCGGCGAAGACCGCCCTCCGAGCGGAGATCTTGCGGTCCAGGGATCTGGGCCGCGAGGAGTCGCTGGAGACTCTGAACAGAGACCCATGGGGGCGCCCCTACAAGTTGGTGCGGGAGAAACTCCGCCCATGGGCGCCCCTCTGACGCAGAGTCTCCGGCCCGAGCTCGTGGAGGACGTGGTGAGCGCTCTGTTCCCTTCGCGAGGGGAACATACTCCCCCGCCTATGGCTCCGCCTCATGCGGTGCCCGCTGCGGACCACGACACCGACGACGACGTTGATGCTCCGGAAGTGACCGAGGTAGAGTTGAGAGCGGCGGTACGTAGGCTCAGTGCCAAAAATACCGCCCCAGGACCCGACGGCTTACCTGGAAGAGCCTGGGTTCTGGCCTTTGGGGCTCTCGGGCCTCGACTAGGGGGGCTCCTAAGCGCATGCTTGGAGAGGGGCCAGTTCCCACTTCGCTGGAAGACGGGGAAACTGGTCCTCATTAAGAAGCCGGGGCGCCCTGCGGACTCTCCGTCCGCTTACCGGCCCATCGTGCTGCTCGACGAGGTGGGCAAGCTCTTTGAAAGAGTAATTGCAGACCGCCTCGTCGGGTGGCTGGTGCAGGAGGGGCCGGATTTGGCGGAGACCCAGTTTGGTTTCCGCAAGGGGCGCTCTACGGTGGACGCCATCATGCGCGTGCGAGCCCTCACGACGGGGGATGCAGTGGCCCGGGGTGGGGTCGTCTTGGCGGTGTCCCTAGACATCGCCAACGCCTTTAATACCCTGCCCTGGAGTTGCATCAGGGAGGCATTGCGGTATCACCGGATGCCGACCTACCTCTGTCGAGTGGTCGAGGCCTATCTGACGGACAGGGCCGTCATCTACCCCGGTCATCAGGGAGAGTGGAACCGGCGAGAGATGTCGTGCGGTGTCCCACAGGGATCGGTCTTGGGGCCGCATTTGTGGGACATCGGCTACGACTGGGTGCTGCGCGCCGACCTCCCTGGCGGCGTCAGCGTAGTATGTTACGCTGACGACACGCTGGTCCTGGCGCAAGGGAGGTCGCACCAGGCGGCGGCGGACTTAGCGACACGCGGGGTTGCGATAGTCGTGGAGAGGATCCGGCAGTTGGGACTCGAGGTGGCCTTGCACAAGTCCGAGGCCATGTGTTTTCATGGTCCTCGGAATGCGCCACCGTCGGGTTCCGAAATAACGGTGGGAGGGGTTCACATCGGAGTCGGGTCGACGATGAAGTACCTGGGACTCGTCCTCGACAGCCGGTGGAACTTCGTGGAGCACTTCCGACGTTTGGCTCCCAGACTGGCACGGGCTGGGGCTGCCTTGAGGCGGCTCCTGCCCAATCTGGGGGGTCCAAACGCCTCCTGCCGGAGGCTCTACGCGGGGGTCGTGCGGTCCATGGCCCTTTACGGAGCACCGGTGTGGGCGCGTTCCCTAAGGCTGGGACCAGCCGGCAGGTTGAACGCGTCCCAGAGGGTCATGGCCATCCGGCTAGTCCGGGGATACCGCACGGTCTCCCGGGAGGCGGCGAGCCTCCTTGCCGGATTGCCGCCGTGGGATCTGGAGGCAAAGGTCCTCGCGCACGTGTGGGAGTGGCGCGAGGAGGCGAAGCGCCGGGGCGTAACTCCGCTGCCGCGAGAAATCACGGTACAGCGGACAGAGCTCCGGCGGGATCTCATGGCGGCATGGAGATCGCCACTGTCGCAGCCCAGCGCTGGGCACGCCACAATAGCGGCGATAAGTCCCCTCTTTGAGGAGTGGTTAGAGAGGCGCCACGGCGTCCTCACCTTCCGCCTGACGCAGGTCCTCACCGGACACGGTTGTTTCGGGAGGTTCCTGTTTCGCATAAGGCGGGAGGAAACGCCCGGGTGTTTCCATTGTGTAGATCGCCCGGAGGACACGGTGGAGCATACAGTGGAGGTCTGCCCGGCTTGGGCAGAGCACCGCCGTGTTCTCACGGAGGCGATCGGCGGCGGCGATCTCTCGCGTCCGAGCCTGGTCCAGGCCATGGTGCGGAGCGAGACTGCATGGGAGGCCGTCACCTCCTTCTGCGAAGCAGTGATGCTCGCGAAGGAGGAGGCGGAACGCGTGAGGGAGAGGCAGCCTCACGCCCTCAGTCGCCGCAGGAGACGCCCTGGGCGGCGGGAATCGCGGGGCGATTTCCGGCCACCGTAGGCGCGGGCCTGCGGACGGTGAGCAGCGGGTAGCTCGCCGTCCGGTAAGGACCAGGCCCGAGTCGACGGCGCGTCGTGTTCCACGCGCGCCTCAAAGAGATGTCAGCAAGTGACGGGGCCCAATAGGGCCGACGCCGCTGGGGTCGCGGGTTGTCTGAAAGGGTTACCGCGGCCCTGGCATAGGCAACTGAAGGAACACGGGTGGGTTTTAGTCAGTAAAAGTCTGACACGCCCTCCCGCTCCACCCAGAGCGGGAGAAGTTATTTGATGATTTCCCACCCTCAAAAAAAAAAAAAAAAAAAAAAAAAAAAAAAAAAAAAAAAAAAAAAGGATCAGGTAGATGTGGATCGTGAGCGCAGGGCACTAGCAGCCAGATGCAACATGTTGGCTCACAGATTCGCTCGTTGTAGTAACGAAGTTAAAATAGCTCTGTTTAAAGCTTATTTTCAAGGGTTCTACACGGGCAGTTTGTGGGTCAACTGTACGCGGAAGGCTCTAGATGCTCTGCGTGTGCAATATAATAATGGATTCAGGGTGCTGTTGCGGTTGCCCCGGTTCTGCAGCGCGTCTAGCATGTTTGCTGTAGCACGGACTGACGACTTTTATGCCGTTATGAGGAAGAAGACCGCATCCTTAATAAGCAGAATCAGGGCTAGCAGCAACAGCATTTTAAAAACCCTAGCTGAACAGCACGATGCACCGCTACTCAGACACTCTGTCCGATTGCTCGTGCGGCAGGGGTGAGCAATAATGTGCCTACACTTTGTCAAAAATTTACTAACCCTTAGTTGATAAGTTTCTTTTATTTATATTTTTTGTACTAACCAGTGGACCAGTTGTTGTCAAATTAAATAAATATATAATAATAATAAAAAATAATATCTTTAAATTTTTGGTTCTAGGAAGGACATCCTCACGATGTTTTCTTTCACCATTTTGAGAGCAGGTGGTGATAAAAATATTTACACAAAGTAAAGCGCCTGCCTGGGTTCGAACTCACGACCTACAATTAACTCGTAAGTCGGGGCCCTTACCACTGGGCCACCACTGCTCTATTTATAAGGAGTGGTGACTCAGAAAGCAGTTAATTAAAGCTAAGTGAAAGTAAAACACAGTGTGTACAAAAGCTGCAGCTGCCTCTTAAGATTTCAGAGACGAAATAATCACGTATTCTATGAAATTAAATAAAATTGTTTATTCTATAAATAGGATAATCGAATCACTTTTAAACTTCATATTAAAAAAAATAAGCTACATGGAGTTGACATTTCCTATCTGACTGACTACCCCTGAGAAGAAATGGTGAAACAAACTAAGGGGTTAAAGTCTCTTTTAAAGTCCAGACATAATCTTGGTCAGATCATGTGAGGACCATGTAGATCCATGTCTGAAACGGTATTTTGGGGAAAGAACCGTACAAATTTGAGTGGACCTGTCCAGTCAGTTTTCAACAATCGTGTTCTCAGGACATGAGGAGCTCAACAACTCGGCGAACAATACCAATGGCAAATGGCAGACCATCATTAAATCTAAAACAGAAAAAAAAAATGACCCACATGGTGCTCACATTAACAATAATTAAAGAAAAGTGTAAGGGTTGAAGATCGTTCTTCAACAAGGAAAATTGCACGCACAAATTCACCACAAAGTAAATACAAATGCGTCTTTGTCCTTATTGCACGTCCGCTGTTTATATACCTAGAACCTGATTGCATGGTAGTACATAAAGACAACTTAGAAAACGCAGGAGTCACAAACCACTTTAGGTACTTAACCTGTGTACTTAACTGCGCAATTAATAACACAGCTGAGGTAGGTACTGGTCATTATAACCGCCTCGGGTCCATTCTAGTTACCGTCACTTTGTATAAATTATATAAAAATAAGCACGACTAGAAAGGGATGGGTATATGGTGATTGGTGTAGATAGGAAAGTGACGGTCGAGGTGGCAAGGGCAGGTGTCACGGGACATCTGCTGGCCCACAGACAGGCACGTGGCTCAACCCTATAAACCGACCTCTACGACTTCCAGCCATAGGAAAAAGTTAAGATCCTGTAATAATTAAGACCTTTTGCATTTTTACTTACTGGAGTTTTTCTAATTTGATTTAGAGAAGCCAAAATTTACAAAAACAGCAGTTCTTTTAGGAATTTAACTACCCTATAAAACTACCCTACGAGGATTATTTTTTTAAGCAAACAAACGCCCTTTATTTATTTAGTTGCACTTTAATACCTACAAGCCTCATCGACAAAAAGATTATATTAAAATTTTCATAGTTTTCAGGATTTCTGAAATATTTTTTGCTATAATATAAGGGGTTAAAGTATGAAATTGCCGATTTGTACTGAAAAATTGAAATTAGTTTTTTTTTTAATTTAACAAATTTAATCAAAATAATTACCATTATTATCTATACATTGCTGCCATCTAATAGGAAGGTCATTTATGCCTTTGCGATAGAACTCTCGCATAGAATTTCAGTTCCTGTAGAGTTTCCACCATCTCTTTCAATTCATTGTTATTCACCCGTGTGGGCGGTCTTCCACGTGTTCGTTCTTCAAATCAAAGTTTCCATCATGAAAGCTTTTAAACCAAAATCTCACGGTGCGTTCATTAGCAGTCCCCTCTCCAAACGCAACATTAATATTGCGAGCTGTGTTAGTTCCGCGTCGGAACTCGTATTCAAAAATAACTCGAATTTTCGAAGTATCCGTCTTTCTTGTCTAAGCTGAATAAAAAAACAACTGAAAGTCGATAATCGAATGTTGCACATTTTTTAAAAGAAGAACTTCATAAGTACCGTGTGAAAAAAGTTTCACTCAAAAATGTCAATTCGAAGTACCTAATACAATAAAACGGCAATTTCATACTTTAACCCCTATTACTAAAGCTCGGTTTACACGGTGCAAGTTTCTGGAACGTTCAAGAGCAATAATCGCATGCCATAAAGCGCGTTCAATTTTATTGCCATTCAAAAATTACAAGCAAGTGTTTACACGCGTGCGATTCGATAAAATGGCATACAATAATTTAATGCAAATTTTGCCATTCAATAAAATTGCATGCGACTTGCACCAAGGCAATAAAATTGCAAGGCAATGCAATGCATGCAAGTTTTGCCTCGTCTAAATGCAGAGTTGCACGTCCTTGTACAATTGTTCGAAAGTATTACCTCTAAATTGTCTTGTTTCGTTCGCTCATGTTTGAATGATAGAAAAATTTCACGTTAGAATTTAATGTCTGTTTACACCTGTTTGAACGGCAACTAAAGTGCCCTTATCGTGCAACAATATTGTACGTGTTGTTTAAACGGTGCGGAGGAGCTCGTGGCTAAATAATGACAGCCGTACAGGTGGAGCCATCAGGTTAAGTTACGCTTTCCGGGGTTGGTTCGTGGATGGGTGACCATCATTACATACCAAGACTCCTAGATGCCTAGGAAAGCACGTTAAGCCGTTGGTCCCGGCTGTTATTCGTGGATCTTTGACAGTCGTTACGGGTCGTCAGAAGCCCGAAAGTCTGACAACCAAGGGGATATCGTATTACCCAGTAATTTGGTTATGGAGGTCAGATAGGCACTCGCTCCAATAAAATACTGGTATTCAGCTGCATCCGGTTAGACTGGAAGCCGACCCCAACATAGTTGGTAAAATGCTAGGCAGATTGATTGTTTAGACGGTGCCAGTTAATTGCCCTTCAATTTTACGGTATGCCACAGGCAATAAACTTGCACCGTGTAAATGGAGCTTAATTCAATAAATAACATTAACTTGATCAACAAAAAATAGAGTTGACCCCAAACTAATTTCGAATAATTTGATGAAAAAGAGTTCAACGCGTTGGCAGAATTTATACATTGTTTTTTATAAAGAGTTTTTTTCTATTAAAGATTTTTATTGTGAGTTTAAAATCTCAAAATGAAAATAAAGTTATAAATTAATATTAAGTACCTACTTTTACACGTCTTTGTGAAGTTTGTTGCCTATTTAGTTTTTTTTTTTTTTTGAAATGTATATCCGTGGGCACTGCAATACTCGTAAAACGTTTACAGGTAAAGTATATTATTGTATTTCTAAGGAAGTGAAAAACTAAAAAGCAATAAATAATTTTTCACAAAATGTTAGTTGTAACTGTCTGAGGAAAAGTTTATGGCATGCTTACTAGTATTACGATATTATCAATTTAAAAAAAACTGGTTATGTGCGTGTCGGACCACGCACAATGAAGGGATCCGTAGTTGAAAAGAATTTATCCCAAAGGTAAACTTAACATTGAGTTGAAAAACATGTTCTCCCATACATTGATATACGTCACGGACAATTCTCTAACTGCATATTTAAGTCAGTATTCGCAAAAAACGATTCTTAAACATAATATCACGCCTTGTTTCCCTGAAGGTTTGGAGAAGTCCCGAAGGAAGGGCAAAGGTGTCTACCTATATACACCCACATTTTGCCAGAAAAAAAAACGTGATGTGATAAAACTACAAATAATCAATTTTCGGACTTTTTCCTTTACTTGTGCTGTGAAACCTTACTTCTTGCCAAATTTCATGATTCTAGGTCAACGAGAAGTACCCTATAGGTTTTGAACTACTTGCGAGTACCAAAATATGTCGCATAAATGACCGTATTTTTTTTATTGAGTTGACTTAGAAGCTTGTTTTTTTAGAACTCCGAGGGACTTACGTATTTGATATTATTTTCAACTTGAGACCTCCACGCGTTCCTGAGAAAAAGGCTCTTGACAGACAGACAGACGGACAACTAAGTGATCCTATAAGGGTTCCGTTTTTTTCTTTTGAGGCACGGAACCCTAAAAAAACAATATAAAGATAATGGAATAATGGAATTATGATAGAATGACAATCACTAAATATACAAACTATATATATATATAAACTGAAGTTTATAGCAACTTACCATCATCTGAGTGCCATCAAATAGTAGGTACCTAATTCAAATAACTACAGTTAGCCCAGACTTACATAGAACGAAAAAAATATTACTTACGGTAGCCGTAAGGTGATCAAAGTAATTTTATGACTCCCACCCATTTCTTGTACAGTTTACCATATCCTCAAAGACATCGCATAATATTATGCAAGTCCCATATAATTTAAAAAGACAAAATTTATAAGAATGTCCGTCATTACGGAGTTATAATCATTACTCAGATAAACGACCAAGATGTTTGCAGTATAACATGGTCGCCTTACGTGGTATAAGAAATAAACAGAAGATTGTTGAAATAGATTGATTGTTCCACCAGAGTAAGCCGTAAAGTGCTCAAAACAGAAACCAAAAACGATGACTGTGAAAACACTTCAAGTACGATCTGAAACCCTGAAAAGATAATTAAGAGAGCTTTTATATAAATATAAATAAGTGCAAAATAGTGCAGATATTCTTAAATTATAGACATTAAAAGTACAGTAAACGGAATATGAAATCCCATCATATGTGAACCCATTAAAATAACTGGGACCGGCTGAAACTCGATCCACCTTTACTTTTTGCTACCGAATGGTAGTCGCGTCTTCGACAAAACTTAGATGTTATCAACATAAAGTAATATTATCCTGCCTCTTGTCTTTATTCCTGTACTCATGATAAGGAAAAGTGTATGATTATACTTCGACGCATTGTAATGTGCATTGATCTTTATTCATTAAGGAATTTATTTTATGAAAAGTTATGTCCCGTTTGGTACAAGAACAGGAAGAAAACTTCCCAGGATTCATTCACCCATTGCTGGATAATATGTCTTTTCATTAGACTACACTACCGAGAGCTTTCAGTGTTAATTAGGTTATAGGTGGTTTTCAGTGTCTGAACTATTCGTACCCACTAACTTAGACAGGAATACTGTTCTGCTCAGGAAAACATGGGGTTTCTAAATAGCAATTTGAACTTAAACTTAAAAAAACTGGCCTTCATTGTTCGTGTCGGACCGCGCACAATGAAGGGTTCCGGGCCGTAGTTGAAAATAATTTATCCCTAAAACAAACTTAACATTGTAGTTGAAAAACGTAGTCTCCCATACATTGATATAAGTTACGGTCAGTTCTCCAACTGCCTATTTAAGACAAGTTTGTAATCGCAAAAAAACATCACAAAACAAGTTATGAAACTACAAATGAATGATTTTCGGACTTTTTTCTTTAAGTACTTGTTCTGTGAGACTTTGCTTCTTGTTAAATTTCATGATTCTAGGTCACCTACCCTACCCTACTCTACCCTAGGAAGTATCCTATAGGTATTTTTAACCGACTTCCAAAAAAAGGAGGAGGTTATTAATTCGGATGTTTAAACTTTTTTTCTTGCGAGTATCAAAATATGTCGCATTAATGGCCGTATTTTTTTTGTGCGTTGACTTAGAAGCTTGATTTGTTTAGAGCTCTAATTAAAGGACCATAGACCTAAGTATTTGACATTCATTTCAACTTGATGCCTCCACGCGGTCCTGAGAAAAAGGATCTTGACAGACTGATAGACAGACAGGCAGACAGACAAGGAAGTGATTCTATAAGGGTTCCGTTTTTTACCTTTTGAGGTATGGAACCCAAAAAATATTATCGACAATTTTCACTTACAATACATTACGTCATGATAATTGAGTTACCTACCTACCAACATCACTGGTTCTTCATAACTTTGTCACAACATTCAAGCAATAAGAATTGGAATAGAGATAGCATTGATTGCACTCTATTATAAAGTGGTTAAAATCTAATTGAACAATTGGAATATATAACTAATTAAGGAAATAATATTATATATATTTACTGAATTAACTGCTTAAATAAATTAAATAATAAAAGGAAAAATAGTATTTCATGAAATCAAAATACATTTATAAGTAAATAAATAATAAGCGCCCAAAATAAGCGCTCTTCCTCCTCTCTCCTACTATGCTGTGCCCGACAGGGTCCATAATTGTGACATTATTTTTAAGCTTACCAACTGTTATTATAACATTATGGAACGCAATAAAGAATTGAGAATTGAGAATTAATTTAAATGCATGTAACCCTGCAAAGCATAAACAAGACTCGTTGAAAACGGATGGCTATGAAAAATTCATGTGATTTATTAGGAATAAGATTATGGTAGGTAACAAAATACATCACTGCGGGGTATAGGTAAGAAAGAATTAGTACAAAATACGCCATAAGTCCAACTTAAGCGTATTTGTGGTTTTTTGTAGCTTAATATGGGAATGGATAATAGGACCTAGGACATAAACAACAACAATAATTGCTGTAGCTTCTAGTCTTGCAGATATCTTTGCTGCAATAAATATATCCAGTTTAATTGAAGTCAAGTAAGATAGTAAAGTACGGTATGAAATAAGTTTGGCAGAAGTCTACGATAATCAATAAAACTGCATAAAACAATTTATTATTTGTGTTAAATAACCGAATCCACGAAAATTTTACTTGAAACACATAAAAGTGAAGGACAATAACTAGAAAGGTGTTTACCACGATAATATCAGGCGTTTCCACTACGTAGGCGTTCACGCCTTCTACTTTTAACCTAGCAACATATCTTCCAAAAACGCTTGCTATTTGCATTCTGTCAGTAAAAAAATGAACATTAGCTGCAGTAAAATGACACTTCTACTGTCATTTCGCTATCAAATGGTAACATTTTTAACGAAATGACAGTTAAGAAGAGTCATTTTACTGCAGCTTACTAGCGGAGTGTGCGCGGGGAGGGTACGCACCGCTTGTTTGTTTGTTTACATTAGTCTAACGACACTCTTGTCGCTTTGTTAGATCATGCGCAGTTTTAAAAACTTTATCAGTAAATCATAATTGATAGCATCACTGTTACAAGTTATTTAAACTCTATTGTTAGTGTTATTTTATTATTACAAAAAAATATTTAAGTAATGCTAAATATTTAGTGGATTTACCCAAAAAGGAGGAATATTCAATGGGGATTGTTAATAAAAATAGTGAGATACCAATAAAAATAACACTTCTTTAACACTATGACATCCCATAATACCTACACTACGCTAACATTAGTTAGACGTGTGTAATATGTAAAAAAATATTGAGGAATTGCGTTTATAAACGGCTAACCTGCGCTAAATCAAAAAATATAAATAATCAAGGAAAAATAAATATAGGATATTACAATGAATTAATTAACGACTAAGGGTACCAAATTTCAAATAAATAATTATCTTAATTATTAAAAAAGTTACCACGTTTTTCCCTATAAAAGCCTCTACTGTAAAGTACACTTTTATGAGTTAGCTTAGTATAAATTGTTGGTATTGAAATGGTTTACTAGGAACGACAAAATCTACGACTATCAACAAATGCCATCAGTAAAGTCTGAAATCGATTGGTGCAAAAAACGACACAAGCTACGCCTAACCCTGCATCCAAACCCACTAGTTACCATACTATTAAACCCGACAGCGCAGCGGTGGTAAAAAGGATGAAGAGGAACCACCTTCTATAAGCGGGAGGCGCAGCACTGGCTGCTCCCCCCCTGGCTGGAGGCTTTGAGCTCGCTTAAGAGGAAAGGCGGGTGGCCAGACTTTTGAAAATTAGGTATTTTAAGAAGGTATTGCTGTCGCTCTGCGAGCGCTCCGCCCTCGAATTCGTGCGATAAGGACAACTGCAGATCCGACTAAATAGCCTATGTAAAAAGTCACATTTCGAGGTTTGGCTCTCGCCTATTTCCTCCTCCAATATTGGACCAATTTAAAAGATATTTCATAAACTGAATAAGAAGGATATATACTATGCCCCTATGTTTTTCTTTTTTCGTTAATAGTTGTCAAATTGGTACACTAGGCGTCTGTTGACAGCGGTCTGAATAGGCAATTTTGAGCATTTTTGGAGGGTTCTAGTTCTTATAAAAATAATATATCATCAAAAAGGAAAACATAGGGGCATACAAGTAACTAATATTTATATTTCTTTAAAAAATCATTGCTTTATGGTCATTAACCAGAAAGAAAACAGTCGAGAGCGTTTGTATCTTTTTGTATGGAGAAAAGAGCACCCACGTTTCCTCTTAAGGCACCCACAGGAAAGTCCGGTTAAGCAGTCTCGACCCCAAGTGGCGAACTGCGAGATGCATACAAAAAAAAAAATGCCTGCTCCACCACACGCCATTTGACATGGAACGAATTCGCTTAGTCCGACGACCGATTGCAAATAGAATTAAAAGGAAAAAAAAACATCTAGACCCAAAACAAAGTCATAGTGTAATTAACGTACAAGTATTTGTTCCGAGTCTGGGTGTTTTTCTATCTATAATATGTATGTATTTACAAAAAAAAAATGTATATAAGTAGTTTATCAGCCATCTCGTTACCATAACACAAGCATTAGGTTGCTTAGCTTGGGACTAGATGGCGTTGTGTGAAATGCCAAGGATATTTATTTATTTTATTTATTTATTAAGAGTACTTTGTATTTGCATAAATAAATAAACACAAAAATAAAATGAAAAACACACTACTTAAATGTAAACAGCACTAATATTAGGGTTCCGTACCAAAATGGTAAAAAGGAACCCTTATGGTGAGACTCATTCAGTCTGTCTGTCTGTCACAGCTGGATATCTCAAGAACTACTATTGCTATCAGTTTGAAATTTGGAACATTTTTAGAAGATGTTTAGTATACCCAACTATTTTGCAAATAAGAAAGAAATAAAAATATTTCAATTTTTTTTTGCAACAGGGACTGAAAGGGGGTTTTAAAAATTAAAAGTGGGTCTACTAGGGCATCTACTAGGTGTATCATATGAAAAAACGCTGTTTGCACATTCTCAAACTTTTTTTATTTGTTTTTTAGGCCGCACAGTTTTCGACTTTTGATGAAAAATGTAAAAAAAATACCTTTCCCCACACCCCTTATCTCTGAAGTTTGCATAGAGAAAAATCTGAAATTATTCTATGTGATAGAAGTTTATGTGAAGATTACAGGAAAAAAAAATATGTCTCTAAATAGCACACTTTTTCAGAAATCGGAACGGAACCCTCGGTGCGCGAGTCCGACTCGTTCTTGACCGTTTATTTTTATGAACCTACTGTAAGTACAATAAACACTAGACTAGGTACATATCTCAGTTACCTTACCTTATAACTCTAAAATATTTTCTATGATAGCATGCGAAGTATTATTTATTATAGTATTGACAGAAATTTATCGATATTTACACTCGCGTATTTAGATGGGCACTAAAAATCAACTATCGAGATCAAAATGCTGGACGGCCACAATGGCTATGTCTATTTTTAGACAAGTGTTTTAATAGATTCTGATAGTAGGGTGACCATGAAGAGTATTAGAGGAGTGTCATTCGAAATTATTATTGATAAGTACACCTATTACAATAGCTATAATAAAATTGGTCTCTTGCAAAATATATTTATATTAGATAAAAAAATGTATATAATCTAAGTAGTTTATCTGCCATCTCGTTACCATAACACAAGCATTAAGTTCTTTAGCTTGGGACTAGATGGCGTTGTGTGAAATGTCCAAGGATATTTATTAATTTATTTATTTATATGAGTGCAAATAATTATTCAGTTAACTGAATCTATGGTGCTGGCTATGAGCCTCTACAGATCTATCTCTATCTCTATATTTAGCCTCTATAGCTTGAACCTGTTTTTGCAACATATTTGTTACACGGTGTTTACGTAGGTACCTACAATTGGACAAAATATATTAGGTAGGTACTTTACTAAATAATCTTTTAGTTGAATCACCAGGCAAGTAGACACGTCAACCAGTAAAAATGTGCAAACACTGTAAAAACAAAACTGGTCAAGTGCGTGTCGGACACGCACGATGAAGGGTTCCGTAGTTGAGAATTTATCCCAAAAACAAAGTTAATATTGTAATCCCAAAAAAAAAATTTTTATGTGATAAAATTATAAATTATCAATTTTCGGACTTTTTCCTATTACTTCTGCTGTGAGACCTTGCTACTTGTCAAATTTCATCAACGGGAAGTACCCTACCTAGGTTTTGATTTACTGGCGAGTATCAAAATATGTCGCAAAAATGACCGTATTTTTTAATGCGCTGACTTAGAATTTTGATTTTTTTAGAACTCCAAGGGACCATAGGCTTACGTATTTGATATCAATTTCAACTGGATACCTCCCCGCATTCCTGAGAAAAAGGGTCTTGACAGACTGACAGACAGACAGACAGACGGACAACGGAGTGATCCTATAAGGGTTCCGTTTTTTCCTTTTGAGGTACGGAACCCTAAAAAATAGTAACACAATCAAATTATTCAAATTGGCTTTTACCTTGGCCAGAGGCTAAACATTGCCATAGGTACAACGTGGCAATGCCGCCAGTCTCTTGGCTACATTACCAGTCGACAGCGATGCGGATGAATTTTTCGACGCCATGTTTTAGTTTGTGAATAGTTTTAGTTATGTTAGGATATAATTTTGTTATTTTTAGGTTCTGTTGAAATTGATCTGAATCCAAAAAATACTTAACAGAATCAAACACGTGGTCACCACATTCCTAGGCACGCGACACCAGGGTCCAAGACTGGAAACATTGACGAGTTTCCTAAATAGGAGTCCACCTCACACAAGAATGCTGAACTTAATATAAAAGGAACCGCAAAAACGTTGCTACATTAGCATGATACTATGACTTGGCAATTAATATGGGCCTATTAACTAACTCTTGAACTTGAACTTAGAATACTTGATACGTTGGTATGCTAAACACGTTTCTAGAAAACTGTTATTACTATAGTGTTTGCATATTTGAAGTTTTTTTTGTTTGTGAGTTATTGTAATTGACTGTAAAATTATGCCGTGGATTGAACTCTGTTTGCTGTTGGCAATGACTAACATAGATAATTATGCAAATCGCAATGTTATTTTTTTTCATTTAGAAAGCTAAGTTGACGAAGGTGACAATAACGTAATATCAATTAAAGGTTTATGACTTAAGCTGTTTGCTCAACAGGGAAGTAATCTCTCATTCAATAGGTATAAAGTTTTGAATATCTGATACTTACAACCAACGAATTAAGAATGATATTCTTAATTCGTTGCTTACAACACATAAATGCACATATTATGATAAACACTAATTAAGTAGGTAGGTACATACTTACAGATTTAGAAATATATGTACAATTTACCGAGGTGGTACCAGTATACAATACTAGCACTTCCCCGCGACTTCATCCGTGTGTATTTCGTACGTTCCCTATTTTTTTTAAACTCAATCCACCCCTTTAAAAAGTAGTTCTTGAAAATTAATCTTTCGATCTTTATTATGTATTTAGATTGGTATTTAGACCAAGTTTCAAGATTTTAAATCAAAGGAATAAGATTTTTCATATAAATTGTATCCTCTCTTTTGACCCCCAAAGTGGAGTATTTTTGAAAAGTATTTTGTGACGTTTTCATTATCTCACTTGTATGCTATTTAAAATACCAATTTTCAAGTTAATCAAGTGACGTAGTAAAATCTTCCCCTGTAAAAACTACGTCTTTTCACCCCGTCAGGGGCAGATTTTCAAAAACCCTGATAGGTACACGTTATTAAATGCTTTATGGTTGGTCTTTAGTATAAATTAAAAGAATGTCTTAATTTACTTAAAATTTCTTTCTTTGTATTCGTGCCAAGTTTCAAGTTTATTAACTCAAGAAATAAGATCTTTCATACAAACAAAATCCCTCCTTTTCACACCCTTGGCCCCTTACGGCATTTCATACAAACTTTCAAGTCCTTTTTTTATAGAAATGAATGAACCGATTTTAATGAAACTTCAGGAACAGGATACCTACATAGGTCTAAAAAGTTAGTTACGAATATTTTGGAACTGTCTTATTTAAAAAAAGATAATTGAAAATCTCTGTTTCTATGGAATATTTAAAATCGGTCGAATGTAGCTGCAACACTATTTTTCGAAAATGTTCTTAACTAACTTTTTAGACCTATGTATCTGCTTATGTGTATGAAGTTTCATTAAAATCGGTTCATTCATTTCGATAAAAAAGGACTTGAAAGTTTGTATGAAATACCGAAGGGGGCAAACTTGATGATAGTTTCGATTATTATCAAAGCTTACCACTCAATTTATTATATTCTGTTATATCCCGAGGTTCATAATATAAACAAAAACAGTTCACCATGTTACTCGAGCAGCAACAACAAAACAATATAACTACCTACTTGCCGTAAATGCAGACGTACCTTGCACTTGTAAAGGTCTCATTGTATTTATTATCACAGAGCAATGTCTTCTTCTTTACACCAGCAGTAAGTAGGTACATACCTACAAGTGTTTGTAGTTTTGCAATAATGTTATGTACATTTATTTCTCTGGGCATTGTATTCTGAGAAGGGAGCGATGGAATGCGTGTATCAAATGTTCATTTGCCATGACAGTATGACAGAGACTGGCCAGCAAAATGTAGGTACCACTACCACCGCCACCATACGATTTTCTAAACACTAAATTATTTAAAAATAGAATAGCTGCTATGTTCATTAATTTCGAAACAGAATAATTTTGATAAAAAAATACCTATCCATTCAAAAGGTACAGAGCCCACACTTAGTTCCTCAACCCGATTGTATTAATTGCACGGACATTAAAGCATCGAACATAAAATGGTGATACCATTATACGACTATAATATTAATAAAACATGATAAAGGTGGAGTTGTCGTTTGTTTGATTGCAACAAACACCGAAATATCCAATTTCCCGCTACAGTGGTAAATCTTGATTTTATTAATCCCAATTTACCATTTTACATTATTACCCGCACGTTGAAACAAGGGTAATAAACACGCATATCAATTACCTATGCAGCTAATAAAATATTGATTTTTCTCTAATTTAAATACTGAATAAACAAACCATATAAGCTAGATAAATCTTTTATAACTCCTAATCAGGAAATCTGCTACCGAAGAAGATATATATTGTCATCATGCAAATTCAGAAGGAGCGAACAGTTTAATTATTAGTTAAAGCAATTTATGTTATCTTCTCATCCTGATCTTTATCGCGAGATCACAGCGCGAATAATAAAGATAGATGGATAAATAATTCATAGTTTAGATTTTAGCACTCATTAATAAACCATGCCAATATCTCACATAGATCGTTATCAGCATCTATTGGATTTGCTTATCTTAAATACATCAATATATTTTGTGTTCATCAGATATCGCTGGAGATTGTAACATGATTTATTATATTTTTAATTGGAAAGATCCGTAGACGACATTTAACTTTAAAATTTCTGGACAATAAAATCGTAACAATGGTTATCGGCGATCGAGATAAGCGACTTCCGTTGATCCGTCAGATGAAGTTTATATGTTCGTTTTAATTTTATTGCTAATCGAATTTTAGTCTTTGCATCGACTACAACACCAATTTGTTCATATACTTTTTATGTAGCTTTAAAGCCAAAGGTCGAAATACACACGTAATACGACTGTATTACTACCAAATTTGGCTTTGCTAGTCACCCGAGAGGAGAGCTCACCAAAGGAAAGAAAATTAGTCTTGACTGTGAAGAGGATTAGCTATACAGGGTTATTTTTAATTGGCTAGCTAACCATGATTTAAGATAAAAAAAGAATTAATTTTATAATTTTTTGTGGGGTCATCGACCGCAGTTATTGCCATGTAGTCACTTTAAATATCAGTTTAAAAATACTGTTTTTTTTTTGTGTAAATGAATTCGCAGCCATCATACGGCTACCTCTAAACACGATAAAACATAAGAAAACTCTTTTTCTCTATTTATACATCAAGTAACAACACTTATAGTGGCCATTGATCTCCAAAAAAAAAACATCAAATCTTCAAACCCTTCGTACCTGCGGAGTTTAGCTAGCCAATTTAAAATAAACCTGCAATGTTACGTCAACCAAAAAAATGTGTGTCAAAAAGTCCCATTCATAAATCATTATTATTATTTCCTCTCCCGTCAAGTAAAAATTTACAATTATCACCACTAACTTCCTCAAGCTCATTGCCAGCTCCATCATTAAACTTGAAATTATTTCAAAGAAAACATTATTTTCATTAAGTTTTTCAATCATCGACTGACGGTCCCAATTTCTAAGGTTTGATTAAATCGAATGAGCACAAAACAGAAGTATTCGTTGATTAGAAAGCAGATGTTCGACGTAATGAGCGTCATTTTAGACGCAGATATTTATATAAATGTTGACTTATTTAAGTTCGAAAGAACTCAAATACCTATAAGAAGACACAATTACTAATCGAGGGCTATGCTACCTTACATTAACACTTAAGTTACTTTAATCCTATATTGTTAAATAAGCAATATTTGTATAAATATATACAGGTTGTAAGTATAAACAGTGGCAATATTTTAAGGTATCATTGTACTCATCATTATGAACAACTTTTACTATGGGACTAAACCTGAAATTTCGAAAAAAAATCAGCTGTTCAGTACATTTACATTCGTATAATTCGTCAAAATGTAGGGAACAGCTGATTTTTTTGTCGCGATTTCAGGTTTGTATAGGTATAATTATGTATTTGTAATCACGTTCTCGAAAACGGCTCTGACGATTTCGATGAAAATTACAATACAGGATTTTACGGGTTATGGGACATCTCGCCCACGCAAAAACTGGGCTGCGGGCCAGATGTTCCCTTACGGGGGCGAAAAATCGGTCTAGCTATGTCTCATATCTGAGTGAATTTGTTTCCTCTATTTTAACCCAAACAGAGCTCGGTCGACAAGGTATATATAGGTACTGTTAATATGAAACAGAGTTTAGATTGAAAAGAATTTTCTCTATTCGTTAGACCTAGAATGCTGCAGATATCTCACCGTGAAAACTTAGGTGAAGTGAGCTTAAAGTGAGCTGTCATTACTGACAGTCCCTAGCATCAGATTGAATGACAGTTCATTTTAAGCTCACTTCACCCAAGTTTTCACGGTGAATGTTATATAGAATAGACCGGCTGGATAGTTCGTTATCATGTCAACTGTTGCTCACCGCAGACGAAAGCTTTTACCATAGAATTCTACTTATATTTTTCTAGACCGTCGGTTCATTTGTTCGGAGACCGAACAAGGCTATGCCTGATCGTGGTCTCCCACATCTTCAAAGATGATCTTCCAAAGACAGGTTTTTGCTGACGCAGGCAAGTTACATATTGAGTTGTAGTCTAGTTTTTAATGGATACTTTCTACCGCAGGAACTAATATGTCATGCATCGGTCGAATTAAATGATTTTTGATAAAGATTATTTTTACAAAAAGGCAAATAACCACTGATATGATAGAATTGAATGAAAGATGAACGACATGGTCCGTCCATATAGTCTCCATAATATTTATGTGAAGTCTTTCTAATTGTAGGTTTTAAATTTTATTGCATACGTGCATAAATGCATATCAATCAGGCATGATGAATTACAACACAAATAATTATGTAAATTATCATTCAACTTTTCCGTTACTTAACGCTAAGTAGGTAAAGTACCTATATGAAATCAAAGCTGCAATCGTCACTTTGGGTCGAAATCGTCGTCTTCCGCGTGAACAAAGTTAATCGTTCACTGTAATAAGCATTAGATTACCGTCTGACCAATTCCACTGACCAATTCCAATTTCTGTGAAAACCACATACATTTCCTGCATTCAAACACACGTCTGCGAATGTAAAACATGTATAATGCATCTAATTTGCCTAATTGACGTTATATATCACGCTGAACGAATTAACTAGATTATTCAGGTTTCTGTTGGGGCTGTATTAATGTCTGATATCAAAACAGACTTATTAGAAAGGCTTAGATATTTTCATTCATACTTATCGTCATTGAAAAGTCAGAAAGATTCAAGAAAAATATGAACATGAATGCCGTCGAGTTATATTTATAATTAGAGTTTTAAGACAGCTACCGCACCAATATATTAAACTAGCTTTTGCCTGCGGCTTCGCCCGCGTGGAGGTCGGAAATTATCCCACGGAAACGTACTACCGAGATAAAAGTATCCTATATCCTAATCCAGGTCATGATCTACCCATGTGTCAAATTTCATCCAAATCCGTTCAGCCGTTTTAGTGTGTCAGCGTAAGAAACAAACAAATTCACATCATATAGTACTGTCGTGTTTCAACCATCATGTTTTAACCATTTCATAATTTAACTGACAGTTATATTATGAAATGGTTTAAACGGCTCATAAGCATTCAACTGAGAATATAACGGGTACTGTACGGGTCACTGTGATCCATCATGTTTAACTGTGTAACATGTAGGGCTGCAAAACTAGTGAACGTTCATCCACTTACATTACGTTTTAGTTTCGGTTCAATTATTGCATTTAAAAAAATATTGCCTACCACTACTTAGAATATCCTTAAAGGGTTCCGTCCCTACAACTCTAAAGAACGCACATAACAAGACGACATGAAGTGTTTCTTACGAAGATGAAAATATACCTATCCGTAGTTTACTTTGTGAAATGTGGCACATCTGGAATAATACAATCAGAATATATTTTGACTTCATGTCAACAACATAATCTTATCAACTCTAATTCACTATGACCACTTAAGGGCACGCTAGTCGCTCATTCTTCCATACAAACGTAGTTTGGTGATTAATCGTCTGTTTGACGGTGTAAGTTCAAAACTAAAACTTACTTAAATTTTTCTCGTCATTATCAAGGCTTGTATGGAAGCAGAATCGGAAAAAAATATTGGTTTGGAAGTTAGGAGCGTCGAAACTTCCATATTTCAACACTAATTTTAACGCATCTTTGGGCGTAAAGAAATAGCTCCCGTAGTATGAAAATGGCAAAATTCCCAAAGCCCAAAGGTATGTTCATGAAATTTTATGCACTCGTTTTCGTTATAAATCATGGTCTATTTCACTAAATACATAAAAACTAAATAAATACATACTAAATAAATAAACCAAAATAAATAAATAAAGTAACTAAATAGCATGCATATTAGCCACGCCACCAACGAGTTCGAGCCGCCGACTAGGAGCACCTTAACTATTCCTTATTACTTCGAAACCACGTCAATTCCTTGAGCTAATCACGACACATGCTAATAACGTATTCTCTATGACACAGTGTACGAAACCGCCTATATATAAAAAGTATACTGTGATGGGTTTCTACAAAATACGATATTGAGGTGATTTGCACGTGGTAAGATATAAGAGGGGAATCATACAGCATTGGGGCCCAGTCATGGGATATGTATACTCAAGAGATTTTTTTTTTCCTGAACCAATCATTAGGAAGCCTACCATAGAACATTCTAGAAACTATTTTTTTCCAGGGTTCTCACCTCGACGGTACCCTAACAATTGCAACGCGTTATCAGTTAGGATGCAACCACGCCTTTGTAAGGTGTGTAACGAAACCCGATCGCGATAACATGCACCTATTTGTATTACAGCATTTCGTGATCACACAGTATAATGCGTAACATCTCATTACCACTATCAGTAATAGGCGATAAATCAACCTCTATTTCGCTTTCGATTTCAAAGTTGTTGATGCTGAGCGATGTTCCGAATAGTTCCGAGACCATCCGAGACCATCAGAGTAGGTGTAGATGTGTGATATGGAATTCTAGTAGATAAAGACTGGTTTGGCTAATGACTGTGGCAGTTCATTGTGGCCATTTCTAGCAGACAGCGCGGCGGTGACTATAAAGTCAATAATAATAATATGTTCAATTCTCATTTATTTGTTGTCTGAAAAGATTTAGGTACCGAACAGCCTGTTAATCTATGTATATCTATAAAAGGAAGGCGTGACTGACTGATCTATCAACACACAGCTCAAACCACTGAACGGATTGGGCTGAAATTTCGTACACAGATAGCTATTATGACCTAGGCATCCGCTAAGAAGGGGTTTTTGGAAATTCGACCTTTAACGGGGTGAAAAGGGGGGATATTGTTTGTATGAAAAATCTTATTCCTTGAGTTAATAAACATGAAACTTGGCACGAATAATTATCTAAGTAAATTATGATTGTTGTGATTTTTTGTTTTTCTAAACTACCACCTAAAGGGGTATTGGGGGGCCTCAAAGTTTGTATGGAAAAAATTTAACGCGCAATCCGATTAACTCATAACTCAGTATTTATACTTAAAACCAAAAATAAAGAATAATGTGTATCAGAGTTTTTCGAAAATCTACCTATAACGTGGTGAAAAGGGGTAGTCAATTTCACAGGGGAGGATTTTACTGCGTGGCTTGATTAACTCGAAAATTGGTGTAAATAATCTTTGAGTCAAGCTATGGAAATGTCTCAAACAATTTTTTTAAATTCCACACCTGTGGGGCTGAAAAGGGAATACAATTTACATGAAAAATGTTATTCATTTGGTTTTAATTGACTTGAAACTTTGCACAAATATTTGCCTAAGTTTGTCATTAATAGTTTTTTAAAACTACCCCGGAGGGAGGGTTAGGGGGGAGGGGGAAGGGGAGGGGTGGTGATGAGGGTGAGGAGGAGGATGATGGACGGAGGGGGAAAGGGGCAGGACTTGGTGAGGAGAGGAGGAAGACGTGGTGAGGGAAGAGGGGAGGGGAGGGGTTGGTGAGCCGTAGGTGGAGGAGAGGGGGAGAGGGAGAAGACGGGGTGGTGAGGGAGAGAGAGGGAAGGCGGAGTGGTGAAGGGGGTGTGAGAGTGTGTGAGAGGGGGAGGGAGAGGTAGCGGAAGGGGATGTGGTGAAGGAACGAGCTAATCTCTGGAACTACCCTACCAGTCGGATTTTAAAAATTCTTTTTGCATTGATGATAGCCCAAATCTTATAGAAGGCATATTTAACATCACTCTAGGACCCTTAGGTGCAGAGCAAAAAGAAAAAAGTCAGAAAGAACGCTAAGTGAAAACGAAGTAATAGCGCGGTTAGGCAATGCGATGCGATGGAGTGGGCAAAAAAGAAATTTCACGCGGACGAAGTCGCGGGCAGAAGCTAGTATATCTATATAAATAAAAAGAGAAGTCCTGACTGACTGATTGACTGACTCATCAACGCCCACCCCAAACCCTTGGACCTAGAAAGCTGAAATTTTGCACAGAGATCCCCTTTATAATGTAGACAAGGAATAAGGAAGGAATTCCTGGTAGTACGTTCCTGTGGGATATTTTCCGACATCCACGCGGGCGAAGCCGCGGGCAAAAGCTAGTTTTATATAATTGTATCCACTTCCATTTCCTTCTTTTTCAATATTTTTTGTACATTCAGAATCATTAGTTTAGGTAGTATAATTTTGTACCCATGCTTAGAGAATTATAATATTAACTACATTTTCCTCTAACATAATAAAACAGAGTAAAAAGTTGTGAGGGAATAAAGTAAATAAACAAAAAAAAACAACAAAACGGACGCAAATTGGACTCATATTTTTAATGCCATTTTTTGTTTAATAATTATTTCGACTAAGTAGGTATATAGAAGATGATTAAAATACTCTGTCACTGGTATATCCACGAATTAAGTATTGTTGGAAATACCAAGCGAGGGGGCGGAGCCTAACATCGCGCCATCATGACTCAGGATCACGTGAGCGGTGCGGTGGGGCGAGCTGTGCGCCGGCCGGTGGCGGGTGGCAACGGGCGGCGGAGCGGGCGCTCTCTTTTTGCTTGGCGGTTGGACGCGACGGTCATATCTCGTAGCAAGAATATTGTGCATAGGATACCTAGGTTCTAATTAATTATTTTTCGTAATTAAATCTCGTTTAGTTAATTTGGTCGTTATTTTTTAAAAATTCAACCTCACCTCTGGTTTGTAAAATCAGGCGTGGGATTGACCCCGCGTTTTATTTTAACCGTTCTTCCATCTATTTTTATTTATTTTTTTATTTTTTTTTAATATCAGTGTAGTGTTAAAAAGTCAAGATGACCGGTCGTTCGTCTAGATCAAAAGAACGTGATTATTCTCGTAGACAACGTCGTGATAAAACTAGGTCAGTTAAACGTCGGGGTTGTTCAAATGTCGAACGCTATACGCCGCCGTTAACTGAACGTGAGCATCGAGTGAGGTCTTCTAGGCGATGTGTACGCACTCCGCGTCGTAGTCGTAGTCCTATTAGGAATCGTGAATATTCACGTAGCCCTCATGGTAATTCTTGTAGGCGCCGTGATAGCTCGTACGGTCGCCGCCATAGCTCGCGCGACGATGCGTTAGAGAAAATTTTATCTCGAATTGATTCGCTTGAGGGTAAATTGCAACCATCAATAACACCGTCCAATATTTTTCCGGAGCGCCCAACCAGCCAGCATTCTCAACCGTCTACGCTAGCCAGCGAGCGCGCCACGGTCCAAGCGGGGCGTACGATTGAGGTCGGTTCACGGGCGCCAGAGAGCCGGGATGCAGCGGACAGGATTGTTGGAGCGTTATCTTCGCTCGTTCAAGTAAGGTCTCAAAGTTTTTATATCTCGCAGTTTGATCCAAATGTTCATGATTTCGATGCATGGTGTGCGGAAGTTGACCGCGGGCGACACTTAAATAATTGGGATGATCGTGAATGCCTCGGGCGCATAGGCAGGTGCTTACGGGGCGATGCGAAGTTGTGGCTTAATGAATGGGTTACGGATGATAGATCATGGAGTAACTTTAAGGCAGAATTTCGATCATTGTGTCCGCGTAATATTGATGTGGCTACCGTGTTGTATGAGGTCATGTGCACTAATTCTAACAAGTACGCCACCTACGCGGAATACGCCCGTAGGTCTATTTTACGGCTAAATATTGTTAAAGGGTTGTCCGACGAATTAAAAGTCGCGATAGTCATACGAGGTATTTCCGATCCCCAAGTGAAGGCCGCGGCAACCAACGCCAAACTGCAGACAAAGGACCTTGTAGAATTTTTGTCGGTTTTTGTTAAGCCTGTAATCGATCATAAGAATTCCAGCAATTCTGTTCGTTCCGCTAAACCGTCGGGATCGTTACATCCCCGAAAGCGCGAGGCACCTCAGGGGGATAAAAATATTACGTGTCTTATTTGCGGCAAGCTAGGCCATAAAAAATGGCACTGCCCATTAAAATCAAATACCGAGAATGCGGTCCCACAAAATGACACAACGGCTAAATCATCTCCGTCGACATCAAACAATAAGAGAAATTCTAAATATTGCACGTTTTGTAAGCGTAATGGTCATTTAGTCGATTCTTGTTTTCAAAAACAGCGTTCTGAAGATGCCAGTGGGAAAAAGTCCTCAAACGTAAATTTTTGCTCAGAGTCGAATCTCAACTCAATAACATAATACCCGCATTAGTTCAAAAAGTACCCGTTGATATTTTAATTGACAGCGGGTCGGATATTTCGTTAATTTCAGAATCAGTTTTTAAACATTTTAATTTTAATAGAATCCCGGCTTATCGTTTGATGCGAGGAATCGGAAGTCAGGAGGTCGAGTCAACTTCGTATGTGACGACTGTCATTGAGTTTCCAGAAGTCTCTCTTGAGGTTGATTTGTATGTAGTATCTAGTAATTGTATCAATGCGCCAATTTTAATCGGTACGGACGTTTTGAATCGAAAAGGAATCACGTATATCCGAGCTAACGATGAACAACGTTTAACACGATCGGTTAGTCCGGTAAGAGTACGGCATGTGAACACTATAGAGGTCGAGAGCATTAGAACACCTTTGGTCGGCGAATCAAAGGAGCGTCTATTAGGAATCATTCGCGAGTTTGCCGACACTTTTATTACTGGCACTGCAACCTCTACAGTGAACACGGGTAGTATAGAAATTAAATTAACGTCAACTACCCCCATTTGTCATCGTCCTTACAAACTATCGGTAGATGAAAAGAAAAGAGTCCGTGATATTGTAAACGACTTACTTGGTAAAGGTATCATACGTGAATCAAGGTCAGAATACGCAAGTCCTATCCTCCTTGTTAAAAAGAAGGACGGAAGCGATAGGATGTGCGTAGACTACCGTGCGCTAAATGCCGTTACTGTGAAAGAGAGGTTTCCTTTACCACTCATAGACGACCATATTGACAAGCTCGGTGGCTTCAAGTTCTTTTCTAGCCTCGATATGGCCACAGGCTTTCACCAGGTGCCACTAAAAGATGACGACTCGATAAGCAAAACAGCGTTTGTCACCCCCGAAGGGCATTTTGAATATTTAAAAATGCCCTACGGTTTAGCTAATGCTCCGATAGTCTACCAAAGAATTATAACAAACACACTGAAACCTTTTATAGATCTTGGCAAAGTTCTAACGTACATAGATGACGTCTTAATTCTGTCGAATTCGGTCGAGGACGGACTTAATACGTTGCGCGAGGTTTTACGGACATTAACTGATGCAGGATTTTCCGTGAACTTAAAAAAATGCACCTTCTTGGACACCCAAGTTGAGTATCTTGGTCGAGTAATAGGTAATGGTCAGGTACGACCGAGCCCAGGGAAGGTCGAAGCTCTTATCAGGTCGAAAAAGCCAACAAATGTTAGAGAAGTCCGCCAATTGTTGGGACTTGCAGGTTATTTTAGGCGATACATAGCCGGGTATTCTGCTAAAACTGCCCCCATAGCTAAATTGTTAAGAAAAGGTGAATCATTTGTATGGGGCGCCGAACAAGATTCTGCGCGTGACTATGTTATTAAATGCTTGACAGATGAACCCGTTCTAGCGATCTTTGACCCCAAATTACCCACAGAGCTCCACACCGACGCCAGTGCGGTCGGTTTGGGCGCTATATTGTTACAAGAACACCCCGGCAAAAAGAAAAGAGTCGTTGGGTACTTTAGTAAGGCCACCCTCGACGCCGAAACGAGGTATCATAGTTATGAGTTGGAGACACTGGCCATCGTTCGAGCCTTACAGCATTTCCGTCACTATTTAATTGGCATAGACTTTAAAATAGTGACGGATTGCAACTCTCTTAAACTCACGGAACGAAAAAAAGACTTGATACCCCGAGTCGCGCGTTGGTGGGTTTATCTTCAAGATTTTAGGTTTAGTCTGGAATACAGAAAAGGATCTTTAATGCAGCACGCTGACTTTTTAAGCAGGAATCCTCCTGCTAATGTTTCACATATTCAAAATCCCAATAATTGGGCAAAGATCGCTCAAACGGCAGACTCTGAGTCGCTGGAATTGATGGCTAGAGTACGGGATGGGACATTAGACTCCACTAGGTATGTCATTAAAAACGATTTGTTGTATTATAAATACACGCCAACGGGGGAAGAATTGCGACTTTTATGTTTCATTCCCAAGGGTCATAGGCTTAGCCTATTAAGGATTTTTCACGACGACCACGACCATATAGGCATAGATAGGACCACTGATTTAATATTACGCCATTTTTGGTTTCCGAGCTTGCGATCATTTGTACGCAAATACATAGGCCACTGTCTTGTTTGTCTGGCACACAAAAAGGTGCCCAGAGCTCCACACCAACCAATTGAATCCTGGTCAAAGCCAGACATTCCCTTTTCCACGGTTCACACCGATGTCTTGGGACCTATTCCTGAATCCAACGGCTTCAAGTACATTTTGATTATTGTTGACGCTTTCTCGAAATACACCTTGCTCTATCCGATATATCGACAAGACTCTGAAGAGCTTAAGCGGGTATTTACTAACGCCGTCTCATTATTTGGTACTCCAACTCTAATAATATGCGACCGTGGGCGAATGTTTGAAAGCAGTACTTTCCAAAGTTGGGTCAGGGGGTTAGGTAGCTCCTTACACTTTGTAACACCTGGTATGCATCACGAGAACGGTCAGGTCGAACGCTACTGTAGAACCGTCCTCAACATGTTACGCGTCGAGGTTCGCAGTAAAGAATCGAAATGGTCCGATGTACTGTGGAAAGTTCAGCTCACCCTCAATATCACCCGACAAACCACTACCCAGACATCGCCGCTCCAACTGTTGGTGGGCATAGAAGCGATGACACCAGTTATCAGGTCGTTGGTAAGAGATGTTGCATTGGACAACAACAACCCCAATCGAGAAGCATTGCTGTCCCTCAGAAGACAACGTGCGTCCGAGCTGCTCGCTGCTAACCAGCGGCGCCAAGATGATTACGTCAACGAGGGGCGACGGCAGCCACGTAGTTTCGCTGCCGGCGACTTGGTATTCGTGAACAAAGCTTCACAATCTGCTGGGAAGCTGGACTCCGGCATGCGCGGTCCGTATAAGATCGTGCGTGCGCTGCCTCATCACCGTTACGAGCTGGAACTGCTTGCCGGGTCGTATGGCAAGAAGACCCAGTCGGCTGCAGAACACATGGTGCTGTGGCGAGGCGAGTGGACGCCGGACACCTGCTCAGCTTTCTTTGAGGGTGGTGAGTAAGTTTGAAGTGTCATGCTAACTTTGGGCCTCTGTCACTGGACGACAAGTGTACCTACTGTTGTGTCGCTTGGTCGTAATGGTTCTTCACGAATGTATAATACTGCAAACGTGGGGCCTCTATTATGCATTCGTGAAGGTGACAAGCAAACGTGGGGCCTCTGTCATTAACGCCGTGCGAAGTATATAGAGCGGCACATGTGTTGCCTATCTACTAGTGCGGATTCGTTTTTATTTATTTTGTCTTAAATGTGCTGCGAGTGACCGAAGGCCGGAATTCGATCATTTGTAGCACATTTGCTTTATTTTTGCTATTCTATTAGTTTTGCTGCTTTATCGCAAAATAAGTAACTGATCTGATGATTTAACGACTTCATAGCTAACTTTTCTTGCTGGAAGTCCTTGCTTGCAGGCGCTTGAGTGCACGCTTGCGCCTGTGAGCATGGGTTTTCATGTGGATCTCCTATTTATGACCCTTTAAAGTATATAACGTTCAATTTTTGTCGTCTTTTCCCCTCTTCACGCTGCACTGCATTGTCTTGCCTGTAACATTAAATGGTTCCAAATGTGTTGCAGATGAGGACCAAACTGATCAGGGTGCGGAGGGCCTGTCTCGTGAAGATGAAGAGGAAGCGGTCGAGGACGCCCAGCAGTCAGGAGAGGCCGTGTTGGAAATACCAAGCGAGGGGGCGGAGCCTAACATCGCGCCATCATGACTCAGGATCACGTGAGCGGTGCGGTGGGGCGAGCTGTGCGCCGGCCGGTGGCGGGTGGCAACGGGCGGCGGAGCGGGCGCTCTCTTTTTGCTTGGCGGTTGGACGCGACGGTCATATCTCGTAGCAAGAATATTGTGCATAGGATACCTAGGTTCTAATTAATTATTTTTCGTAATTAAATCTCGTTTAGTTAATTTGGTCGTTATTTTTTAAAAATTCAACCTCACCTCTGGTTTGTAAAAGTATATTAATTCCTGATTTAGTAACAAACATTACGAATACGTACTGGCGGAGTCGAAGAACTATTTATTTTTTGTCAAACTCGTTTCCACTTTTACTCAATCAATCAGCCTAGTCTTTTTCCAACTATTTTGGGGTCGGCTTCCAGTCTAACCGAATGCAGCTGAATACCAGTATTTTACATAGAGTGACTGCCTAACTGACCTCCACAAGCCAGTTTTACCAAGGGGTATCGTATTACCCAGGTAATACGATACCCCTTGGTAAAACTGGTTGTCAGACGATCTCCTGACAACCTTTAACAACTGTCACTTCACTTTCTTGAATAGACAATATGAAATTAGCAAGCAAGTTTGATGTTAATAGTAACATCAAACTTTCTTGCAAATTTCATGTTCAAAACGATACAACTTTTTCTGGAACAAATCATAATTATCTTTTTTACCTGATACTGTCCCAAGAGGAAATTATGACGCTTTGGAATTGACGATGTGTGTCTGTGTAAATTGCTCACCATATTAAAGTGGATAATATAATATATTACATATTATTATTCTTGTCAATACTTATAATACGACACTAGAAAGTTGCAGATTCTGTGTGTATGATATAGTTAGAATAGATGATAACATCGCTCATCACTGTTTATTTTATAAATATATTTTTTCGTAATAATATAAACCAGCCTCTGCCCTATGAATTGATTATATATTAATATATGTAACAATTAAGTCAGTTCTTGTAGGTTTTTGTAATCAGGCTGCAAGTTAATTAGCTACTTATTAAAACTACTCAATTTTCGTAATACACATTCATTAAAATAGCATAACATTGAACATATACGGTGAATCATTGTGTGCCCTTTAATCGTGCATAAACCTCACGGCTACCAGAGATCATTTGTTATACCTACAATTAATCGCTTATGAATGAATTTTGTAATAGTAGAATTTGAACTGTTAAAATATGCCTAAGGCCTTTAGCTCATCCAGTTTTTAATCTAACCCGGTAGGGGTTAGATTAAAAACCGGATGAGTACCTAGCACTATCACCAGTATCACCATACAGCGTGTGAAGACTTACCTATATTGGGAGAGCTGTGACATTTTCTTCAGTGAGTAGTAAAAAGGCAAGTTATAACTATAGGCAGGTTATACTTATAGGCAAGTTGCAACTGAAAAAGTTCTAAAATATTTATCAAATGCGCAAGAGCCCCACGTTGCTCTTGCTCTTACATGCGCAGGGGTTGTGTGACTGGTGCTAGGCAATATTGTGTTAATGTGGCCCAGTGTGTATTTTTAAAGACATATTGAGAAGGACTAGGGGAACTTATTTTGGAGATACCAATATACATACTTTTACTGAATTTTAGTGTCTAAGTTAGTGTCTAGGGATTGTGCTATCTGAGAGAGGCCTTATTCCGTCAGTTGATATCATTACGTGTCGTGGAAAACGATGGCTGTGTCGTCAGCGTAGAAGATCACTTCAGCGTTTGTAGGTAAGGGGGAGATTTACTACGTTATTTATGTGCAACGTGAACAGCGTCGGACCAAGCGTACTGCCCTGCGGAACACCGTACGTGATAGGAAGCAACCTGCTTTGGTGACTGTCTACTATACTGATATTATTGGTACCGTGATGTTAAGTAAAATAAAAGAAAAACAATAATGATATCATCTACAACATCGTTTCTATTATTATTTCTTTATAGCATTTAACCACAAAAGCCAATAAGATAAAATTGAAAAAAAAGTCGAACATTAAGTTTTTAGGTGTTTGCGAATTATAATTGTTTATCTCATTTGACCTTCAACTGAAGAAACAATTCACCAATACCTCGTGACCTGTTCTTACTGCAAAACGCGTGCGCAGTGTGGTTTTCCCTCGCTCATAACAGCTCGTCCATTTCAACCTGCCGTCTAGATAACCTATAATATTCGAGATCATCTTGTAAAGCAATTAACCAAACCGAAGTTATACTTAACACCCTCAACGCCAAAACCGATTCGTAGACTATTTATACTGACAAAAATGCGCGACTTAATTTTTTTTTATACGTAGGTATAGAATTATATGTAGGTATAGAAAATGTGTGCCTAAAAGATGTGTTTAACCTTCTGAATACACAATGTCCAGATAATGAAAGATACAAATGGCGCCGAAGGTGTTAAATCATCGTACATACAGATCAAAGTGGTTTTGCTAATTATGAAAAAAGTTATCTAAACGCTAAACATTTCGTATAAAATGATTATAAACTGTCCAGGAGGCTATGTAATTGACTGTCATTACAACGGGACGGCAGAAGCCCGAAAGTCTGACAACCAGTCCTAACAAGGGGTATCGTATTACACTGTAACTGGGTTGTGGCGGTCTGATAGAGTCGCTCCTTGTCAAATACTGGACCCCTACATAGTTGGGAAAAAGGCTACGTAGATAATGACAGGAGACTGGGTAATTGGGTAGCCAGGCATGTTTTAACATTATTCGTATTCTACAGATGTTCGGGCGTAGCTGACATGCGTCACGAAGTCACAATTACATTATATTATTTTGTTACTATGCCAGCCACATAAGAATAGTGCTGTCAAGACGCCATTTCGTTCCGCAATACTCGCGAACTTCATTACCAATGCATACTAATTTGACAGCTATCGTGTATTTGACAGCTATCGGCAGTACTAATTTGACAGCTATCGTGTGAAGTTGGCAGCAAGCGCGATCCTATTCTTAGTTGGCTCGGTTAGTACATAGACAACGGGAGGTTGTTGACGCGCTGCATTGATTGATAGGATTTTTTTTATACTAAATCTGTCGGTATTTGATCATAATTTAAATAAAAGCAATATAAATCACTTTTTTTGTTACAAGATGTATTTATTTATTAATGCGAACTCAAAATATAAGTATTTATTTTTTTATGTAATTCGTTTTTATTAGGATAAATACAAATATATTATATATTTAGTTGTATAATATATTACATAGTTTAAATATTTTGTGCTATAACTAACCCGGGGCTAATAACGTCAATATGACGCGGACGTCAATACGCCGACGATAACAACGGTCATCATGACCCAGATTGTATCAGAGTAATCGTTATGAAATTAAATAAGTAGTCTAAATCTTAATAATCATTTATCATTAATCATTTCTTTTTATTTGGGCACATTTCCCATTGACAGCGATGTGGACGTATTTTTTGATGCCCTATGAGCTCTTCCCCTTTTTATTTTTTATTACATACTTGTACATAATATGTAAATATATTGGTGTTAGTTTGTATATATTATAATATAAAGTCAAAATAAGGTAGAGGTAAGGTAAAAAAAAAACATTTATCATACAAGGGATTTTTGAGTACCTACCTAATTAAATAACAAAATGAAAATAACTCTGACATATTTAATAAATGAAACTTTCATAATAGCGCTTGCAAAATCAACTGTGAAACCACAACATTAATATATTTTATATTTTTTGTAAAGTGTTATCAATAATAATTAAACATTACTTTTCGAATGTCAAAATTACATAAGACAGTCCCACAAAACGCCCGCCCTTCACCACTTCCTAGTGCTTTAGCTGGGAAGAAGAAGTGGCGCAATAAACTCCCCAGCAGCACAGCTGTCTGTTCAGTTAGAAGAACTTGATTCTATACAATAGTACGCAAAATAATTTACATTACGTAACACAAAACATTAGATTAAATTATTTGTCAAATAAAATAAACAAAACAAACTCATAAAACCTGTTCTGGAGAAAGAATATAAACATTGTCTTGAGTTAATCACAGCGACCAACTATTCGTTGATAGAATAGTATGCCTTTGAACAAAGGCTGGGTTTTACTTTCGCATTACAAGGCAAATCTAGCAAAGAAGAGGTTAGCTTGTTATAAAAGGTTACACCAAGCCCAACAAATGAGAGAACCTTATGAAGCCGGTGAAATGGAGCACGTAATTTATTCTTATTTCTGGTGTTTTGGATATTGTAAATATCACTGTTTTTAGTGCACTGTTTTATGCGTATGCAGGTTGTAAAAAGACACATCACAAAGCCGTCAACTATGCATACCGTAGGTACATCTAACTTAGTAGCTTTGCACAAAAATTATTGCTGGGAAACGACTTTGATTTTTAGGTATAAAAAAAGCAATTTTTTATTACACGCGCAATGTAATGCGAACCCAGGCAAACGGAGTTAAGCACCGCCCCTTCGTTATACGGTAGGGGAGGCCGGGGCTGGTTGACCAGTTTTTAACATTTTTGCATAGAACTACGAAAATAAATTTGATACAAAACTATATAGAACAGTTTTAAATAGAGCATTTTATTGATTATTAATGGTGCTTATTTGAAGTTTCTTACTAAGTAAGAAGATCGTTAATTTTTGTTTTTTCAAAAACAAGTCTAGTTAGTCCCAACCCCGACAGCGGGGTTGTATGACTCACGATATGGGGTAGGTTGACTATACTAAAAAACCGTTGGATACGACTGATAAATCAAAACTTCACATAATCATCGTTTTTAATTTGTTATTAAACAAGTAGGTAACACAAGTATTCCTTCCTTCAATATTAGGACTTGCCTCTTTTTGTACTTAAGCAATAAACTCACAAAAATATCAAATAGTATACCAAAATAATATACTTGTTAAATATAACACTTTTTTATATAGTAAGTCATGAAAGTACTTGTTACTGAATACTATCTACTAAACTTATAGAAACAAAATATTTATCACATTGGATCCAAAACTAAACTCGTTAGTAAGTATAAGTCAACCAACCCCGTACACGTGTTGGCCTACCATCCCTTCTCGGCCATTTTGTAAATCGGAGTCCGTGGACACAACTCATTACATTAATAAAGCAAATATGTGGCATTAATCTACAGTCTAATACCCATACTTCCCGATAATGAAAACTACAAACCTTACGATATATGTTGCAGTCAATAAAATTAAAAGGACGTCGCTAAAAATATTTACGTTTTCCCTTGATTTTTTTAAATGTCGCCGTTGCTCCTAAAACGCGTCCGTCTCCGGCGCACCTTGACACGTAATTGAGCGTCGGCTTACTTTAAACTCATGATCAAGATGGACATCGTATTACGAGGAATATTTTAGAAGTTATTTCCTATTAGTCAACCTGCACTATGGTCTACCAAAACAGGTCTCCCCTACGCGTAGGTACTTGTCGGAAAAAGTTTAGTAATAACACTTGGAATACGTTTTAGTAAAAAAAAAAGAATGCGACTTTGTCCTTCAATATCTCCAGAACCAGTGGATTCCCAGGTATGGTATATGTGGCTTGCGGCTTCGGCAAGTGTCTTTTTACACGGGGTATTTTGCCAAATATACAAGATGTTGGCGAAGATGAATTGTGATGCCAGCGCTGCCGCCGTGAGAATACCAACATATTTAAAAAAACCGGTCAAGAGCGAGTCGGACTCGCGCACCGAGGGTTCCGTTCTGATTTCTGAAAAAGTGTGCTATTTAGAGACATCGTTTTATTTTTCCTGTAATCTTTACATAAACTTCTATCACAAAGAATAATTTCAGATTTTTTCCTTTGCAAACTTCGGAGATAAGGGGGGGAAAGGTATTTTTTTTTACATTTTTCATCAAAAATCGAAAACTATGCGGCCTAAAAAAAATAAAAATGTTTAAGAATGTGCAAACAGTGTTCTTTCATATGATACCCCACAAGCCCTAGCAACCCCACTTTGAATTTTGAAGACCCCCTTTCAGCACCTGTTACAAAAAATATATAAATATTTTTATTTCTTTCTTATTTGCAAAATAGTTGGGTAAACGTCATATAAAACTATTCCAAATTTCAAGTTGATAGCATTAGTAGTTCTTGAGATATTCAGCTGTGACAGACAGACAGACAGACTGAGTGAGACCATAAGGGTTTCTTTTTTACCATTTTGGTAAGGAATCCTAAAAATCTCTCAGAAAAACTCTGGCACCTAGCTGGTAAATTACTCAAATAGCTAATATACAAAATCAAAATCAAAATCAAAAGTCCTTTATTCAAATTAGGCTGAGAATCAGCACTTTTTGAACGTCAAAATTACAGTAAGACAGTCCCCACAAAACGCCCGCCCTTCACCACTTCCTAGTGCTTTAGCTGGGAAGAAGAAGTAGCGGAACAAACTCCCCAGCAGCACAGCTGTCTGTTCAGTTAGAAGAACTAGATTCTATACAATAGTACCTATGCAAAATAATTTACGCAACACAATACATTAAATTATATTTTTGTCAAATAATACATATTTTGAATGTCAGCCGCTTTGCTCCACAGCAGAGTACCGGACATAACGCTATGAAAATAACAAAAATAGACCCGAGCTGTATCAACGTCAGTGTCTTACTTTCCTGACGGCGGCGTAGGCGGCTGAACTGAGCCTTCCCACTAGGCTTGATATATGTGGGCCGCACTGACGTTTAGCAGCTACTGTGATGCCCAGAAAAACTGCCGAGTCTAGTTTAAGCACCTCCGACGTTGGGTCCCACATTTCTAACATCCGGTAATAAGGCGATCTTTATACATTTCGTTTTTTTGGCATTGAGAACTAAGTTACTTGTCGTAAACCAATCTGTAATCATTGAGAGTATATAACGTCGTCAAAATCATGTCTATTTCTGTGTACATTAAAATTAAAAGAGGTGTCATCTGCAAACAGTACAACGTCACAAATATCCACACTAAGAATAATGGACCTACTATTAAGTCTTGAGGTACACCTTGGTAACTGAACTGGTAGCCCGGAAGATTTCACGTCATTAACATCTACACATTGGAACCTTTATGTAATTATGTAAATAACAATTTATTACTTTGAGAGCTTCGTTTTGGACACCGTAATGACGTTGTTTACGCAAAAGCGTGTCATGGGGTGCACGCAATCAAAGGCTTTGGAAATAATCTTACATACTAAATGAGAGACCAAACAAAGTTCTCATCATAATAATAATAACAAATCGGTATTCTACTTCCTCAATGAGAGACATGGAACTACTGCAATTATTGCAGTACGGAATCAAATGATAGGGACACATGTAAATCTGGGATGCATTACAGGTACGAGATGTCTTCTTTTCCTTTTTAGACAGACATTGTTTGACATCTTCTGCGAGTTCCTGGAACCTTGGAAATTCTCTCAAGGTGGTTTCTCAGTGCCATATTCGCCATAAACAAAAAAAAAACAAGATGAATTAACAACAAATTCTAAATAAACGAATGAAAGCATGTCACAAAAATACTGGTTCATATTTACCAGTTGAATTGACGCAAGTCTACCTCACTGTATAGGCAGCATCGCACTTACACACTCGCGGCGCACGCGGTCCGGGTAGACGAAGTACGTACCTCAAGCTACACAAGCGATCAAATTGCACAGTCGGCGTAAAATAGAATATTGACAGATTTAAGCCCCCGGGTCTCCGGGTTAATTAGGAAATTAAGACAAAGTCCATACTGAATTCCAATAAAAATCTCTTCCAGTCAGCGCCCTTTGAGATATCTTCTCTAAAGGCGCCGCCTGGGAAAAACGATAGATATAGGCAGTGTTTACCCTATAGGTACTTATAGTAACATAACATGACGCCAGTAATCCCCATAGGTCCCCTATAGTACACCTTCAATTCGACAGTTATGTTTAAGTCCCACGGAATAGGGAGCGAGCCTATTGCCACCAACAGAGCACAAATCCAGACTCCGGGCTGCTACTGAGAAATTCCTGATGAAAAAACACAACAACACTTTCGCCAAACACCGCCTTTTTTTTTGTGGATGGGAAATCATCAAATGACTTCTCCCGCTCTTGGTGGAGCGGAAGGGTGTGTCAGACTTTTACTGACTAAAACCCACCCGTGTTCCTTCACTTGCCTATGCCAGGGCCACGGTATCTTTTTCAAACAACCCGCGACCCCAGCGGCATTGGCCCTATTGGACCCCATCTTTTGCTGACATCTCTTTGAGGCGCGCGTGGAACACAACGTGCCATCGACCCGGGCCTGGTCCTTACCGGACGGCGAGCTACCCACTACTCACCGTCCGTAAGCCCGCGCCTACGGTGGCCGGGAATCGGCTACCGATTCCCGCCGCCCAGGGCGGCACCTGCGGCGACTGAGGGCGTGTGGCTGCCTCTCACACGTTCCGCCTCCTCCTTCGCGAGCATTACTGCTTCGCAGAAGGAGGTGACGGCCTCCCACGCACTCTCACTCCGCACCATGGCCTGGACCAGGCTCGGACGCGAGAGATCGCCGCCACCGATCGCCTCCGTGAGAACACGGCGGTGCTCTGCCCAAGCCGGGCAGACCTCCACTGTATGCTCCAACGTGTCCTCCGGGCGATCCACACAATGGTGACACCCGGGCGTTTCCTCACACTTCGGCCGCCTGGGAACCCAACACAGGACCATGAGCTCAGTAGTGGCGCTTCAACCACTTGAATTTTTGAAAATCTTTCTTTAAAATATAGGAATGTTTTCTTTGAGTAAAATTTTCTATCTAGTACTATCCCTTCAGGTGGCATTACAAAATTCCACACTGATATAATTATTAAAATTAAATAATAGATAAAGTAAAAATTTCGTAAAAAAGTTCAGCATAGTAAAAACATCTACAGTATCAATACTTATTGCATAACTCTATTGATATTAAAATAATTGCAAATGTGAAACAAAGACCTCACTTCCGACAAGTATAGGCCCCCTTTTCCGTTTGAGAAGCTGCCATTGTTGTAAAAAAAAACCGACCAAGTGCGTATCGGGCCACGCACAGTGAAGGGTTCCGTAGTTCAAAAGAACTTATCCCAAAAACAAATATATATATTTTAATCCCAAAAAAATTGTTTTTATGTAATAAAATTACAAATTAACAATTTTTGGACTTTTTCCTTTACTTGTGCTGTGAGACTTGCTTCTTGCCAAATTACATGGTTCTAGGTCAACGGAAAGTACTCTATATATACGTTTTGATTAACTTGCGAGTATCAAAATAATGTCGCATAAATGGCCGTATTTTTTTATTGTGTTAACTTAGAAGCTTGATTTTTTTGAAGTATTTTTTCTTCTACGTATTTGATATTAATTTCAACTTGATAACTCCACGCGTGCCTAAGAAAAAGTGTCTTGACAGACAAACAGACAGACAGACAGACGGACAGACAACGAAGTGATCCTATAAGGATTCCGTTTTTTCACCTTGAGGTACGGAACCCTAAAAACGTGATAGGCACAAGTATAGTCCTGTGCATTAATCACGATAATCAAACTTTAAATGATTTCAGATGATATTACGAACCTAATCTACTAACGACTTAAATCATCGGTCATCATTCAATCAAATCAATCATCGCGTTTAACTCTTCAAGCACGCATTACTTCAATTACGAGTTATTAAAAGTAAAAAAATGTTAATAGCTGGCGGTCCACACCGGACGATCCTTTGGATCGGCGTTCTACGATCAAGGAGCGCCAATCGTGGATAGGAGATTCTTTCGCACGATGCGTTGTTGGAAACCGGCGGTCCTGCCGCAAGCTCCAGTGCCGATCCACGTTTTAGCTAGATTATGTTCAGTTGAGCACACGCTCGATATGGAACCGCACGTACGGCAGCTTTGTCAGACTGTAGTGGCAGCTGTAACCTATTTTCTGCTCATTAAATATTTACGCAAAAGATTTAAAATACGGTTGTGGGTGAAAAAGATACATTAAAAGGTGCTATAAAAATATCTGCCACAGCTGCAATGGGAGACAGTATTGTATAATAATATATAGATTACAATAATGAAGATAAATTATAAGAAAATATGCATATTATAAAGAATTGATTTATTTGTCCAGAGCCTCTACCATGAGTTTACACAGCCAAAAGTCGCTAGCGTCTCCGTAAATGATTTCTATGAAATATTGTACAGCGCGCCCCTATCGGTCACGGGAAGAATTAAAAATTTCATATAAATCATTTACGGAGACGCTAGCGACCTTTGGCTGTGTAAACTCATGGTATAGGCACTGTAGTGTAGATTACTGTTAATTCACAGAATAGTTAGAAAGAGGTAGCAATTGTTTTATTATTAATTGAGCGCACTGGATTATCTGGTGTGGTGTGTCAGCTAATGATGTTTATATTACTCCCGTGCCTCGAGTATTTTAAACTGACATAATGCTAGTGCACAAGAACCTACTAACTGGCAACAAAACGGATCTATAAATCACTGTAAAATCAAGTAAATTTTACAGGCGCGCAACTTAAACTTAAACTTTAAAAAATTGATTTCTTGGATTGGCGAGTATGACGTAACGCAATGAAACTATCCGACGCTAAAAATACAGTGAACCGAGAAGGGTTTAGAGAAAAATGTTAACCGAGTAAAAAATTGTTTGATATTCCCAATAAAACATTTGGAAGTTGCTCCACAAACATAAACTTTGGCGTTGAACATCTCTGTATTTTCAGGGATAACGACATTCTTTTTTTTAAGAATTTAATAGAATTAGCATTTTTTTTAAACTTTAACCGGATAATTATTTAATTTATTGTGTATATTCTGAATAATCTGAAGAATCTGAAGAATCTAAACCCGGAAAATAAATGCACATTGGCAGCTTAGTCACATATCGGCAACACAAATATTATTTTAAATTTTCAACCTTACTTTAAGCCCGCGTAATTTATTGTCACCGTTAGGTGACAATAAATTACGCGGTTGTGTGCCGTTTAAAATCGTAGTCAGTTTGTAAACATAATTAGCACTTTCTGAACGTCTACAAAAAGTCATTCCTGTCAAAACGCCCCGCCCATCGAACTGAGGTACAATGCATACGTACTTATGAATCTACAAACTTCTCACCATCGTGCTTCTATCAGTCACTGAATATGTAAAGTAATTAGTGTTTGAACAAACAAAAATAAATTAATGTACTAATAGGATTTAAGGGGATAACGACGTTCTGCATTCAAAAATCCTTCTGAAATGTGGTTTCTACTGCAATTAACAGCATTAATTAGTAGACCATGGCATAATTCTACAGTTGTAGGAGTGATCAATTTTGAAATCGGTTACCATCTCGAGACTAGACAAACGACCATGTGTCAGACAAGTCCAAAACAAGAAAGGGCCATGTAATTACAACTTTAAGCGAGTGGCTCAATTTATCGATTGCCGAGTTATACAAGGTGTCCCAGAAATCGACCGACTTAGATATAGTAGGTGGTAGCTTTGGTCAAGCCCTCCCAAGACAAAAGTTTTGGAGTTATACAAGATTTAAAAAAAAAACAAAGTAACCGCCATGCGTCATGCTTTTGACTCTCATGTGTAAATCTAAATCAAATCTTTTATTAATAACTTTCCGTAATTACCTTTGATTCTACATAAAAACTTACAAATTCAACATCAATTCACTATTGTTTAATTTTTTTATCAAATATTTTTTGTTAGTAAAAAATTTTAAATATTATAAGATTTTGCGGAACATACGTTTTGTTATTTTGGGAGGGCTTGACCAAAGCTATCACCACCTACTGTTAATGTCGGTCGATTTCTGGGACACCCCCTGTATACAACGATGCTGCCATTCGGTCGGTCTTCCTCATATTATGTGATCTTGGTCGCATTGACGTACTCACCAATCGATGGTAGACGAAATATGGTTTGGTTACAAAATCACAAAGTCATTAACTCGTTCTATAACTTAAAATCCATGGATTACGTCGTGTTATAATACAAACACCTAATGATTATGAATACGCTTTCCATGTTCCAATAGTAAAATAAAGTTTCACCAAGAAAATATGGCGCAACAATATTATTATGTCATGGTTACCTTGATACAATTAAGAAGTCGTTTTCTAACAAGGCCGAGTATACCATTCCTTACAAGACCTTCTATGTAGGAAACACTTATTAGGTTTATATTTATGAGAAGTGATCAATGGTGCAATGGATAACGTATAGATTAATTATTACTGTGTTATGAGTATGGGCACCTTGACTTGCCCACAGCGACACCATGAATAACTTTTGTGCCACTCTATAAGGCACTTACAGACTGACTGTACTTTGCGTACGATTACGACATAGGTAATAGCTTCTGAGAGCAGTGGTGGCCCGGTGGTCGTGGGTTCGAACCCAGGCAGGCACATTACTTTGTTAATTTCATCACCACTGCTCTCAAAATGTTGAAGAAAAACATCGTGAGGAAACTGGCATGTCCTAGAACCAAAAATTCGAAGACATGTGACATCCCCAACCCACACTGGGCCCGCGTGGTGGATTCTAGCCCGGTCCCTCTCACGGAGAGGAGGCCTGTGTCCCAACAGTGGGAAAATTATAGGCTGATTATGTAACAGCTTCTGACGGCAAACGGTGACCTTTGCGCGATGTCGGTGTCAGTCGATGTTATTTTGACGTTTGAACAGCGTGCGTCATAGGGATAGTGACATGACTGACCTTTCATCAAGTCTTGCTTGCATTACTCTTATTTATTAAATGATAATCAGCTGATTCCAAAAACATGCCGACGGCCTACAAATTGCGATCACCAATCTATTTGACAAGCTTCAGTGTGTAATAATCACCAGATTATGGAATTTTCCCTTACGACTGTTACATAGTAAGGTCGAAGAAGAAGCCCATGTTCATCTGTGGAATAATAGCCCTAATCCTAGTCCAAAAGTTTATGTTAAATTAAATAAATAAAATTAATTGTGGAGGTCTGAACCGAGTCAATTAGCGTTTATTTACTCGCTCTAATAAGTCCCTCGGTCAAATTGAGTAATTATCGTAATTTATATGCATAAAAACAGATATCACCTTCATATACGAAATGCGTGATTTGTATCAAAAACTTTTAGTTCTTTCTCGACCTACTAATATAATGTTTGACGTCATAAACTTGACACAAATCTCATAAAGAGAAATTAATTCTAGTTCAACATATTATAAAATTTTAACTAATATTGTGTAACCTCTCAGTTATGGGTACCTCGAGGGCATAACCAGAACTATTACCACACGAAAACAGTTGATAAGTGATTAAATCGCTATAATATAATGACAGGTTGCTAACCTACGTACATTAGGTAGGCATGTAATACATAATGCCGAAAAATGTAACGAATTCCGCCCACACACGGTTTGCCCTTGAGTACAATTGACGTCAGTAGATCCCTTAAGATAAGAACATTGGAATAATAAGTAGGCATATACATAATTGCAACATACTTGCCATCGCAGACCGGCCCTGCACGAGACTGACGCAGGAGCATGCGGAGACCAGCACAAGCAAAGAGAGCCCTAGGCTCAGCAGTGGTGAAGTCGGACTGTGGATGATGATGAGGATGACATAATTATGTAAGAACTGAAACTTACACAATTCTCCAAGACGTACAAGGAAGTGATTTCAAAAACAGTGAGACACGGAGGACTTTCATCACGATCGTTATCAGTTATATTTAATTTAGACACATAACGTAAGTTGTCTACGTAGTCGGGTCATAAATACTGTCAATGTTCCGAATTTTGAATTTGGAATGCAGACGAAAAAATCAAAAACTGAACTGAAAAACTTGAAAATAACACGAAGGTTCGTTTATCGCACTATTAAACGATACGAGGAAAATTGAAGCATAGAAGACAGAAAAAGGATTGGTCGACCTCGTACGGTTCACAATCCAGCGGTGATCAAAGCCATCAGGGAGCGAATTCAAAGAAATCCCGTGCGAAAGCAAAAGCTGTTGCCTCTTCATGGGTTTAAATAGAACCACGGTGAAAAGGATGTTGAATGAAGACCTCGGGCTATTTGCTTACCGTAAAAAAACAGCACACCTCCTGAATGCTCGTTAGAAAAAAAATAGGCTTCAAAGATCACGCGTTTTGTTGAGACGGTAAGCGGGAAAAAAATACCGCGAAATCTTATTTTGAGATGAAAAAAATTTTACAGTCGAAGAAAGCTTCTAACAAGGTGTGGCACAAGCTCACAACAGTGATGAAGCGAGTAGGCGTATCCCGCGCGTTCAACGTGGTCATCATCCCTTATAGGTGATGGTTTGGATTGGAGTGTCGTATTTGGGCCCCACTGAGATATTTTTTCGTGAAAAAGGTGTAAAAACCAGTGCTCTCTGTGAGTGTACCAAAATCCGGTTCTGAAAAACCTCGTAGAGCCTCTTAAATGAACAATGATCGCAAATCGCCACTGCGTATTCCAGCAAGATTCTGCACCGGCTCATAAAGCCAAGAGTAGGTACGCGAAACTGGTTGGACGCCTTTGAAATTGATTTCATCAGGCACAAAGATTTGCCGTCCTCCAGTCCGGACCCCCTCCGGGTCCCTTGGATTATAAAATATGGCAGCATATAGAGGAAAAATCCTGTGCAAAACCCCATAAAAATTTGTAGTAGCTTATTAAGCTATCCCTCAAAGCAGTGGCCGAAATGGACCTCAATGTCGTGCGTGATTCTATCGATGACTGCATGGCCTCGCAGATTACGGGCTTGTATCGAAAATCAAGGACGTCATTTCTAATAAACTAATATTACATGTAAAACTGTGTATTTTTACCCATCTTCCCATGTACTTCACACTAAAATAATTTATTTTAAAATGGGTACGCATAAAGAGTATAATTAAATTAAAAATTTAGTATACTAAACTAACTGAAACTATTAAAAAACTAAAATATGGCGTCGGAAAATTCCTCTGCATCGCTGTCGACTGGTAAAGTACCCAAGAGACTGGCGGCATTGCTACATTGTATGGCAATGCTAAGCCTCTGGCCAAGGTAATTGTCACCCAACAGTTTCGAGATTTCGTTGAACAAACCATGAGCACTCGGACCCCACGGCCCAAGGGTTTCAACCCCAAACAGCTCGAAAATATAATTACCGATAAGGTTCCGCCGCTTGAGGTTTTCCGCAGCCGCAGCAGCACTTACTTTTTTCACACTTGATAAATGTGAAATAAGACCTAAGAGCCGACTTTGCATTATACACTAAACATAACTGTCACCAAAAACTAGTTTTATCATAATAGGTCTTTACCTATGAAATTGCCGTTTTGTATGAAAAAATTTAAACGAATTTTTTTCATGTATTTTTTATTTGTATTAATCGAAGTAATCATAATCACCCATGCAATCAATGCATCTTTTCAAGTGTAAGTTTTCGTTTAGGGCATTGTTTAGGTGCTGAGCCAGGATCCAACCAACTTGCTGAGCGCTGGCGGTTATCAAACAGAATTCATTTTTCATCGCAGGTAACAATGCGGTTCAAAATTCCTTCATTTGTGTGTCTGTTGAGCAGTGCAAGGCACGTCTCGACGCGTACTTCGCGCTGGCGATTATTGAGTTCGTGGGGCACCCATTTGTCAAGCTTTTTTACCTTGCCAATTTGACGCAAATGGACCAATATTGTTTTGACGCTAACGTCGAAAGCTGCTGCTAATTCAGCCGTAGATTGTGTATCATCAGCTTCCACAATCGCCTTTAATTCGTAATTGTCGACCAAAGTCTTCGGACGACCGCGAGGTTCATTTTTCAGGTCGGAATTTCCAGAACGGAAGCGAGCAAACCAATAACAGGTGGTGCGTTGGTTTGTAGTGTTAGCTCCGTAAACGTCGTTGATGTTGCGTGCCGCTTGTGCCGCGTTGCTGCCACGACGGTACTCATATTCCATAATTACTCGAAATTTTAACGTATCCATGATGACGAAAAAGATTGAAATGCGATGAAAATGTAACACTAATCAATAAACAAATGACTACTTTTGGAAAAAAAATCCATGTTTTTAAAATAAAAGTAATTTGAAATTAGAATTCTTAGCCAAACAAAAATTATTTTGATTTGAAATGGCCAGTACTGCAGAACGGCAATTTCATAGGTAAAGACCTAATATTTATGTTGCGCTGACTATGTTTTTATTGAAAACGTTGACACCTCCTTTCACACTGCTATAAAATATTATGCACCAGTGCACTTAATTAATTTACTGACATTAAAACGTTTGTATTACAAAAACTAATGCCATATAAAGTATTCGTTGCACACTTAGGGCCATTATTACATAGTCCCCTATTTGCTTACATTCAATTATCATGATTTTATCACCGGTAAACGGAAAACATAAAATAGTCTGACTTGTAGCAATCATGTCACTTGTATGACAAAACCGGTCTGATTTATGGGTAAACTTCGATGTGTTGAGAACAGAAATTCGCTTTATCACCCAGTTTATCACAAAAACAAACGTTTATATTACTAACTAATTATTTGCAGTGATTTGTAGCAGAAAGCCTGATACAGTAAGTCCCGTAACTTTATGCTGATTGTTTGTGAGAAAAAGCCTAAAAATTAACTTTAGGATAATATGTGAATGTACCAATTTCTTTTTTTAATTATTAATTAACACGCTTTTATTAGCTTCACCTGTATGTTTTTATGAAACGGAATCTTTGAACTCGATTTTTACCTACTTTAAATGGTCAGATTAATTCGAAATTTTGCACACTTATCAGGGCCCGGTGACAATAAAATAAATTAAAATAAAAATAGTAAAAGATACTACAAAAAAAAAACCTATATAAATATAATAATTACCTATAGAATCAATTTTATTTGGGAAATTCGACACTAAAAAATTGAAAAATAAATTATAGTTAAAAAAACTAAAAAATGCTTTAATACCATTAAACTGAACTTAAAAGTAAAAAATATTTTATACCATTCCCCCTCTAAAAAGCTTATTTTATTCACTGAAAACAGTGAATAAAAAGCACTTTTACTCACTGTTTTGATATTTGAAAATGGAACACACCAATGTATTCGACCACAGATTTAGAGTACCTAGGCTAGATACGGCATGTTATTAGATAGTATGAAAACCGAACGTGTCATCTTTTTTATACCTACGATAATTTCACCCCAGCCATTTAGTGATGTGCTGAAAGTAAACAGAATTGTTTCAATCGCTAAGCGTCACTGAGCTAACAGACTTTTTTTAGTACGAACAGTCGAACATGCAGGGCACGCTTGGTCATGGCTTGCCGTATCTAGTGTAAGTGTAATCTGTGTATTCGACCTATATGTATTGATGTGTTCTAAATTAAATTTGATTGGTCGACATTTTCGACAAGGAGTTTAGCATTAGAATAAAAACTGTTTTGTGTTCTTTGTTGTCCTTAGTAAATTGGCGCTATTTTGAATAGGTACTGTAAATTGTACGAACACAAAGTTTAGTGTTACATTAATCTCTTAATTTTGTGTTTGTTTAGTGTTGTTCTAATCGATTAAAATGCATTCTAGTGATGAAGATGTGTTAACACCTGAGTTTATGAAAGAGAGGGCGGCCGATACAGTGGAAAACTTGCTACCCAAAAAATCCCGGCTGGTTTACATCAAAGCCAATTTAACTTTCCTTTTTCTTCAATATATGTCTATTTTCACTTAAATCTTTCTTTTTCTCGTAGTCATGGTATAAAGTATAGTATGTAACTCTTGAATAAAACGGATTTATATCGAGGGCCATGAATCACTCGCGTCGCTCAGGATTCTAACACTTGAATCACTCGCTACGCTCGTGATTCAATCATCGTGAATCACTCCCTACGGTCGTGATTCAATCGTTAGTATCCTTCACTAGCTCGTGATTCATCTGTGGCCCTCGCTTTAAATCCGTCCTTTATTCACTAATTGCATAATATACTATTATACCATTCCCCCTCTAAAAAGCTTATTTTATTCACTGAAAACAGTGAATAAAAAGCACTTTTACTCACTGTTTTGATGTTTGAAAATGGAACACACGAATGTATTCGACCACAGATTTAGAGTACCTAGGCTAGATACGGCTTGTTATTAGATAGTATGAAAACCGAACGTGTCATCTTTTTTATAACTTCACCCCAGCCATTTAGTGATGTGCTCAAAGTAAACAGAATTGTTTCAATCACTAAGCGTCACTGAGCTAACAGACTTTTTTTTAGTACGAACAGTTGAACATGCAGGGCACGCTTGGTCGTGGCTTGCCGTATCTAGTGTAAGTGTAATCTGTGTATTCGACCTATATTGATGTGTTCTAAATTCAATTTGATTGGTCGACATTTTCGACAAGGAGTTTAGCATTAGAATACAAACTGTTTTGTGTTCTTTGCTGTCCTTAGTAAATTGGCGCTATTTTGAATACTGTAAGTTGTACGAAGACAAGGTTTAGTGTTACTTTAATCTTTAATTTTGTGTTTGTTTAGTGTTGTTCTAATCGATTAAAAATGCATTCTAGTGATGAAGATGTGTTAATACCCGAGTTTGTGAAAGAGAGGGCGGCCGATATAGTGGAAAGCTTGCTACCCAAAAAATCACGGCTGGTTTACATCAAAGCCAATTTAACTTTCCTTTTTCTTCATTATATGTATATTTTCACTTAAATCTTTCTTTTTCTCGTAGTCATGGTATAAAGTATAGTATGCAACTCTTGAATAAAACGGATTTATATCGAGGGCCATGAATCACTCGCGTCGCTCAGGATTCTAACACTTGAATCACTCGCTACGCTCGTGATTCAATCATCATGAATCACTCCCTACGGTCGTGATTCAATCGTTAGAATCCTTCACTAGCTCGTGATTCATCTATGGCCCTCGCTTTAAATCCGTCCTTTATTCACTAATTGCATAATATACTATTTTATACCATTCCCCCTCTAAAAAGCTTATTTTATTCACTGAAAACAGTGAATAAAAAGCACTTTTACTCACTGTTTTGATGTTTGAAAATGGAACACACCAATGTATTCGACCACAGATTTAGAGTACCTAGGCTAGATACGGCATGTTATTAGATAGTATGAAAACCGAACGTGTCATCTTTTTTATACCTACGACAACTTCACCCCAGCCATTTAGTGATGTGCTCAACGTAAACAGAATTGTTTCAATCGCTAAGCGTCACTGAGCTAACAGACTTTTTTTAGTACGAACAGTCGAACATGCAGGGCACGCTTGGTCGTGGCTTGCCGTATCTAGTATAAGTGTAATCTTTGTATTCGACCTATATTGATGTGTTCTAAATTCAATTTGATTGGTCGACATTTTCGACACGGAGTTTAGCATTAGCATAAAAACTGTTTTGTGTTCTTTGCTGTCCTTAGTAAATTGGCGCTATTTTGAATACTGTAAGTTGTACGAAAACAAAGTTTAGTGTTACTTTAATCTTTAATTTTGTGTTTGTTTATTGTTGTTCTAATCGATTAAAAATGCATTCTAGTGATGAAGATGTGTTAACACCTGAGTTTATGAAAGAGAGGGCGGCCGATATAGTGGAAAACTTGCTACCCAAAAAATCACGGCTGGTTTACATCAAAGCCAATTTAACGTTCCTTTTTCTTCATTATATGTCTATTTTCACTTAAATCTTTCTTTTTCTCGTAGTCATGGTATAAAGTATAGTATGCAACTCTTGAATAAAACGGATTTATATCGAGGGCCATGAATCACTCGCGTCGCTCAGGATTCTAACACTTGAATCACTCGCTACGCTCGTGATTCATCTATGGGCCTCGCTTTAAATCCGTCCTTTATTCACTAATTGCATAATATACTATTTCAATACGATAAGAATAAAGTGATTAACGAGAAAATTAATGTCACTAGAAAAAAGCGTGGGGTGCTTTGTACGACATTCTTACACTAACTCTGTAATTCTAAAGCACCCCACGCTTTTTTCTACAGTGACATTGATTTTCTCGCTAATCACTTTATTCTTATATTGGAAAAAATATTTTTTACTTTTTAGTTTAGTTTAATGGTATTAAAGCGTGTTTTTTAGTTTTTTAAACTATAATTTGTTATGTCGGGAAATCTTCATAGATACCTTTCATCTGGGGAGAACGGAGACTCCTAAGTCCTCCTTTTGTAAGACTTTACCCCACCGACTATAAGGCCGCGTTTCCACTGACGCGGAGCTGGGCGGAGCGGAGCGGAGACGTGCAGGAATCGTCCAATTACAGACGAGGCAAGAGACGCGATGAGGATTTCAACCATTATGATTGGTCGATTCCTGCACGTCTCCGCTCCGCTCCGCCCAGCTCCGCGTCAGTGGAAACGCACCCTAACCCTACGATTCCTTCCACTACCATGAGTCGGGGATCCAGATACATTCAACTGTTAGAACTTGACAAATCATTCAATCGCATGACTTATGATTTATGAACTTTTATCTCCACGGCTATTTTTTTTCCCTACTGTTCAGTACAATAAGCAGGTGACATTGTTCAAGTCTAGATCATTGTCTTTGTGTTCCTGATCAGAGAGAAATTAAATTCGTCTCTTGAATTCTATATTCCTCGCTAGAATTCCTGTTCGGTAGCCAAAACTACACTTCGACAACTCTTCACTAAATTGTTATAGCCTTACTGTTATCCGGCACCGCCTAATAGTTCCTTATAATTAGAAATTGATGTAATTTTAAGTTAATTGCATATCGAACATTTTCTAATAAAAGTACGTAATCAGTTCCGCCCGTTTCAGCGGATTTTAGGTCATTAACATGTATGTTAATGAAATTTAAGGTTATATCAATTATACCGCAATTCTTGGAAAATCTGACCGCAGAGAATCAAAAAAAGGTGCAATTTTATTTTTAGCCTCAAAAAAAATCATGTAGCCTCATAAATAAAATCCTGTAATTTTTGGTTACACTGATTTTGAAATGTTTTTATTGCTTTATATTGACGTCAATGTAAAATTATTATTCAGAATAGTAAAATCTATTAAGTACTTTATTATACTAACGACATACGAGATTAATATCTAACTCAACACCCTCTAAATATCACGAACACCTAGGTGTTTTCACTTTGCATAGTCAGGCTAGAAAATTAAAAAAAAACCGGCCAAGTGAGTGTCGGACCATGCACAATGAATGGTTCCGTAGTTGAAAAGAATTTATCCCAAAAACAAACTTTGTAATCGCAAAAGAATATTTTTTTTGTAATAAAATTACAAATTAACAATTTTCGGACTTTTTCTTTTACTTGTGCTGTGAGACCTTGCTTCTTGCCAAATTTCATGATTCTAGGACAGCGGGACGTACCCTAACTACCCTATAGGTTTTGATTTACTTACGAGTTTCAAAATATGTCACATAAATGGCCTTACTTTTTTATTGCATCGACTTAGAAGCTTGATTTTTTTAGAACTTCAAGGTATTATAGGCCTACGTAGTTGATATTAATTTCAACTTGATACCTCCACGCGTTCCTGAGAAAAAGGATCTTGACAGACAGACAGACAGACGAGCAACGAAGTGATCCTATAAGGGTTCCGTTTTTTTCTTTTGAGGTACGGAACCCTAAAAAAGAAAAATAAAAGAAAGAAAATATATTTAATTGCGGTAAACATGATGCAAAGAAAGAACACAAACACAAAAAGAACAAGCAAAGCCCCAATTTATTTGGTGTCGACGCAACATGTCTTTTTCTTCCATACTTCTCTATTAGTCGTCATCTCGGTAGTCACTCCCTTTCTAGCCATATCATTTTTCACACAGTCCATCCATCGTTTCTTTGGTTCTCCCCTACTCGTATAGCCATCCACTTTCGTAGGTACTCAAAACTTTTCTGATGACATTTTCCTCATTCTTCCGCATTACAACCACTTTCCACACATCTTTTCAGTTGCCGGTGTCACTTTCAGACTTCCTCTTATACTCATTTATTATTCTATACATTCGCGTAACACCATATATCCCTCTTTGCATTCTCATCTCAGCCGCACCATTTCATTCATTCCTTTTGTATCCCAACATTCTGATCCATACAAGACAGCAGGTCTGACCATTGTTTTATAAATCTTCCCCTCGCAGATTTTTCCCGTGTTAAGCAAATTAAATGCAATGTAAAATGTAATAGAATGCTCAAAAAACAATAAGACCTTATCAATAAACTTTCCTGTGTGTTCCATAATTGACATAATAACCCTCACCTAATGTTTAAATAAATAATTATGCATAATTAGTATTTCCTAAAGTTATGTTTGTTAGTCAGATTCCTTAAAAAAAATGCAAATATTTATAGATTTTCTAAACTGATTTGAATTTGCGTTAACTTCAAAACAAGTTGCGAATTAGATTTCGAATAGCAAGCGCCACGTTATAATATGTTGACATAGGTCGCCATTATAACTCACACTACAAAGCGCCGACGTATTTACAAGGATATAATTATTATAGTTTCCGTTTCAAAATGAAGGTCACGTCACATAAAGAAAGCATTAGAATCCAGGTCTATTTCTTTTTAGGGTTCCGTACCAAAATGGTAAAAAAGGAACCCTTATGGTGTGACTAAGTCTGTCTGTCTGTCTGTCTGTCACAGCTGGATATCTTATCTATTTTTAACCCACTTCAAAAAGGAGGAGGTTCTCAATTCGTCGGAACGTTTTTTTTTTAATTTTTTTTTTTGTATGTTCCCCGATTACTCGAAAATGGCTGGACCGATTTGGATTTTTCTTTTTTTGTTCGAAATAGTATACTTCCCAAGTGGTCCCATGATCATCAAGTCAGGATCTGATGATGGGATCCCATGGAAATCGAGGGAAACCCTCAAGTTTTATGGGCACACTTATATCGATTTCGGTATTTTTAATAGTAACTCGTGCATTTGCTCTCGGAAAGTAACATTTGGTGAATTAGAACTGATGATGAAGATCACAGATGGAGATGGCCATCGGAAATACTCAATTATATCTAAGTATATCACAGGTTGCGATTCGATTACTTTAATATGGTTTATGCTCGTCAAAAAGCATAATGGTGATGGTGACTTCACCATGCGCTCCAGTTCTCCTGGTTCTTACTAGGAAAACTCCTCAACAATTAACGTCCCTGCATCGGGAAAAGCAATATTTTGTAAATCGTGATGAGCAGTTGACATTGGGTTATTGTAACTTAGATAAATTACAAACTGACCCACTGAAAAGTGAAAAATAAAAACTTTTTTACAAAAAACAAAACCGACTTCCAAAAAAACACTACAAAGTGAAAAATAACTTTACTTTCGGAAGTCGGGGGCAAAAACCTAAAATACAGATCCAAAGACACCGACTTCCGAAATTAAAGTTATTTTTCACTTTGTAGTGTTTTTTTTGGAAGTCGGTTTTGTTTTTGTAAAAAAGTTTTGCAAATAAGAAAGAAATAAAAATATTTATATTTTTTTTGCAACAGGGACTGAAAGGGGGTCTTAAAAATTCAAAGTGGAGCTACTAGGGCATGTGGGGTATCATATGAATGAGCGCTATATTTGCACATTCTCAAACATTTTTTTTCTTTTTTTAGGCCCTAGGGTTTTCGACTTTTGATGAAAAACGTCAAAAAAATTCCGTCCCCCCCCCCTTTCTATCTCCGAAGTTTGCAAAGAGAAAAATCTGAAGTTATTCTATGTGATAAAAGTTTATGAAAAGATTACAGGAAAAATAAAACGATGTCTCTAAATAGCATACTTTTTCAGAAATCGGAACGGACACGTAAGTACAACAAAAAAAAAGTAAAAAATTAAGTTTATTGATTATCCTATACATGTTACAAAAAAATTTGGTAAAAAACAACAGACTCCCAAAAAAATAGTACAAAGTTAAAACTTGCTTCAATTTTGTCTTCGGTTTTGTGTTTTCGTTTTTTGCCACCGACTTCCGAAGTTAAAGTAATTTTTCACTTTGTAGCGTTTTTTTTTTTTTTGGGAGCCGGTTGTTTTTTGCAATAATTGCTATGGAAATTGTAAACAACAGTGACAGGAACTTTTATAACATCATCAACATACACAAAGTGGATTAAAGACGTATTATTGAACTTAACTCAAAAACTACCAAAGGAAACTTAATAAAATTCATATGGAACCACCGCGTGAGCTTCTTCTACCAAATGAAAAAAAACCGGTCAAGAGCGAGTCGGACTCGCACACCGAGGGTTCCGTTCCGATTTATGAAAAAGGGTGCTATTTAGAGACATCGTTTTATTTTGCCTGTAATCTTTACACAAACTTCTATCACATAGAATAATTTCAGATTTTTCTCTTTGCAATCTTCGGAGATAAGGAGCGGAACGGTATTTTTTTTACATTTTTCATCAAAAGTCGAAAACTGTGCGGCCTAAAAAAAAATTAAAAAATTGTGCAAACAGCGCTCTTTCATATCATACCACATGCCCTAGTAGCCCCACTTTGAATTTTTAAGACCCCCTTTCAGTCCCTGGTGCAAAAAAAACACATAAATATTTTTATTTCTTTCTTATTTACAAAATAGTTTTGTAAACGTCATCTAAAACTGTTCTAAATTTCAAGTTGATAGCATTAGTAGTTCTTGAGATATCCAGCTGTGACAGACAGACAGACAGACAGACCGACAGACAGACAGACAGACAGACAGACAGACAGACGGACAGACAGACAGACAGACAGACAGACAGACTGAGTCATAAGCGTTCCTTTTTTACCATTTTGGTACGGAACCCTAAAAAGAATTTTCTAACTCGGTCCACAATTTATGAAAATACCTAATGATGAACATATGTACAAAAAAAGTACCTATACACAGACGAACATAGAACCTCTTCCTTTTTTTAAGTCGGTTCAAAAGTACTAACTTAAATGAAGTTTGTTCATGCATGCTACTTGCATGAAAAAAGCGTTTTATTGAAAACACCTGAATTTGGAACCGAAGAATGACTACTTCTTAGCGTTCTGGTTTCTACTTAGTATGAAAAATCTTACCTATGTGAAAAATTAGATATTATGTTGGGCCCAAAATTCAGCCACACGATTTTTTAAGGTATCATTGATAATTTGAATAAGGGCTGATTTTTCAATCGTCACATAACTTTTATCTGAGGAATAAATATGACAGTTTGACAGCTATTGTATAGAATATATGACATACTGTCATATTTATTATAAACCAAAATCGAGAACGGGTCATAACGCGATCTTACTTTTTACGAGGTAAACAGGTACCTACTTGTTTCCCGACGTTTCGACCGCCTTGCAGCGATCGTGGTCACGGGAGGACTCCTGACAGCTCAGCGACGTCTTCGTAAAGTGACGTCGGGAACTAGGTACCTGTTTACCTCGTAAAAAAAGTAAGATCGCGATAAGACCCATTCTGTTTTATAATGTGTACAAACCGCGAAAGATTAAAAAGTGTCATATTTATTATTCAGAAAACGTAATCTGACGATTGAAAAATCAGCCGTAAGGGTGATTGGTGCTACAAATAAAATGAAGGAAACAATAATATGATATAAAGATTTGCAGTAAACCAAACTTCGGGGCGCTACAAAATTACCATTTGAGCGTACATAGACAAAATTGCAGTGTTTTATCACGCGTTTATCAAAATTGAGACCACATTAAAGGTACAGGTCACGAGATGTTGATGCAGTGCGCCCGAGCAACTCAAATATGCGGCGCAAGCGCATGCCATGCACTTCTTAAACCAATAAAAGTGGCACAGTAAAAGATTAAAAGCTTAGGTATTTTTTTTCATAATACATTTTTTTTTACATAGTGATGTACCTATATAATCTTATCTAATCATATAATAAATTACTATATAAATAATTACTGTTCATTTAACTGCGAATAAACGGCGCATATACATTTTTAAGAGTTTTTAAGTGTCTAGTTACGACATATAATTGTTGTATCGTATTTGCTAAGTGAAATAGATGAATAGATAACTATGCTTAAATGCCAGTGATATTCAAAAAGATTTAAAAGTTTAACTATAAAATTAAATTAAAGTGTATTTAAAGGTTTTATTCATTCTTAATGTCCGTTTTATAACTATCAGGAGTAGCACCACATCGACTGTATTAGCTAAACATATATCGTCGCTAATTTAACTATAACTGACGTATCTGACATTTGAACTAAGCCGTTAGCCGACCTAATTATAGTAATTTGATACATTTTCCAAGTCGAATCGATCTGTCTAATCGGCGTATCTGTACCTATGCCTTACGGTCCCCATGATAATGCAAAAATAGAGACGAGATCGATGCATCCACAGTTTACAAAAAAAATCTATAGTTAGGTCGGCTTAGTCCAAAATGCCAAAATCAGATACGTCAGTTAGTGAGATTAGCGACGATATTTCCCACTAGACCTAACATTATTTACATAATTAAACCTTTCTATCAACCGGTAAAAAAGCATTAAAATTTTAGTAATTTTAACAACTTAGATTGAAAACAGGCATCATTTAATAATACTTGACATTCTTTACAACGTAAGTACCTACATAGGCACGTTACCACACTACCACGTTACATTTCCAGAAAATATTCCCTTGTGTATTTGGTATATTATGCATAATATTCATTATGCAAATGGCTAATAAAAACACGATGACAGCTCTCAATTAGAATATTGCATCATAGGTATGATGCCCATTTATTGAATACGAAATTGTGACGCAAAAGTGTTTTCTTGGCGCCTTTCTTTAAACCTTTTACTCACTTTGGGTACTTAAAAGCCGGAAAAACGGCTTGGAAGCAAGAGTATGATGTTTTCTTAGATCGTTAATCATAAAATTAAGTTACTTTGAAGTTCGATGTGTATGTATTTCGAGATTATCGTTCGTAGGTCTGCGGTGATTTTCTTGCCGATGGTAGGACGTGGTCGGAGCGGAGGTTATGTTTTATAAAGTAGGGGCGGATGCTAACGTTTCAGTTCACTACCAACTGTCGCGAACATTGGCCACTTTCGGAGAACCAGTAGGTTTACATCTTTTTATATTTATTTTTTTGTCTATGACATCGCGTAAATTTGAAGTTCTGTAAAGTGAATTTGTTGCTTGGATTGATGAAGATTTTTTTTTTTGAGTTTACCGTGTTTATAATGTGTGTGTGAGGGTGCTTGTTACTATTAAAATAGTGTATTTTTATAACTATATTTATGGTCTGGTTTGCAACGTACCTATAGGCATTTTATGGATGGATTGTTTTTGAAAACTGAAAAAAATTGAAATGAAATGTATCAAATGCCATGAATTAATTTCTAAAACTACTCAAAATAGAGTCCATGTTATTCAAAAAAAAAAATACTATGTCCAACAAAATAAAACACACAAAAAGAAATCAAATACAACGTGTCGTTTTGCATCCTCGTCAAATTTCAGGGTGTGCTACAGAACATCAAACCGAACAACTTTCTCCATGGGACCAACGTCGTAATCGCGGAAAAAATTTTCAACTGCCCCATAGAAAACTTCAATACCTTCTCGACGCAAATGTATGGGACCGCTGATTATTTTTTCGCGATTACGATGCTGGTGTCATGGAAAAAGTTGTTCAGTTTGATGGTCTAATACCACACCCTTAAATTTGACGAGAATGCAAAACGACAAGTTGTATATTGCGTTCCTAGACCTATATTTGTAAAGGATGAAAGTGATTCGATTAAAAAAGGGTGACATTTTGGGATTTCGGTAACCATTCGCAGACACATCGCAAACGCGCGCTAATATCACCTCTTATCTTTTTTCCGAAAACTGCGGCATTTCATGATCATAATATCAGTACCAAAATATTTGATGGAAAAATAGCTTCACGCTACTTTAAAAATCTGTCTCTAAAAAATATCCGTCCTAAAAATAACACAATGAATTTGAACGTTTTCACAAGACAGTATTATTCATTGTGCATTGAATAGATGGAGATAATGTAGACAAATTAAACTCAATGAAGTAGGTACTGATTAACCAAATTAATGTAACAAAGCGAGGTTGCCAAAATGTTAAATTACCTGCTCTAACGACTCATTTTTTATGCCGTCATTGCAAAACTTCAAATAAACAAACATCAAAAACTTTTTTAATCCACAATCTCATTAAGAGCCAATGCCCTTTAAATTGCATTGAGATAAAAAATTGCATGCACTTAAACTAATGCTCTGAGCAATGAATTATACATGCAACTCTAATATAAATAAACCAGTTAGATAATGCACGTATTAAAGGGGAACTACCATGTTCAATTATGGCTTAAAAAGTTTATTAGATATCTAATGCGTTAATTGAAAATTGCAACACATGAATTTAATCTGCACTGTTCTGTACTCAGTTACATAACTTAGATATACGACATGTCCTGTAATTAACGCATAACCTCTAAAGGCTTATTGTACTCATCATTATGAACAACTTTTACTATGGGACCAAACCTGAAACCGCGAAAAAAAATTAGCTGTTCCCTACACTTATGTTCGCATAACTCGTCAAAATGTAGGGAACCCCATGAGAAGAAGGCGTGAGTTTATGATGATGATGATGTAGGGAACAGCAGATTTCAAGTGTGGTCCCATAGAAAAATTGTTCATAATGTTGAGTACAATGACTCCTGCGTTAATTCCAGGACATGTTGTAATCTAAAACTTAGTTGAGATGGATTTACACGGAAGCGAATCACGTGAGGGACGCGGGGTGGGACGTTCATCATCATCATCACTCGCCTGTCCATCAATTTATTTGGGGTCGACGCAACATGTCATTTTCTTCCATACTTCTCTATTAGTCGTCATCTTGGTAGTCACTCCCTTTCTAGCATATCATCTTTCACACAGTCCATCATTTCTATCGGTAGTGACGTTGATTTTCATAAAAATTGTATGAAGCCGCGTCCCAATTCCCACGTCCCGAGCCCCGGGCCCCGCGAGGAATTCGCCTCAGTCTGTTTGAAGCTAAAAATCTATGTAGAGCTTGTCCACTTTGAAATGACGCGCCCAACTACCGTATTTACCCTAATGTACGTATACAAATTTAAGTAGTGGGGCGCGTCATTACACAGTAAACCTAAGCTCTAACATAAATACTAAAATATTAAATATCAAAGCGTAAACTTTTTAATTATGCAAAACATAGTGTCATAAAAATGATAAGGAATAAATAATGATCATCAAGATAAGTCTGAGGCCTACAAAATTCTAACTTGATTTTATTAAACTAGACAACTAATGATTCATCTATGCAAATATTTTTATTGGATAGTTCCTCACCAGTTTTAATTTAAAACATCTTCCTATTCAGTTTCTTATTGATCATAACATCACGCCTGTAATCACCGAAGGGTTAGGCAGAGGCGTAACTAATAGTACACCCACATTTAGATAGTTATGTTTACGTCACTGCGAGCCTATTGCCATCAACCGGGCACAAATCCAGACTCCGGGCCGCTATTGAGAACCACAATAAAATTTTCACAAACCTGGGAACCAAACCCAGGTACTAATCGCTCGGCAGCAGCGCTTTGACCACTACACCATGAGGCGCAGTCATAATACCTAATCCTCACACTAATATTATTTTTGTGAGTGTGTGTGTGTGTGTGTTTGTTACTTCTTCACGCTCAAACGGCTGGACAGTTTTGGATGAAATTTGGTATGTAGATAGCTTATACCCTGGATTAACACATAGGCTACTTTTTATTCCGGTAAACCGCGGGGCGCAGCTAGTTAGTGTATAAAACCACGCACGCGCCTGCGGTGAGATGATTTTCCAGAAATCCGGTTGATGGGCATCTTAATAACTTCCATAATAAACGGCCTAAAGAGAAAGTTGTATTATTAGATATAAAACGGCACATAAAACTGTCATCTACATTTCCTTCTTTACCGAAAATTGTCGTTCCCACATCACACGTATTGCCATTAGCATTGCACTACATCCTGGATCGAACCTCCTAAATCACCTCTAGGTAAATTATACCTAGTCATGTTACTAAAACGAAAAGTGTTGTAGGTCATAACGTTAATTTTGTTTGTTGATTTTATCTCGACCGGTTCCTATAAAAACAAAACGGGTCTTGTCTTTAGGCCAAATATTATGCAAAATTCCCGACGATTTATATAAGTACTGATAATGTAAGGGAATAGTTTCGTTCTCGAATATAAAAGATTAGACCGATCTAATTTTTCAGTAGATTTCAGTAGTGGACTTAATTTTTTTATAAACATGATGTAAGGTATCCCATCAAAACATAAACATATTATCAAATCTTCTGTCTGTGTCTGGTAATTAATCCTAAGTAGTCATTATTATAGCCAACTATTTTATAATTACATTTTCAGCAATATCTTATCGTTTAACGTTCTGATTTTACGGGCAGCATGAATGACGAAATGTTAACATTTAATCTAACTAATGTTAATTATATAATATACCTTTCCACGCACTCTAGTTGTATCAAAGAGTAAAGGTATACTTAAATTATAATAAAATAAGCATTACCGAAGGAAGGCACTCTTGCACAGAGTACCTACTTATATCTAACATTACGAGTATGTGCTCATGACAGCATGCTATTATCTATGGGTTATATAAACGAATCATAACCTTGAACCCGATACATTTTTAATAAGACAACATTTAAATACAGCATATTATTTTAATTATTTCTTATTAAATTAATCAATCTATAAATTGGAAAAATGGAGGGAGGCCTGCCCTGCAGTGGGACGACATGAGCTGATATAATAATAAGCCCACCATCTCAGCCTATCACAGTTCACTGCTGGTCACAGCCACACCTGGTTCTCCGCCTTCCGCATTCAATCCAACCCAAGCTTCTTGAAGATTTTCCAACATCTGAAGCACCTTCGATTCACAGTCTCCTCTAAACTATTTTCCATTTCAGATAAAATTACAAAATGGCTATGAAGTTATTGGTTCTATTAGCCGTGGTCTCATCCGCGACAGCCGCAGTGAAGCTCCAGGAGATGTTCTCCTGGAACGTAATGGACTGGAACTACCCTGACCCGTACTCGAGGCAGCAGGCTATCCAGTCCGGGGCTCTCATGCAGGAGAATGCCCTCCCCGTTGGCATTGAAAGGTGGAGGAACAAGCTTTTCGTCAGCGTTCCTAGGTGGAAAGCGGGTAAGTCATTGTAACACTTTGGTTAACATTTATTCATCCTTTAATAAAAAAAAAATGTCATAAATCTGTTTCAAACCCATAGAGGAGCTTGTATCTGGGTCAGAGCACTCTTTACTTTCGCCAAGCTTATTAAAGCTTCAATTTCAAAAATATACATTATTCAACCTTAAATTGCTATAACGTCACGGGCGCCAGCCGCGTCCGAGTGTGCTTGATTTGTGAGGGCGCATGCATAGCATGGTGAGCAGTGGTGGCCGAGTGGTAACGGCCGTGACTTACGAGTTGTAGGTCGTAGGTTCGAACCCAGACAGGCGCTTTACTTTGTGTAAATTATTTCATCACCACTGCTCTCAAAACGGTGAAGGAAAACATCGTGAGGAAACCGGCATGTCCTAGAACCAAAAATTCGAAGACATGTGACATCTACTAACCCGCAATGGGCCCGCGTGGTGGATTACCTACGGCCCACACCCTCTCACCGAGAGGAGGCCTGTGTCCCAGCAGTGGGAACACTATAGGCTGATTATGCTATGAATAGCATGAACTGTGTCTGCATTACATAAAATATTTGTTAAGTCTTGGATTCGTGCCTCGTCCGTGCCTTTTATGTTGCACGGCTAGCGCCTGTAACTGATATCGTTTGTCTAGTAGGCAATCGGCAAAGTGACATCGAATTTTTCCATTCGATTTTTTTCAGTAAAAGTTCAGGCGATCGGCAAAGCGACATCGAATTTTTCCATTAGAGTTTTTCAGTAAGAGTTCAGAGCTTAGACTTGTACCTGACGAATGGTAAATAGGCTCGCCCCCTTTGACGTGGGGCTATTATTTCTTTTGCCACCCACGTATCTAATGCTTCACGGCAATTGTTAAACTACTATGTCTGCTTTGCGAACATTGAAAGTGTGAAAATGTAGGAGTAGTAACTCTGCTAACCCCTTCGAGAAATGCAAGCGTGACGTTTTGTTATGTCGGTCAGTATTGATCAGACGTAAGTAATGTTATAATTTTTCCAAAGCCGTCAAAACTTCTATCATTGCTGCATTTTAAGATATTTTATCCACACCCATGCTATAAATCCTCTATAAACATTTCTGAAACAGTTAGCTTATTCCCAACATTAAAACAGCCAGTGTCATAGTAACCATAATATCATCCAAACGGGTGTTATAATGTTGTACTAAATTTCATTATGCAACTCCTTTGCTTTTTCGATCCCTTACTTCTTAGAGTATATAATTACAGGTAATTATATACTCTAAGCGTTACTTAATCACGTGGTATCTTTATGAATTTCTATCTCGGCAAAATGTAGGGAACAGCCGATATTGTTTTGTTTTGTGTGTGTGGGTGAAGTGGTGAGTGAGTGATTGGGGTGAGTGAGTGAGTGAGTGAGTGGTGAGTGGGTGAAGTGAGTGAGTGGTGAGTGGGTGATGTGAGTGAGTGGTGAGTGAGTGAGTTGAGTGAAGTGAGTGTAAGTGAGTGAGTGTGGTGAATGAGTGAAGTGAGTGTGGTGGCGAGTGAGTGGTGAGTGAGTGAGTTGAGTAAAGTGAGTGTAAGTGAGTGAGTGTGGTGAGTGAGTGAAGTGAGTGTGGTGGTGAGTGAGTGGTTTTCGCGATTTCAGGATTGGTCACATAGTAAAAGTTATTCATAATGATGAGTACAATGACCCCTTATTAAAGGTTTGTGCGTTTAAATAAAATTCTATTATTACCTATAGGTACATACTTTGTTTGTATTAGATAGGTACTCAACAATTAATCTTTCCATGAAAATGCATAGAGTTCTTACGACATTGTACAATAGGTACCTAGCTTGTGGTTTCAGAACCTTTTATGGAGGATTCATGATGGGTGTAGGTAGATAATAGTAGATTATGCACCGAGGGGCTAAAGTCGTGTCTTATGTCACGGGCGTCATATTGAATCTCGAGCGCAATGAAGTATTCGGAATGTAACTCCCGAGCGCAGCGAGGTAATTAAAGAGTTTAACTCACGAGCGAAGCGAGGGAGTTAATACAAGAATCCTGAATGCAGCGAGGGATTCAAGCTAGCCCAAGGCAAAGACACCTTTAGCCCAGAGGAGGATACTCTACTTTTTACACCTACTGTGAGAAAATAATAGCCATAGTACGAAAAACAAAGTATTTATTAAATAAACAAACAGTAAGAATAACATATTTAGAACTAGTTAGTTATATGCACTTACATATTAATTGAAGTTAATGGTAACATTTGAGACATTAGTCCAGTTGTGCAAAGATAAAGTTGAATTTTTATTTGGTACGTTTATAGATGTTGATGTGTAATTTAAAAAAAAAAAAACTTGAGAGGTGTCAAGGGACACCCGGATGGAAAGAAGTTCCTTTCGATTAATTAGTGAAGGAATTGTAACAAAATTTTATTTTTATACTTATCATAATCATCATCATCATCATCATCATCATCATCATCATCATCATCATCATCATCATCATCATCATCATCATCATCATCATCACCATCACCATCATCATCATCATCACCATCATCATCATCATCACCATCATCATCACCATCATCATCACCATCATCATCATCACCATCATCATCATCATCATCATCATCATCATCACCATCATCATCATCACCATCATCATCATCATCATCATCATCATCGCGACACCACACTGTTCAATGCGAAATAGAAATGAAAATATCTGGCTTGCTTTCTATAAGAGAGAGAGAGAGAGAGACAGACAGAGAAACATGCGCACGCCGCACGGCTTACAATAGCTACCTATAGCAAAAAGTGTCGTGACAACTTTTCGTGAGACTTTTTTCCGTCTAGCCCCCTTTCACAACGCGCGATAAGGAACTTCATTCCAAAATTAAAAAAAATAAATTAAAAAAAAATGAAAAATGGTTCGTAGTTATCTAATTATTCTTACAATATTATGTCTTCGAAAACATGGCAACGATATGAAGAAGCAGTCGTTATGATTTTGTAGGAAATCGAGAATATCATCCACGCGTAGTAAGGGTTTCGAGAATGGCTTTCCTCTTTCTGGCACCAAAAGGTGTTTGTTAGTACTATACTGCCAATTTAGCTGAGCATGTGAGATTCCAAATTCAAATCACATTATTGACCAGCGGGTCATAATGAAATCCAGTACAACATTATTGACCGGCTGTGCCCCCGGCCACTAATGACTCACTTTAGGTTAAGGTTGCTTGACATATAATTTGACATTTTCGAGCAGGTGGTGTGAAAAGTCTTGTATGCAATTGTACATAATTAGGTATTAAAACACTCATGTGATACTATTATCATTAATACCCCTTATTATACAACATTTGCATAAATAACTATTATTTCATTCGACATAATGTAAGGTCTTGCCGTAACTATCTCCCCGTGCAGTATGCATGAGCATTTTCAATACACTTCCTAGAAAACTGGTTCATATCGCACTACGATTAGGTTCACAATGCAATGTACTTCACACGCGTGCGATTTTTCATTTTCCAACACGTGTGCGGGAATAAAAATTGCCACAGATAACTTATACCTATACTTAGCCCAAATTGGTTCAATGCCTGTTCGTCACAACCGTCTATTCGGAAGTGAATGTTTTTTTTAATCCCGGCAAAGAGATATGCATCTTTAATAGCCGCGTTTCGAAATCTAAAAATAACCTAAGTTAAAAAGTCAATTAAATCAATATAAGGCTACTTGTGGTTTTCTAATTAATTATAATTAGGAACACGTTGCATAATTAAGAAAATACCACTTCTTTTATGTAGATTAAGTCGCAAAATGCGACATACTGATTGAGTCAGTAACTAATTGAAGAGCGATCACTAATGCGAATGACAACCATGGTAATTAATGAAATGTTGCAACTATTATTTGCAGTGGAGTGGTATACAAGTGGAGAATGTTCATGACAACAATATTTTTCGTTTATTTTATTTCTTCAATAGTGTATTGAAAAACGTCGTTTGATACAGTTCTCGGCTCAAAAACAACCTCGCTCCGCTTCGAATGCAATGATGTCCACGTGTATCAAACGACGATTTTCAATACACTTTTGAAGAAATAAAATAAAATAACGAAAAATATTTTTGTCATGGACATTCTCCACTTGTATCAAAATGTACTATTCTCCACGATAAAAAAGGTCTGTATGACATACTGCTGAGAAAACCTGCCCAATACCTTATTGGGTGAAAACAAACTCAACCATAGTTATTTAATATATAGGTATTTTAATTAACATAAATACATGTTAATTAAAATAGTGATGGAAATGACTATATATGGTTGAGTTTGAGTTTGATGGAAATAACTATATATGGTTGAGTATGGAGAAGCTGTGTTCACAAATGAAGCTTGCAAGATTAATGGTAGTGTTTTGAAATTGATGGCGGTTTACCTCATCACTAGCCTAGTTTATTTTGGTATACTAATTATTTCCTTTTTTGTCGGTAATCTGCGTTATAAATCTATACCTATAGGTACTACTCATTCACAATTTCGTCATAATTTGCCACTAAGCACCACGTCCAATCAAGGAATGGTTTTTAAAGGAAACCTTAAACTACTCAAACTCTCCACAGTTACAATTAAGTAAATTAGACATTTCAAAATTTGTATAATGACTAACCCATTTGTTTGCACAGGTATACCCGCTACATTGAACTACATTCCTTTGGATGGTCCGTACGATCCTTCACCGAAGCTGAACGCCTACCCAAGTTTCGCAGGCAACGAGTTGGGTAACTGCCAGAGTGGTCTCAACACCGTATACAGGATTAAGGCAGACAAATGTGACCGTCTCTGGGTCCTAGACACTGGTACATTCGGAATTGGTAAGTTAACAATACTCAACAAGTAATTAAGTGTAATATTATGTAGGAATCAATCAATCTACCTAGCCTTTTCCCAATTATGTTTGTAATATTAAGTAGGAATAAAAAAACCGGCCAAGTGCGAGTCGGACTCGCGCACGAAGGGTTCCGTACCATTATCTATAAAAACGTTAAAAAAACCACGTTTGGTGTATGTGAGCCCCCCTTAAATATTTGTTTTATTTTAATTTAATTATTTATTTTTAAAGTGATATATAACTAAATATTCTGTGAATGTTTCAAGCGCCTACCTGTTGCCGTTATCGATATCGAGCAAAAAGGAGCAAAAAAAAACACGTTTGTTGTATGGGAGCCCCCTTAAATATTTATTTTATTCTGTTTTTTTAGTATTTTTTGTTATAGCGGCAACAGAAATACATTATCTGTGAAAATTTTAACTGTCTAACTATGACGGTTCATGAGATACAGCCTGTTGACTGACGGACAGACAGACGGACGGACAGCGGAGTCTTAGTAATAGGGTCCCGTTTTACCATTTGGATACAGAACCCTAAAACTGTTTTCGATAGTTCCTCTGAGGTAGCGAGTTTCACTTTTCTGGTAGGCGTTAACCGCAATTACCTTACAATAGAAACGATATCAATTAAGTGTTGTTAGTATGTAAATACAGTAATGTAGGGTAATTATTGACAGTACAGTATTTAAACCCATAATTTGAATGTTTTCAGATACTAATGTGACCAACGTCTGCCCCTACTCGCTGAATGTATACGATTTAAACACCGATCAACGCATCCGAAGGTATGTGTTCCGCCCTGAAGACATTGTCGCTTCGACTTTCATTGCCAACATCGCTCTCGACGAAGGAAGAACTTGTGACGACACCTTCGCGTATTTCTCCGACGAACTCGGCTACGGCCTCATCGCCTACTCGTGGCAACAAAACAGATCATGGAGATTTAGCCACGGATTTTTCATGCCCGACCCACTTACTGGAGACTTCAACATCGGTGGCCTGAACTTCCAATGGAGTGCTGAGGGAATTTTCGGAATCACAACCTCTCCTATTGGAGCCGATGGATTCAGAAATCTCTACTTCAGTCCTTTAGCTAGTAATACCCAGTTTGCTGTTTCAACGCGCATATTACGCGATGAATCTAAAGTGACAGGATCCTACCGCGACTTCCAAGTTGTAGGTGTTCGAGGTGCTAACGGTCACACCACATCCAAAGTAATGGACGAATACACTGGAGTAGAACTATTCAACTTGGTAGACCAAAACGCTATTGGATGCTGGAGAAACGATCTACCATACAAGCCACAGAACATTGCAGTGGTAGACAAGGATGATGCAGGTCTAATATTCCCTAGTGACGTCAAAATTGACGCTCAAAGAAATGTATGGGTGATGTCTGACCGGATGCCTGTGTTCTTGGAATCGACCTTAGATTACAGTGACATCAACTTCAGAGTGTACACTGCTCCATTTGATGTTTTGGTACAAGACACTGTATGCCAGCCTCCTCCTCAGCCGCAATATGTTCAGCCCGCTAACCAGGAACAGCAAAACAGCCTCCGGCAGAAGCAACCTTACACGTTCTACGATACAGGTTTGGGTGTGACCACCAACCCTATTACTGGAACTATTTCACTATTTTCTCCGGTCTCATCTCCCCGTCCAGAAGTAATCCAGCAGCAGAACACTTATGGCCCAGGAATAATTAGGAACTCTATACCAACTGTAGAGAGCTACGTCAACTTTCCTAAACAAACTTCTGTTCCTTACTTAACCGGCCGATCGAATCCCACCAATTCGAACAGGAACCCACCCCCCGCGTGGTGGCACGAGAAACGTAACTACGAAGTATACGAACACTAAGAACGTTGATAAAAATATATTGTATTCTTATAATTACTTTTATTTTAATTTTATGATACAATGTTGCTTAGTAGTTTTAAGTTATAAACAATATTTGCATTCTATCTGATTACTTATTATTACGAATTACTTATTTTTATTACTAAGTAGATATGTAATTGTATTTTAACATACATTTTCATATTTGCAGTTATACATGTTGTAGAACATTAGCTATTATTTATTAATAGTTAAATGTCTCTGCCGAGCAATTCTTTTGCGAACATACTAAACTTTACTGTTTAATGAAAAATTATGAAAATCCTTCATTGATTCAAAATAGCCTTTTTTATCTATTGAACTACACTACTGTTTTAAACTTTTGTACTTATATTAAGTTCTAACTGGTATTCAGAAATGATTGTATTATATTTGCTTCTAGAGTTTTAAATTAAATAACTATAGGTACGTCACTGTACAGTAACATAGGGAAGTACGTTACAAATATTTTTTCACTGTGAGAAAACGGTTAAAAATATAGATGTAAGCCGACGTTCGCACGGACGTAAAAATATCGCGGCCATTTGTTTTCGACCACTGAATTTTCGGCGCTCGACTTAGCACCGAGAGTTGAAAATCCAACAGTGTGTTTTTCGACACGCTGTAGGTTGCACTCTGTTGAATTCTCGAAGCTCGGCTCAACACCAAGAGCAGAAAATCCAGTGCGCGATAAAATCCCGCCACGATATTTTTACGTCCGTGCGAACGTTGACTAAGGCAAATCGGAGATTTCCTGTTATTTTAATTTATTACAAAATAAACGATGTACATAAAATGTTTGTTAATTTCATCTAGACCCCACAAAATAAGTGTAGGTATCTAAGTATGTATTTAGATGACAGTCGATGTCATTGTAATACTACGAAACCCGTATTGCTTTATTGGCAGGTTAAGTCTTCATTTCCAATTACCTTTAGTTTGTAAACCAACAAAATCACTGATGCAGTAGACGTAGAAATAACCACAGCACAGATATACGTAAAAATAACCACAGTACAGTACAGATATAAATGTGCCATGGGTAGTCTGAACTCAGCAAAAACCATAGCAGCCTATTCCGCCTATTTTTTAAGCCGGAATGGCACTTTAGAATAGGTATCTTTTTTTACACACCATAACTGTATAATATGCTGTCATCTATTGAATAATCAAATCAAAATGATCAGTTTTAACAGTTTTAACCAAATAGTAAAAAATGTAGTTAGGCTGGTTCTCAGGCTTACATTGTCCTCCCATACCTAATAACTATTATTTGAAAATATTGCATAAGCCAATTATTTTTAAAAGAGTAACCATGGAGTTTCTTGCCGGATCTTCTCCATAGGAAACGACCAATTTGGAACCGTGCACCAGCTTCTGACGTTTCATAAGTGCCCACGTAGGTTTACGTGAAATAAAACATTTTGATTTTGATTTTGATTTGATCTCATGACCTGTATGTAGCTAGTCTTATGTGAATCTGAGAATGATCTCACTGAAACATTTTACACGCACATTTCATGATTCACACCCTCTGGTGGCGCCAATACCTTTCCTAATCACTGCAATCACTTATATAAATAGCCTTTGAGTTGTTTTTCTAACGGGCAGTGAGCAAACCTGGTTATCATTTGATCCATGCTCTCAACAACTGTACGGAGAAGCCTAGCTTCGCCATAATTACATTGTTACATGACTATATCCTTCTACGATAGCGGAACTTACTTTAGAGAAGTACCAATATTATGCCTACTCATATAATGATTATACGCTTACCGCTGCGTACGTACGTAAATTGTTTTAATGCTAAGTAAGAAATACTCTTATCAGTCTATCTAGATCGACACTAGTCGCAGTCAAATACAAAGCAATAAAGATCTTCATTGTGTACACAAATTAAGCCATTTATTATTTCATGAAACTATTCTAGATCTCGTACGTTTATTTCTGAAAGAATCTACTGAAACAACCTCCTGTTTCTCTAAAGTGGAAAATTGCATAATCTGCGAGTTTTTTGGTTTTGATTTGAGCATTTTAAACTTGTCTGTGGATACTATTATCGTCCGTGTGTAAATTATTATTTAATAGTGCCATACTTAAGTGCCATTGTTATTAAAATGTACTTAACTTATTTTTCCAACGAGCGAGCAGCTCTGTTTTGAACGTGCTTCGTGGTTTTAGACACTCTCGTATACAACTCGATTCACAATGAACGTCGAGAAAGCTGAAGAAAAACGGGATTACAATCCCTTTGAACATCGACAAGTTAAAAAACCTACATCGTAAGTTATTTTACTATTTGTTTGGCGTATTTGTTTAGATGTGATTTATTATTATTTATCTTTGAGTGCATAATTTTTGACAACCCGAGTTTTTATTCTAAAGTCAATGATTAAGGGTGGGTTTCCTGACAGGTACGTCAAGAGGATGGCTATAACGTCTCCTAACCTAAGTAATAAGTGCTTATAACAACAAATTGCAACCAACAAACCGTCTCTCAAGTATTATAGGTGATAATGATAATTTGGTGACCAGGTAATTAGTGACCGATACTTAAGTATCGGTCACTAATTACCAAACACATAAAAACACATGATTTTGCTCATGATAACAAACCACTTTTACTACGGGACCAAACCTGAAATTGCGAAAAAAAATCAGCTGTAATACATTCATGTTCGCATAACTCGGCAAAGTGTAGGGAGGAGCTGATTTTTTTTTTAGAAATTGGTCACTAGGTACCAATTTCTTATACGTAAGCACAACATGCATTACTCATTTGTCGATAGGTATTGGGCGCCTAGGTGAGTTCTTAAAGTCACCGAGCTTAACTAATTTATCGACCAAATTCTAAATTAAAATCAAATAAAAGCAAAATTAAAATTACATAAAATCAAATCAAAAATAAAAATCAACATACAATTAAAATAAAATCAAGATACAATTAAAATTAAAATTAAACTCAAAATTAACAATCAAAATTAAAAATCAAAATTAAATAAGAATCATAATCAAAATTAAAATAAAAAAAATATAGAACTTAAAAAAAACAACACTAAAATCGAAATCAACACTAAAATTAAAATTAAAATCAAAATTAAATTGACACTAAAATGAAATTACAAGGTTTTGTACATAATATTTCGGAACCTACCAAGTGATGCACAGTGCACATCGACAAGATCACTGCACAAACTGTAACAAATCTACTAGCCCAAAGAAATAAAAGTTGCTAAGGAATTAGATTTGAACTAAGTATATATATAAAAGATAAAAAATACAGACTGGATAACGTGGGCTTTTGGGCGTAAGTACACGGATTTTGATCCTGCTCAGCAATTGGGGGCAGACAAATTTATATCTCAGAATTTTAAATAAAAATGACGAGTCCAGTAAATCTCTCCTCTTCTGTAGGGATATCATCTTAAAATGCAAAAGTCTCTATAGGATCGTTTCTTTTTAGCTATTCCGGAAGAGTATGCTAAATGCCACAGAAATCGTTTTTGAACCCTTTCCAATCTTAGTGTGTGAGTGGCATAGTGAGGTCTCCATACAGTGCTGCAATATTCTAACGCGCTGCGGACCAAACAATTATAAAGCATGTATCTTAGTCTTATTGCGACGGAAACAAGTAATATTTCTTATGACAAATCCAAGCATTCTAGAGGCTTTTAAACTACATTTTCTATGTGGGGTACAAATGTTAACTGCCTATCAAACAAAACTCCCAAGTCTCTTATCTGTTCCACTTCCTGAATTAAGTTGCCACTAATGTAATAAGCAGATCTTGTCAATTTAGTTTTTCTGGTGGATTTCACGTGGTAGCACTGCTGATATTTAAGATCATATCATTATCCTCACACCGCCTTACTACCACTCAATCATCTCTCTGTAGCAACTCAACATCAAGAAGTGTAAGTATCGGTCACTAATTACCAGGCACCCTATCTATGTGATCAATTTCCCTTTGACCGTACTATACTGTGGTGCTATACCTCCAGTCGGTGATCAGCATGCAGTGGATGATGTCAGATGATGGATTTGTTGTCTGAGTTTAATAATCTTATTGATTAACTAGTTAGAAATAATTAATAACAGGAAATATTTATAGGTACTTGCGCACAGTTTCAGGTTCCACTGTATAAGGCTTTGTTTGCAAAATTATTCCAATACAAGAAAATACTGGATTAAATAAGTGACAAAGAAAATTTATTGAATATTTTACAGTAATACCAGCTGTTACTTCCAATGAACTCTACTAAAACATCATCAGTTTCCAGTCTAACCGGATGCAGCTGAATACAAGTATTTTACTTGGAGCCACTGCTTATCTGACCTCCCCAACCCAGTTACTAGGTAATGCCCCTTGGTAAGACTCGTTGTCAGATTTTCGGCCTTCTGACGATCCGGAACGACTGTCAAAGATCGACGAATGACAGACAGGATCAACTGCTTAACGTGCTTTCCGAGGCACGGAGGGGCCTTGGTTACTAAAACACGTGTTCTTTATTTCCAGAGACATAAGATCGACTCTGAACTTAATCAAGGCTTCTTTAGGCTCTGGTTTGTTGGCCGGACCATTGGCGTTCGCTAATGCAGGATGGGGTGTCGGACTGTTCGGCACATTGCTCGTGGGCATAATATGTGGGCACTGCATTCATATATTAGTGAGTACATTTAAGAGGGGTCTAAGTGCAAAACCGACACTGTGCAGTTTCTGAAAATGTTCACAGCAGTCAAAAAAACGTAGCAACTGGATAGTGTAGGTTTTGAATCTCACTTTTTTTTTACTTGTTAGTATATCTGGCTTTTTGTATGTGATAGAGGCGGTTTTGACCGTAACTGATTTTACAGAACCATTATAATGTGATTCAGTGTCACCAGACACAAAAAAACATATTCGGTGTTATTACAAAACGAGGTTTTTCTTCTGTCATGATTTAAACCATCGAGCCAGTTTTTGTATTATGAACCTAGCTGTGATAGAAATACAGTTTTTTATACAAAACTCACAACTTAGTCCTTTGTAAAACTGACATCTTAATGTGTCCGAATAAAGTTCGAAATTCAAAAAAGGGTCTATGGTTTAAACCTGGGTTTGAATATGAACCTTGTTTTGTAATAAGACGGATTTTGTTTTTTAAATGGACAATGGCGGTTTTGCAGTTAGACCCTCGTCTCATCTGAAATCGCCCACCCGTCTTGGTCTTGACCCGTGGTGAACTATGCTGATGCCTTCTCTGTATGAGAATAGGCCTTTACCCTGCAGTGCGATAGTAATGGGCTGGTATAATTATATTTTTACTACAAGTTGTTGCCGCGGCTTTGTCTGCGTGTGTTTTATATTTCATAATTTTTCATAGAAATATCCAGGATAAAAGGCGCCCATGTCCTTCTCCAGGTCCCATGCTACCTTTCTGTCAAATTTTACAAAAAAAAAAAACTGACTTCCAAAAAAATACTACAAAGTGAAAAATAACTTTAATTTCGGAAGTTGGTGTCTTTGGATCTGTATTTTAGTTTTTTGCCACTGACTTCCGAAATTAAAGTTATTTTTACCCGACTGCGCCAGGAGGAGGGTTATGTTTTTCGGGAGTTTGTATGTATAATTGTTAGGCACGCTCTGCGGCCTGAACGGCTGGCTCGATGGATTTAAGCTTGAGAGGTGTCGTTAGATTCGTATTTACTGTGAAAGTGACGCTGGGTATATCAAAATAAAAAATAAAACAAAATGGCGGATTTTTGACGCCAAATTGTCTTAATTTTTTTTTTTCTCAAAACCTGTCGAGTTATAAAAGGGTTTTAAAAGGTGATTACAAAAATATACACAACTTATATTGTTAAAAGTACCTCGAAGTGGCAAATCGTAAAACCACGTGCAATCATTAAAACGTCTGCGAAATCTTTCACATTTGTAAACTAAAAAGCTGGAAATAAAAAAAAACTATAAAACCCGACTGCGGTAAAAGCCTAACTTAAAAAAAAAACTGAAAAGCTAAAAACAAGCCCATTTTAAAAGTTGGAAGCAGGCGGGATCCATTCCATTTTTATATTTTCAAACTCAAATGGGACCCGCCTGCTTCCAACTTTTATTTAATTTAAAATGGGCTTGTTTTTAGCTTTTAAGTTTTTTTTTAACTTAAGGCTTTTACTGCAGTCGGGTTTTTTAGTTTTTTTAATAACTTTTTTTTATTCACGTTGTAGTATTTTTTACCGACTTCACCAATCGAGTGGAACCCTCAAATTTTATAGGCACAACTATAGCGATTTGGGTATTTTTTATAGTAACTCGTGCATTTGCTCTTGGAAAACATCATTTGGTGAAGTGGAACTGATGATGAAGACCACAGATGCCCATCGGAACTACTCAATTTATAAGTATTTCACGGGTTGCGATTCGATTACTTTAATATGGTTGCTAAGTAATTTATGCTCGTCAAAATACATAATGGCGATGATGACTTCACCATGAAGCTCCAGTTCTCCTGGTTCTTACTAGGAGAACTCCTCAACAATTAACGTCCCTGCATCGGGAAAAGCAATATTTTGTAAAAGGTGATGAGCAGTTGCCATTGGGCTATTGTAACTTAGATAAATTACAAACTGACCCTGACTGAAAATAACTAAGTTATTTTTTACTTTGTAGTGTTTTTTTGGAAGTCGGTTGTTTTTTTTTGTAAGTAAAAAAGTTTTTATTTGGAAGTCGGTTGTCTTTTTTTTTTTGTAAAATAGGTTTTTATTTTTCATTTTTTAGTGGGTCAATCTGTAATTTATCTAAGTTACTGTTGTGCGTGTTACGGGTAGAGTCCATTGTTTGTAATGCAAGCATCGATTACGACGAAACCGCGTGGGTGCAAGAACAGTGAAAATAGTCTCAAATATAGTGAAAATACCACTGCGATGGCTCCCCCAACAACAGACGGAGTAGCAGCGGTATCGGTGCAGGCACGGATACCACATTTCTGGACAGATTTGCCCAAATCATGGTTCTGTCAGTTCGAGGCTATGATGGCACCACAAAAGTGGTGACCCCGGACGTTTATATTACAATAGCCTAATGGCAACTGCTCATCACCTTTTACAAAATATTGCTTTTCCATATACAAGGACGTTAATTTTTGAGGAGTTCTCCCAGTAAGGAACTACGAGAACTGGAACTGATGGTGAGGTCACCATCAGCTCCGCTTCAACATATGTATTGTGACGAGCATAAATTGCTTAGCAATAATCAAATCGCAACCGGTGAAATACGTATTATTGAGTAGTTCCGATGGCCATCTGTGGTCTTCCTCATCAATTCCACTTCACCAAATGGTACTTTCCGGGAGCAAATGCACGAGTTACTATAAAAAATACCCAAATCGCTATAGGTGTGCCTATAAAATTTTAAAGTTCCCCTTGATTTCTCTGGGATGCCGTTATCACATCCTGGTATCCTTTTAGTCTGTGCTAAATAAATGTGTTCCTTCAGTTGCCTATGCCAGGGCCGCGGTATTTTTTTTAAACTACTCGCGATCCCAGCGGCATCGGCCCTATTGGGCCCCATCATTTGCTGACATCTCTTTGAGGCGTGCGTGGAATACAACGCGCCGTCGACTCGGGCCTGGTCCTTACCGGACGGCGAGCTACCCGGTACTCACCGTCCGCAAGCCCGCGCCTACGGTGGCCGGAAATCGACTGAGGGCGTGAGGCTGCCTCTCCCTCAACCGTTGGGCTGGCCGCAGCCTTAGGGAACGCGCCCACACCGGTGCCACGTAAAGGGCCATGGACCGCACGATCCCCGCGTAAAGCCTCCGACAGGAGGCGTTTGGACCCCCTAGATTGGGCAGGAGCCGCTTCAAGGCAGCCCCAGCCCTGGAGCGGGCGTCTGGGAGCCAAACGTCGGAAATGCTCCACGAAGTTCCATCGGCTGTCGAGGACGAGTCCCAGGTACTTTATTGTCGACTCGACTCCGATGTGAACCCCTCCTACCGTTATTTGGGAGCCCGACGGTGGTGCATTCCGAGGACCATGAAAACACATGGCCTCGGACTTGTGCAGGGCCACCTCGAGTCCCAACTGCTGGATCCTCTCAACGACTATCGCAACCCCGCGTGTCACTAACTCAGCCGCCGCCTGGTGCGACCTCCCGCCGGGACCAGCGTGTCGTCAGCGTAACATACCACGCTGAAGCCGCTAGGGAGGTCGGCGCGCAGCACCCAGTCGTATCCGATGTCCCACAAATGCGGCCCCAGGACCGATCCCTGTGGGACACCGCACGACATCTCTCGCCGGTTTCACTTTCCCCGATGACCGGGGTAGATGACGGCCCTGTCCGTCAGATAGGCCTCGACCACTCGACAGAGGTAGGTCGGCATCCGGTGATACCGGAGTGCCTCCCTGATGCAACTCCAGGGCAGGGTATTGAAGGCGTTGGTGATGTCTAAAGACACCGCCAAACGACCCCACCGCGGGCCACAGCATCCCCCGTCGTGAGGGCTCGCACGCGCATGATGGCGTCCACCGTAGAGCGCCCCTTGCGGAAGCCAAACTGGCTCTCCGCCAAATCCGGCCCCTCCTGCACCAGCCACCCGTCGAGGCGGTCTGCAATAACTCTTTCAAAGAGCTTGCCCACCTCGTCGAGTAGCACGATGGGTCGGTAAGCGGACGGAGAGTCCGCAGGGCGCCCCGGCTTCTTAATGAGGTATCAACGCCCCCTGCGTTGAAACTTTTGGTTGGTTATCGTCTAGAATCACGTAGGTACTGCAGTGCGATTCTGTAACCATCTCACCGTGAAAACTTAGGTGAAGTGAGCGTGGAGTGAGCTGTCAATAGTGTCAATTCCTCGCAAAAACAAACTCACTTCACCTAAGTTTTCACGGTGAGATTGTTACAGAATCGACCGGCTGAATGCATGGTAACAGGTTGTCGATGGTGTCATGGTGACAGGTGCCGTCGATGCCCCTGCCACCACATAATACGTTGTTCGTGAGATCCATTTGGTACTATGTTATTAGGGTTCCGTACCAAAATACTAAAAAGGAACCCTTATGGTGTGACTCCAGTCTGTCTGTCTGTCTGTCCGTCACAGCTGGATATCTCAAGAACTACTAATGCTATCAACTTGAAATAATAGTTTTAGATGACGTTTGCACATGTATTTTTCATATGGGAAAAAAAATTTAAAAAAATATTTTTTGCAACAAGGACCCCCTTTTAAGACCCCCTTTAAGGGGGTCTTAAAAATTCGAAGTGGGGCTACTAGGGCATGTGGGGTATAATATGAAAAAGCGCTATTTGCACATTCTCAAAAAAAAATATTATTTTTTTAAGCCGCATAGTTTTCGAATTTTGATGAAAAATTTAAAAAAAAAATACCGTTACCCAACCCCGCCCCCTCTTATCACCAAAGTTTTTATAGAGAAAAATCTGAAATTATTGTATGTGATAGAAGTTTATATAAAGATTAAAGGAAAAATAAAACGATGTCTCGATACGTAAATAATTAAATAGCACACTTTTTCAGAAATCGGAACGGAACTCTCAGGCGCGAGTCCGACTCGCTCTTGACCGGTTTTTTTTCTACTTCCCGGTGTAACAGGGCCATAAATACGACTCGCCTACATAAATCACAAATCCAATACATTATTGGCAACAGTAGATAAATAATTAACGGTAACCTTGCAATTGTTCTAAAACCTTATAAAAATAACAATCAAAATGAGGTGAGTGTGAGGTGGTGAGATTAGAGATTCTAATATGAAAACGCCTTAAGAATGAATGATAGTTACCTTTTATTCGTCGTAAGCTAATTAATTATAGCTGCGTTAATTACAGTGTTTAGAGATCAATATTTATATCAAATGAGGAAACAATATGTTTAATAGGTACTTATTATAATAGTTTTGTGGCGGCATCTACATCGCCACATATGAACTACGCATCAATGACATGACGTCACGCAATCCTGCATCGCGCAATTAGAGTTTACTACACGACTAGCATATATACAACGTCCCGACATCAACCGTCGGGCAGTAGCCCACCAGACACAACACCCGTCTGGTCGGAGGATCCTCCCTTTTCAATAAAGGATGAGTGAACTTTACACCCTGTTCCTCATGCCTCTAAAGTTTCTTTAAAAGTTCTAGCCTCTAGAGTATTACTTTACATTGTCATCAAACGACCCCTTGACAACCAACGATCTTTATCTTTGTAGGTTTAGAAAATGTGTAGGCATAGGTATTCTTTTATTACTGTAATCTGGTAAATATTAACCAAACAGTAATTTTCCATGTTCTGTATGAAAAATTCCAGTGATTGACGTAACGCAAGAAAACAAAAGTTTTCTCAAATATTTTCTTTCCTCCAACTGCTGTACGAAATACGCAGTGAATAGTCACTATTTAATGTTCTTATCTATTATTTACAGGTGCGGACATCTCAACAATGTTGCGTGTTAGACAAAAAGCCGTCTTTAGGATATTCTGAGACTTGCAAATCTGCCTTTATGAATGGACCCAAAGCCATGAGGAAATTTGCTCCTTTTGCAAGGTAATTACATGTTGATTTTATAATATCAAAGAACCTCTGCACACCGCTGCCTACCGCTTCGGGAATAATCGGGAAATACAGATTAGAGAGAATTAATAGCTGTAAATACATTCATTCGTAAAATTATGACTCATTGGATCTTGAAAGCATTATGCAAAGTGTCGTTTTGCATCCTCGTCAAATTTCAGGGTGTGATACAGAATATCAAACCGAATAACTTTCTCCATGGGACCAACATCGTATTCGCGAAAAAGTTTTCAACGGTCCGATAGGAAACTTCAATATCTACTCGACGCAAATGTAAGGGACGGCTGATTATTTTTTCATGATGACGATGTTGGTGCCATGGAAAAAGTGGTTCGGTTTGATGGTCTATTATACCCTCAAATTTGACGAGGATGCAAAATGACACGTTGTATACAAGGTGTAACTTAAATAACGCACAACCTCTTAAGGAGTCATTGTAGGTACTCATCATTATGAACAACTTTTAATATGGGACCAATCCTGAAATCGAGAAAAAAAATCTGCTGTTCAGTACATCTATCTACATCAAACTCGTCAAAATGTAGGGAGCAGCTGATTTGTTTTTTCGCGATTTCGTGTTTGTTCCCATAGTCAAAGTTGTTCATAATTATGAGTACAATGATCCCTTAAGAGGTTGCTGGTGTTTTACCCTTATCCCTGTATATAATCAAAGGGTACTTAATTCTATAATATTACTTTAATAAAATGAAACTGTAAGATTATGTAATTATATAACTGTATGTAATTATACTCTTGTCCTTCTGGTGATTTTCCTTACATTATTTGTTGTTAAATTGTAAACACAAGGATTTAAGGCCACCAGACAGGCATACGCGACTCCGGTAGAAAAAAATCCATGAATTTATCATAGACATTGTTCCACTAGCGTCGCTTTACGGGTTTTGTCTGTAGAAGCCTTTACTTATTTATCTTATAATCAATTTCTTTAATTTTCAGTATATTTGCTGAATTCGCTCTACTATTCACTTATGCGGGAGTATGCTGCATCTACACAGTTTTAATATCGGATACAGTGAAACAGGTACGAAAATTACATAGAGCACGGAATCGCCGCGCGCGCCGGCAGCGTCTAGAGATGGCACTACTATATTACTTCTTTTTTTTTGTGTATGGGAAATCATCACTTCTCCCGCTCTGGGCGGAGCAGGAGGGCGTGTCAGACTTTTACTGACTAAAACCCACCCGTGTTCCTTCAGTTGCCTGTGCCAGGGCCGCGGTATCTCTTTCGAACAACCCGTGATCCCAGCGGCTACTATACCTTACACCAGATATGGGAGCAATAAAACCCATTAATCCCACTTGTTAAAAGTAGAGGTCTTCAACAACTTTTATTGCACAGTTATCTGGCGGAAGGTAGGTATATTAAAATTCCTAAAGTCGAAAGTGCGTTGAGCGCACAACTTCTGTCACAAACCGCCATCCATACGTCATTTGTGTCGTAGTGCGAATTAACGGTGACACGCTCGGTTTGTATGGAAGTGTTAACAATGCCGTCTCTAGCACCACCTGCCAAGGTGCTTCTCCTTACTCTTTGGATAATTAAACTAGTAGTTGCAACAGTTAATATAACCACTAAAGTTAATTACAACGGGATATTTACCATGTTTTTTTTTCATCGTTTCTTCACCAAATTTTTATGAGGCCAACTTATAGTTCACTCAACAAAATGGTTGTAGTGTGCGTGAGCTGGGACGTAAGCGATTTCTTCATAAAGTTGTTCAAGGTGCTTAGGGAGTAAATATACTAAAATTCCTCGCGTCTAGGAGGTGCGCCGGAGGGGGGGGGGGGTTGGAGATTTTCTATGTAATGACACCTCATAAAATTTGTTACAACTTTTATCTTAGATACTTTTTCGAATTCTTACCCATTTTTGAACTATACGTACACTACACCCCCACTTTTTGGTCATTTGTTGAGTGGACTATTAAAGTAACTAACTTACAAAGAAAAAAGAACCATCGAAATCGGATCTCATAAGGCGGAGATATCCAGAAGCCCTCTTTTTACCTCTTTTTGGAGGAAGTAAAAATCAATTAAATTAAAAATCCACGACGGCAAAAAAAATCTATAAAGTCTTAAAACCTGTAACCAAGTTTCATCCAGATTGATTGTAAAAAACAACCTGTAGAGGAGTAGCAACAAACTGATAGGCGAAAACCAATACTTGCCGGACTTGAAGCAGAGACGCTTCGCTAACGCTAGTTCATCTATTTTCATAACATATAATTATTAGAATAGAATAGCAATAAGTAGAATCATTTCATTTTCAGACAAAGTCCATAAGGATAGTATCAATTTGTTATTAGTAACAATTGCCAGGAGATACAGACACAGATTCATATACAACTAAAACACACACACACACAGATCCATACACGTACACACATCGCACATCACATATGCACCCCATACACACAAGTACACACCCCCACACACCCCCCCTCACACATCACACACACACACATTTAATTACATAACTTGTTACTTGTGTGAGAATGCATTTAACAGTAAACTGAGCTAACAGATTAGGCAAATCATAATGCAAAGCTATGTTGAGAGCAATTAAATCGAATTATTACATTAGTAACTGGATAAGCCGTCTTGATAACGCCAGGTAGTAAATGCCACTCAAGTCATACGTAATTATGTGAATGAGGGGCGAATAGAGATTTATAGCACTGATGGAAGTGAAAACATCAGCTATTAGGAGGAATCTAATCTAAATCTAAGCTAACGCGATTCCTCCTTGATCTGGAGCATTGGAGGCATTGTGAGCAGTAAAATAAAAGTAGTCTTCACATAAACATCATAATCTGACTCTCTTTGTAATCTCTTCAACCCCTATGGTATATAGGGTGACTGGTAATTAGTGACCGATACCTAAACACATGATTGTGCTCATGATAACAAACAACTTTTACTATGGGACCAAACCTGAAATCGCGAAAAAAAAATCAGCTGCTCCCTACATTTTGACGAGTTAAGCGAACTTGAATGTATGGGGCAGGTGATTTTTTTTTCGCGATTTCAGGTTTGGTCCCATAGTAAAAGTTGTTTGTTATCATGAGCACAATCATGTGTTTAGGTATCGGTCACTAATTACCAGTCACCCTATATAAGTAGTTGTCATAAGAGTATTTTACATTGGAGTAATGTGAAGAAATGATAAAAACAGATAACCTAGTTATGTTGCATATCTGGATTATGAAAATTGTCTGTTTTGACTTGATCCTGACATACATTAAAAGATGACACTTAAAGATAAAAGTTAATTATTTTATATTTGTAATACAAGAGTACTTAGATATATAGTCTACGAATAAGTAACAAGATTATAGTACGATGATGAGATTCTGCATATATACGATACGAGTACCTATATTGACATTTATATCTTCTTTTGTTTTCAGTTGGTTGACCGTTTCGCGCCATCTACGATTCTTCCAGTGGAATACTACTGTCTCATCACTCTGGTGCCAATCATTCTGCTATGTCAAATCAGATATCTGAAGTTTTTGGCAATATTCTCTGGGATCGCCAACATTTTGTTATTCACTGTTTACATCATTTGCCTGTACTATATATTTGGTGGCGATATATCCTTTGAAGGCAAACATGCTGCTGGGAACCCGGCAAGATATCCGGCTTTTGTATCGTAAGTAACTTAAGTAGATAACAATAAAAAAAAAGTCATTTCGTCATTGAAGGGGTACCCCGAAAAACGTTGTTTGTAACCATCAAAAAAGTCGAAACGGGTTGTGATAAAAACGTCATCGGCTTTATAAAATACATGCCTAGTTTTGGCGATAGACGGCTTTGTGGCATTCGCACCGAAATGATGTATAATTATGTCACCATATAAGTATGAACTTCGTTAGTTCATAATCTATTGGTATTACCCATTCCCGTTAGATTATAAACTGTCGAACGATTGTTAACTGTAGCAAACCATTTACAATTGAACGAATTACTTTTTGACAGATTATAAATTATAATCTATGGGAAACCGACAAATTAATTATGAACTAGTATTAAACTTGTTTGCGACGTAACGCACCTTACGCTAATACTAAATAGTGTGCCTAGCTGCGAGTAACTTGGAAGAGCGCTCGCCGACCTCTACCGCAGCACCCACCGCTCGCTTCGCTTGCTCGGCTCGCGCGCGTTTGGTCACAGTGCACCTATAAACCTGTTTCACCCAGTTCACAATTTACATCTTACGGTGACATATTGGTATAAGCAATAAATAAGGGAATTATTTTCAAAACTTAAACATGAACCCAGAAGATGGGAAATAATTATATCAATTCATAATCTCTATTCACAATTTGAGCGATGTTAACGTTTCGAGAATCAATACTTAACTGATCTTTCAGGACAGTAATCTTCGCAATGGAAGGTGTCGGAGTGGTGATGCCAATAGAGAACACAATGAAGAAACCACAGAACTTCCTGGGCTGTCCGAGCGTGCTGTTGATGGCCATGTCAGCCATCGTCTTCCTCTACGGCTCACTGGGAATGTTTGGATATTTAAGATATGGTGACGTGTTGAGAGGATCCATCACGCTTAACTTACCTACTGATGAATGGTTAGATCATGTTTTCATTTTTAAGCTACATGGTGTTTGCTGGGAAACAGAGTTTTATTTTTGGTGTGAAAATTCGCTGTTTACGGTAGTGCGCAATGTAGCGCACGCAAAATATTGTGCTTATGGGTACATGCAACAGTAGGATCGTGCGTGTGTCTAAAGAAAAAAACATAAAAAAGTTGGAAATTTGACAATGAAGGGTTCCGTAGTTGAAGAACAAACTTAACATTATAGTTGAGAAACATATGTTCTCCCACACATTCCAACAGTAAATGTAAGTTTGTACTCACAATATTGAGAGATTTACCATGTTATTTTAAGACCACAAACTTCTTATAGGTTTTCCTGTAATGTACAGGTAAAGAACTATTTCCTGTATTTTTTTTAATTTTAGGCTCAGTAGTTTCGGAGATAAGGGTGGTCATTTTTTGTCTATTTTCATGAATAACTTTAAAAAAAAATATTTTAAAATTATAAAAAATATATATTTGAAACCCTCTTAATAACCCCCTTTCAGTTGGTATGTCACACGGAACAGTTTGCAAAACTTTTTTTTAAATTTTCTTATTTGCCCCTTAAAAGTAACGCCCATATTCAAAATTCATTTATTTACCTACGTGTTTGAATCACAGAAATCCGTGTGTGTACCAAATTTCAACTTAATTGGTCGATTAGATTCGGAGCAAATTGGCTGTGACAGACGGACAGAGAGACAGACAGACACACGAGTGATCCTATAAGGGTTCCGTTTTTAAAAATGATAATGTGCAAACAGCGCTCTTTCATATTATAACACCCCACATGCACACTTCGAATTTTTATATCCCCTTTCAGTCCCTATTGCAAAAAAATTAAATATGCCGACTTATATTTTCATTTCTTTTTTATTTGCAAAATAGTTGGGCAAACGTCATCTAAAACTGTTCCAAATTTCAAGTGTATTTAGTATTAGTAGTTCTTTAGATATCCAGCTGTGACAGATGGACAGACAGACAGAGTCGCAACATAAGGGTTCCTTTTTACCATTTTAGTACGAAACCCTAAAAATAAACATAATAACGCGAAGAACAAGTAACTTTCGGCTTCGTTTAGGGTATTTTTACATCCTTTATACGCTGGATGACATAGGCTGGAACCTCTACCAGTCAGCAAATAGGGTGATGAAGAAGTAACTTGACAGGTGCTTAGGTGTAATATGTGTCCATAGAAAAATACAGCCAGAACCTGAACAACTATCTGACTATATCAAACAGGAAAACGAACCCACGACTCGATACGCAAAAGCCAATTGCTGAGCTACTGTGCCAGTCGAGCTGGTTTGTTTATATTTACAGCCATTTTCTTTTCGGGTTTAGAGATTATCTACTATTAAATGAGCAATATTTGTATATTTATATTTGTAGTCACGTTCTTGAAAACGTGTCTGTTTCGATGAAAGTTGAAATAAAGAGTTTACGGGGGCGGTAAATCGATCTAGCTAGGTCTCATTTCGGGGCTAAAGCTACCATTTACTGGGAACGTCTTTAATTGACTTGAATTTGCCCTGGCGGCTGAGAGTAATATGTCATGCTCACTCTAATGTCTCGCTGATGGTGCCGCGTGTATTGGAACATTTACCTAATCCATGCGTCAGGTTCGTGAACGGGCGCTGTCAGTGGAGGCTGGTCATATCTTAGCTGCTACGGCTTATTTTAATTTAATTTAAATTTTGAATTGTTTTTTTTTATATTTTTATTATGGACGCTTTTAACGCTCTGTGTAGTTCTCACGTGAATGATGTAACCAATATTTTGTAACCATATTTTGATTTAAAAGAGTTCGTGGAGTTTCTTGTCCCTGATTCTCCACAGGTACCTACTACGCTTTGGAATGGGCGACTAGCTTCATCTTTCTGACTGACTGACCCCTTTACAATTCAAAAGTGCCTGTAATTGGTTTATTTGAAATAAATGCCTGAGTTTGAGTTTGGGGAAAATTCGTTTTCTCTATTTTCACCCGAGCCCAGCTCGGTCGCAGGTACCATATTATTATTTAACATATGATTAAAATATGATACGTAAAGTAGAGATGGCACGTGCAATTGTGCAATCGCCACTTTGTCAGTCACGACTTGGTAATTAGATTGTCAATTACATACGTAAATAGAACCACAGATCATACGCAGCGCGCAATGACTTGGCGTTTATTTGACGTAAAGATTGCTTGAATTATACAAACAGTAAAAAGTCTAGCTTTAAATAAATTGCTAGCTTGATGCGCTATTGTTTTACGGTGTAAAACAATAGCGCATCAAGCGCATTTTAGCTAATACTGGTGTAAAGTGTAGGTAGATAATAATATCTACCTACACTTTTACACCAGTATTAAAATGGTAAAAGAATGCGAATGTTTGTGAAGACGGGTGGATGGATAGATGTTTGTTCCTCTTTCACGCAAAAACTACTGAACTTTAGATTTTAATGAAATTTGGCACACAGGTAGTTTCTAACCTGGATTAACACTATAGGATACTATTTATCCCGATATTCTTACGAGTTCGAGACTTACGCGAGTAATACATAGTCGTCAAAAACATTAAGTTGGTGATTTTTTGTCACAAATTCCGAGTTCGCTGCAGTCTCACTTATCTTATGTAATCTTGACTCATCTTCTGATTCTCCTTGTCTGGGTTTAGTAGTAAATTATAGTTTACCAGTAATTGACGCTCAATACACCATTATCTTGAATACTTGACGTCCTTGACTAAGTGGTGCGAGAAATACGAGCGTCGTTATAGACAATAGGTTTACGGTTTTAATCCACTTGCAAATGGTTTTTAATTTAATTTGACTATGCAATTAGGTAATTGACTACCTACCTACTTAGATAATTTTGCCAAAATAATACCATAGTATCGGTAACACGGTGACGGTGAATTTTATACATCTAGAATTTAAATTACTCATACCAGTTTTCATCTGTAATTTTATTGATATGATTTTTCGTAGATTTAAATTTAACCTTTCCTTATCCTTAGCTTAAAAATTGCCACAGAACCTGTTATACCACATAATTAGTATAAGCCAGATGTCAGTTAACAATGTAAAAATCTTGTTTTGATATCTGCAACATATTGGTTCTTAAAAAGTACGAATATCTTTAAAATCACAAAATTAAATTCTCTCTTCTTTCTCATCTTTTTGCAAATGTGTATTTAAAACCTATGTATATAATGTAAGTTTCTTGTTCTTTTCCAGGCCAGCAATCCTTGCAAAGGTGTCCATAGCGTTATCAATATTCCTGACATACCCGCTGCAATTCTACGTGGTCATTGACATCTTCACGAGATACACGCAGCATCACATCAAGGAGAACTATCGTCAGATAGTACAAGTAATAGCGAGGACTGTTGGAGTATGCGCTTGTGGTAGGTTACTATACTCTCCAAAATACCTGAGTATGCACATGCACTAAGGTAGCCCGCGAAATTCAAACCGCGGCGAAATCCAGAGGAAATCTAACTTTGAATAAATAAGTAAAAATTATCAATACTTCTCGTATTGATAATTTTTACGGTTAAAATTATTTCGAGAATCATAATTTGATCAAGATACAACCTGACACTGACCTGCAAAATTGTAAAAAACGCAAGAAAATTTGAATGTCACGGGCTACCACAGTGTATGTGTGCCTGCTTAGGTATTATCCCACAGCTGGGCAAAGGCCTCTCCCATGACTTCCAGTTCTTGCGATCTAGGGCTAATGTGGAACACTGGTCGTTTGTTTTGTCCAGCTCGTCCCGCGCCGTCTTCTACGGGGTCTGCCGCATCGCCTTTTGGCTGTTTCAGGGCTCCACATAGTGACTATTCTGGACCACAGCTCTGGGCATACGGCAGACGTGGCCAGCTTAGTCCCACACACACCTCATTATATTTAACTTATGTTACTGCCTTGTGTTGTTTTGCTTAAGGTTGAACATAAGCAAAAGTAAGTCACATCTAAAATATGAGCTACCTTAATTGCTAATTTTGTCTGCTCATTGCACTATAGAATCATCTTCACCGACTCAGCATTATTCCATCGCATTAAATAGTTTTTAGGGTTCCGTACCTCAAAAGGTAAAAAAACGGAACCCTTATAGGAATACTTCATTATCCGTCTGTCTGTCTGTTTTTTTTTTAAAGTATTTAACTACTTTTCTCTTAATAGTTTCTTTTTTTCGACATGAATGTCATTCTCATGATTTTTGAGACCGCTGATAACGATAACGGGGTTAAAATCAAAATTAATAGCGGATGCGAAAATTTTGAAATTTTTCATCATGGGGTGTCGTTTTCATGGTTTTAGAGGGTGCTAAAGCCGATAGTGAGGTCAAAATCAAAATCCAAGATGGCAACTGCGAAAATTTTATTTTTTTTTGTCAAAATCCATTTTGATTTTGACCTCATTATCGGTTTTAGCGTGCTCAAAAGCAAAAGAAACGACACCCATGACAAAAAAATTTAAAATTTTCGCAACCGCCATCTTGGATTTTCATTTTGACTTCATTATCGTTTTCAGCGACCTCAAAAACCATGAAAATGACACCCATAACGAAAAATTTGAAAATTTACGCACCAGCCATCTTGGATTTTAATTTTGACTTCATTATCGTTTTCAGCGAGCTGAAAAACCATGAAAATGACACACATGACGAAAAATTAGAAAATTTTCGCACCCGCCATCTTGGATTTTCATTTTGACTTCATTATCGTTTTCAGCGAGCTGAAAAACCATGAAAATGACACACATGACGAAAAATTTGAAAATTTTCGCAGCCGCCATCTTGGATTTTCATTTTAACCTCGTTATCGTTTTCAGCGAGTTCAAAAACCATGAAAATGACACCCATGACGAAAAATTTGAAAATTTTCAAGAAAACTTAAGAAATAAGCAAGCAGGCACTCAAATCTTACTATGTCGTATCTCTATATTTTTCTGTGTACACAAATGAAATAATAATAATAAATTAAAACAATAATAAAATCAACACGATGGCCCTGAAAATCGTGTCCCGAGCTACTAACACGGTGGAAGTATGCAGCTCGGGCTCGCGCCTCCCGCGTCTCGCCCCTCACGGCCCGTACGATTGCCTTGTCTAGACGGCTTTGTCGGACGACTGTATGATGTATAGACTGTGGTAATAGTCTGCTCAGTGCCGTACCTTCAAAAGACATTTATGTGCCCTGACTAGCCCTGACTTCATAAATAGTAGACACAGGGCCCATTTAATAGATACCTTTTGAAGCTTAACTTCTTTGCTTAACGTCAGTTTTTTAAAGGAATTTGAAAACTAACGCAGTCTTGACTGTACAGTCACTGGCCTGCATTACCCGACCCCCTTCCCCTATTCTTCTTTGTAAAAAGGGGTCAGGCTATGCAGAGTACTGACCGTACATTCTACTATAATCAAATGAAATCGAAAAAGTAACCCATGTTCAACAGTCAATTAAATCAATATTAAGGCTACTTGTGGTTTTCTAATTTATTAGAATTAGGTACCTACTCGTTGTATAATTTAGAAAAATACCACCTCTTTTTTCCAAAAGGAGGAGGTTCTCAATTCCTCGGAACCTTTTTTTTATGTATGTTCCCCGATTACTCGAAAATGGCTGGACCGATTTGGATTTTTCTTTTTTTGTTCGAAAGGGTATACTTTCCAAGTGGTCCCATGATCATCAAGTCAGGATCTGACGATGGGATCCCATGGAAATCGAGGGAAACCCTCAAATTTTATGGGCACACCTATATCGATTTCGGTATTTTTTATAGTAACTCGTGCATTTGCTCTCGGAAAGTACCATTCGGTGAACTGGAACTGATGATGCAGACCACAGAGGGCCATCGGAAATACTCAATTATATCTAAGTATATCACAGGTTGCGATTCGATTACTTTAATATGGTTTATGCTCGTCAAAATGCATAATGGTAATGGTGACTTCACCATGAGCCCCAGTTCTCCTGGAGTTGTCCAGTTCTCCTCTCTGTTACAACTGTTGATTGCTGTGACACTGCACAGCAATCAACAGCTGTAACATTTGAGACATTTGATTTGAGTGGTAGGTTTCATATGGCCAACGTAATGATGATTCCACAATTTGTACTAAGTATAAACATGGATAGTAGGGAAACTACGAATAAACGTACGAAAGGGCACACACAGACGTGCGTATAGACGAGACCCCTAAGCCACAATAAATATACTGAGAGCACTGCGACTATCGCTTTGGGGCCTCGTCAGTGTGCGTCTCTGTGAGTGTGGCTTTTCGACCGTTTGTACGTAGTTTCCTTAGTAGCTCGTGGCTAAGAAATTAGAGCCACACGGGTCGATCCATCAGGTTAAGCTACGCTTGCCGGGGTTGGTCAATGGATGTGTGACCATCTTTACATACCGAGACTCCTCCGTGTCTCGGAAATCACGTTAAGCCGTTAGTCCCGGCTGTAATTCGTGGATCTTTGACAGTACTTACGGGTCGTCAGAAACCCGAAAGTCTGACAACCAGTCTTACCAAGAGGTATCGTATTACCCAGTTACTGGGTTGTGGAGGTCAGACAGGCAGTCGCTCCATGTAAAAAACTGATATTCAGCTGCATCCGGTTAGACTGGAAGCCGACCCCAACATAGTTGGGAAAAGGCTAGGTAGATTGATTGTACGTAGTTTTCTTACTGTCCGTAGGTATATTTATTGTGGTCAACATTCATCGTGTTTTAAAAGAACGAAAGTTAACATTACATTGATAACACAAAAGATAACTCACATGTCTGGTTTAATACTTTAAGCCTCTTTGAAACTTTGTATTGCATTCGATATCAATATCACAGGAGCCGCTTTCCCTATCTCATAACAATTCTCTTCAATGAGTATCATAATTTGAGCACCATTGGTTTCGCTATTGCATTTAATACCTATGTGCTATACTATACTTGAATGTGATTTACTTATATCAGAAACAGGATTACCTATTGATACAATTTGTTGCTGCTACTGTTATTATAATTATTATAGTTTTAATCTTTACGGCACGTAATAGAGCAAATGAGTTTGTTCGTTTTCAATAAAACACATAAAATGAACTTGAACCATAAATACCCAAGTATACTTATTTATGTATGGTTCAGGTAGGTACTAACCAATTTGTATGCAATAAGGATGATGACTTTTTTTATTTTTTCCTTCTTGTAGATTATTAAAAAATATTTGGACACGTGTTTTTCTTTTTTAGGGTTTCGTATCTCAAAAGGAAAAAACGGATCGAACGGATAGGATCACTTCGTTGTCCGTCTGTCTGTCTGTCCGTATGTCTGTCTGTCTGTCAAGACCCTTTTTCTCAGGAACGCGTGAAGGTATCAAGTTGAAATTAATATCAAATACGTAAGTCTGTGGTCCCTTGAAGTCCTAAAAAAATTAAGCTTCTAAGTCAACGAAATAAAAAATACGGCCATTTATGCAACATATTTTGATACTCGCAAGTAAATCAAAACCTATAGGGTATTTGCCGTTGACCTAGAATCATGAAATTTGGTAAGAAGCAAGGTCTTACAGCACAATTAATGGGAAAAGTCCGAAAATGGTTAATTTATAATTTTATCACATAAAAAAATATTTTTAAGGATGTCATCTGTCAAGGCCCTTTTTCTCAAGGACGCCTCGAAGTATCAAGTTTAAATTAATATCAAATCCCCAAATTAAGTCCATAGTCCCTTAGATTTCTAAAAAAAATCAAGCTTCTAAGTTAACGAAATAAAAAAATACGGCCATTTATGCAACATATTTTGATACTCGCAAGTAAATCAAAACCTATAGGGTACTTCCCATTGACCTAGAATCATGAAATTTGGCAAGAAGCAAGGTTTCAGAGCACAAGTAAAAGAAAAAGTCTGAAAATTGATTATTTGTAGTTTTATCACATAAAAAAAATAGTTTTTAGTTTTCTTTTTCTGGCAAAATGTGGGTGTACTATAGTACCTATAGGTACACCTCTGCCCAACCCTTCAAGGAAACAAGGCGTGATGTTATGTTTATGAATAGTTTTTTGCGAATACAAACTTAAATATGCAGTTGAAGAATTATCCGTGACGTATATCAATGTATGGGAGAACATGTTTTTCAACTCAATGTTAAGTTTGTCTTTGGGATAAATTCTTTTCAACTACGGAACCCTTCATTGTGCGTGGTCCGACACGCACTTGGCCGGTTTTTTACGTAATCAAAAGATTACGGCGACACATTGAGTTAAAATATGGCATGACGTCACGCCTAGCTATATTTTATACGTAGAAATTACGTAGCGAACCCCCACTCCCCAACTTTAATGCGTGTTATGTAAGTCATTTTTATTATTATGATAAAGTAAAAAATACGTGTCTAATATTTTTTTGTTAACTGACTGACGGACTAAATAGAACTTCTTTTTTTTACACAGGCATCATCCCTATTTATGAAAAATTAACAATGAATGATAAAAAACAAAGTCCAAAAGATAGTCTCAAGTCTCTAATGAAGCAAATTATAAAAAATTAATTATAAGATCGCATTTTGTCACCTCTCTCACTCAGACGGGAACAAATTTTTAAGAATTTAAAATGTTTTTAAGAAAAGTTGCTTTTTTTTAATGTGAAATTGGCAAAGTAATAAATAATATTAATTTAATAGGTAATGAATAAAACACATTTTCATTGTGACATTGATTTAACTCATCTCAAAAACAGATCATAATAATTATTGAGCTGAGTTTATTAGATAACACAATAAATAAATAAATAAATAAATATAAATATAAATATCCTTGGACATTTCACACAACGCCATCTAGTCCCAAGCTAAGCAACCTAATGCTTGTATTATGGTAACGAGATGGCTGATGAACTACATATATACATTTTTTTTTTTGTAAATACATACATATTATAGATAGAAAAACACCCAGACTCGGAACAAATACTTGTAGGTCGTACAAATATTTGTTCCGTGTAGAGATGTTTTAATAATTACCTTTTAAATTAATGTTATTTATTATATCGTCAATTGATTACATTTTTCAAAATAGCATTTTTTCTTGAAAATATGGTTCAGTGTGAGCGAGAGAGGTGACAAAATGCGACAGCCCTCTTGAATCTACAGATAGCGCGCGAGTTGAATGCAGAGCTTAGGAATGCGGTAGTGCTGTGACCTAATTATAATTACAATACACTGCAGGCGCGTGAGGTGGGGCGTGCGGATAGCGGGGGGAGATGCTCCCGCTCTTTACCTCAGACCCCGACTGCATTCAACTCGCGCGCTATCTGTATAAAGTAGGTTACTTACTTTTGATTTTTACAGTGTTTATTTGTCACAATAGCGTTCTACAGTGTATTTTTTTCTTCTTTCCAGTTGGAATAGGAATGGCCCTCCCTATGCTGGAGCAAATCCTCAACATAGTCGGCGCGTTGTTCTACTCAACCCTTGGCCTCATCATCCCCAGTGTGATAGAAACAGTCTTCCGATGGGAGAACCTTGGAAAATGGAACTGGATTCTATGGAAAAACATATTCATCGGCTTATTCGGCCTTCTCAGCTTGGTCTCAGGATGTACCGTCACGATAATGGACATAATTGAGATTCTACACAGGAAAACTGAGTAACTAGAGCAATTTTAATGTATTCAACGTTAGCATTACAGTGTAATTTATAAGAAATAGTCTGTTATGTTAGTAAACAAAAAAAACGTTAAGTATCAAGGGTAACATGTGGAATAACAACTTAATAAAACGTTTGATAATTTTGGCAGTCTTAAGATTGAAGCCAGCTTACCGCCAAATTATTATTTGATTCAGATTTTCACATGATTTTACAAAAAATGTCATGGGTCTTTAATTTATTATTTTTACCATAAACTGTTTTTTATCACAAATTTTGTCTTCATCTTACCGTATCATCCATAATTGAATTTAACAGCACATTATTGCCTTAAAAATTTTCTTAAAGCACCCTGTGCCTATAATTTATTAGAAAATTGTATTTTTGTGACTTCCAGAGAATTGAATAATTAAGAAACACATTACCGCTTCCAATAGAAGAATAGTGAATAAAAATGCAGTCACTGATCCGTTTTCCGAGCATGATGATAAAGCATTCCGTTTTCACAAATAAATAATATTCTGGTTTATGACTCTGGTACTGGTACTGTTCAAATTAAATGAAGTAGCAAAACTCCGCAGACATAATGGGTACCGATATCTATAGACGATAAACTAAAAAAAAACTAACATTCTCAACTCATACTTAGAATAGAATAGAATAAACGTTTATTGTTTTCGTTTATCGTTTATTGTTTTTTTTTTACTTCAAGTAACTACGCTACCAACGGTCATTGACCCCAAAAAAAATAATATCAAGTACTATTTTTTGTTATAGGTAGCGTGTTTAAAAATATCGATGGCCATCACTTCTGCAGAGTTTCACTATCTAATTGAATTTGACTGTAGGTTTATAGACCAATTTCCAGTAGCAGTTGATATGGCATGCTAGTGCCTTTGCAATCTATCTGACATACAGGATATTCTTATAGAACTGGGCTAACAAACTCCCCTTTATCAATAACACCTATTTTATCAATCAGCTAACACTTATGTAACACGTGCTTGCGAGACCTAAAAGACACCTATCCAATTACATCATTCAAGAATATTGTACTGTAAGTACCTATTTGTTAACTATGGAAAAAAACTGTAACACCAAATGTCATTTGGAAAAAGGCTTACAATGTTAAAGATTACAATTTGGATGACACAGTAACAGATAATCTACGTGAAATATTTAAGGCAGTAAGTAGGTATAAAATCTATCCAATGACATCATTTTAATATTGCAATGTAGTTTTTGACAGTGGTATCCGAAACACAAATTGCAAAGTTCAAGGATTTCGTTCATTCAATAACAGAAAATGCACGTGCATCAGCAGGATAAGTAATAAAGCATAATAATCTAAATAGTATATTATTAAGTGTACCTACCTACCTACTAACCTACCTTACATTCTGAAACGTAAACAATTATGACGATTACAGAGAAACAACTTCTCACGACATAGACTCGCGTTACTATACGATGTAGGCACTACCCTATGCAATGAATACGAATGATATCGTAATAATATTTCATAGAAAGGATTCATATTCGCAGAGAACGATGACCCATGAAAAACCTACGTAAATAACATCATACAAGAGGTTTTCGAAAGGACTCATAAAATAACTTTGGAAAAACCAGAAAATTTAATACTCTCAGCACAATAGGAAAACGATAAAAAATCTGAAAGGACATAAATCAAAAGTCATAATATTAATATTGACAATCCTAAAGCAATGTTGTCTTGAGTTATTGTGCCTAGATTGCGTTCAGTACTAGTCACGTGTGTCCTATAAGAACGACGATAGAGTATCAGTCGGCATTAGTATGTGAGCTGTTTACTGTGACCGCGTCTCCGCAATTCTCGCGCATTCGCAAGTTAATAATAATCGAAAAACATGCAAAATCAATGGAATTCAATACGTCCAACGAATTTAATCAAATGAAATACATGCAGTTCGTTACGGTTTTGATAAGCAACTTTAAAATCAGTGTGTGAGAATGTTTATGTTGATCAAAAAAATTATAAATAACTGAAAAAGTGGTTTCGAAAAGTGTATTTCATTGTTTGTTAATACTAGCACTTGAAGAACAGGTCACGTTTTATTGTAACTTTGTTGCTAACAAAACTAAGTATCGTTAAATAATTCAAACAAGCATCAGCAACATTTATCTCATTAATGACAAACATCAAGAATTTATCTTTCGTAAGAGATAAGGGATTTAACAATTGTAAAGCCATTGCGAGATGAGCAATCGTCAATATAATTATTAATAAGAAAAACAGTGCAACCTTCGGACACCGTGCAACAATTATTTTGTAAAATAATACAGCGTTATATTTTCGAAATATTGTGCAATATTTCGAAAATAACTTGTGAAGTAAAGTAGCATTTTAATAACCGGTTTTATAGTATAAGTCTAGTGCTAGTGACTACTACACTTTTAACGACCAGAAAATTTTAAAACCACAACGATCGTAATCTAATTTGCTTCGAGTGTGGAGAAACATGGGTGAAAAAGAGAAGAACAAACATGTTGAAGAATATAACCCATTCGAGCATCGGGAAGTCGTTAAACCAAATTCGTAAGTAATATTAGAAATTTACTGGGTTAGAAACAGTTCTCTGGTTACAAATATAAATCAAAAAGATCAATCAATCAGCTCAGCCTATCACAGACCACTGCTGGACATAGGCCTCACCCAGTCTGCGCCACAACACCCTGTCCTCCGCCTTCCACATCCAGTCTGTCTCAGCCACTTTCTTCAGGTCGTCGGTCCATCTAGCTGGGGGGCATCCCATACTACGCTTACCGATACGCGGTTTCCACTCCAGGACTCATCTGCTCCACCGGCCATCGGTCCTTCGACAAACATGGCCAGCCCACTGCCACTTCAGTTTGCTTATTCTGCTAGCTATGTCGGTTACTCCGGTTCTTTTCCGGATAACTTCATTCCTGATTTTATCCTTCAAAGAAACTCCGAGCATAGCCCGCTCCATAGCGCGCTGAGCGACCTTGAATTTGCGGACCAGCCCAGTGAGAATCAAAAAGATGCGTGTGCTAAATAAGATAGGTACATTATTGATCGTGAAGGTTAACATCACACAATTTTAATACATCTTTGATTAATAATATTAGCCTTCAATTGTGACAAAGACAGCTAGCGATGAAATTACAATCACATGAGATTTTGAACATAGTCTTTAGAGACTATGTTCAAAATCTCATGTGATTGTATGTGTTGATCAGCGACGCATCAGCAATAATGTTGGTGATGCAGGTATCCGTAGGCATCAGCAATAACTTTCCACAGAGAACTGTTTGGAAATTTAAACAAAAAAAAAGTTTCAACCATTTCCGAGTAATTTTTTTACTCACATTACTTACGAATTTACAAACATGGCGTGCGTAAAGTCAGGGAAATTAATTGTCAAGTAAGTTATTACCCTACGTCAATTTGCCGTGTTTTAGCTATTTCATACAATTTTCAAAGAATGGCAAGTGTGATTTGAGAATACGAACAATTTCAGTTGGTACTCAATTTGCTTAAGAATAATTTCCCTGACTGCAAACTCCCAACCAGGTGTAGGTACCGAACGAAATGGGTGTTGTGATGTAACGTAGGACAGGTCTGTGTCCAGTTGTGGCTGCGTCTGAGTTGATTGGTTGATTTTTTTTATGTTTATTACCTACCTACTTATTTGTTAATTTTTTCTTCCAGAGACCTCAGATCCTTAGCAAATCTAATAAAGTCTTCGCTAGGATCGGGGCTGCTTGCTATGCCCCTCGCATTCTCAAATGCTGGATGGGGAGTTGGCATAGTCGGCACTGTTATCGTAGCATTTATTTGCGGACATTGTGTTCATATATTTGTAAGTACAATTCAAATATTTTATGTACCTTTTTATTTAATTTTTGATAAAATTGTCTAGGCACTGCATTTCAAGGTTGGAAACTTAATTTAGAAACTCGTGATCAATTTCTTCTTTCTACCCGTACCAGCCCACCATTTTGGGTTCCGTAACTAGATCAATCAATCAATCTGCCTAGCTTTTCCCAACTATGTTGGGGTCGGCTTCCAGTCTAACTGGATGCAGCTGAATACCAGTATTTTATATGGAGCGACTGCCTATTTGACCTCCACAACCCAGTTACTGGGTAGTAAATTAATAATACGATACCCCTTTGGTAAGACTGATTTTCAGACTGTCGGGCTTCTGCCGACCCGTAACGACTGTCAAAGATCCACGAATGATAGTCGGGACCAACAGCTTAACGTGCTTTCCGAGGCACGGACGAATCTCGGTATGTAAAGATGGTCACCCATCCACGGACCAATCCCGGCAGGCGTAACTTATCTTGATGGATCGACCCGATACTCTTATAAATGGTTGGACTTAAAAACCTGGTACTCGTACTCTGATTTATTGATTAATGTGATTCTTACCATGTTTATTATAATGTGCATCGTAAAGCAATAAGCCGTTGCGCGTTGGTCTCGCTGTCATTCGTAGGACTTTGACAGTCGTTACGGGTAGTCAGAAGCCTGAAACTCTAACTACCAGTCATACCAAGGGGTATCATATTACCCAGTAACTGGGTTGTGGAGGTTAGATAGGCAGTCGCTCCGTGTAAAATACTGGTATTCAGCTGCATCTGGTTAGACTGGAAGCCGACCCCAACATGTTGAGAAAAGCATGTTTATGTAACGATAATAACCATGTTTTACGGCTGTTGTGAATCAGATAGATTTGCAAATTCAACATTGTCGGTCCAGAAAATTCAACTTTATACGAATTCAACATTTTGGGATTCAACATTTTGCTATTTCAACATTTTGCAAAGTCAACATTGTAGTCCAGAAGGAAGACAATGTATACTATTTGCTCTTGAGAGTCTTGACAAAGTATAATGTTAGTATTTACTTACATAGGTACTTGAAGATGAGGGTCATTAGTAGCCACTCTTACGACCTTTCAGTAAGACTGCGCATTGTCACTCAGCACCGTTCCCTATAAATATCTACTTAACTGAACAGATTGAGCATTCTTAGAGAATTATTCAGGGTGTACCAGGAAAGTGTGGTCAAATTTATGGGTGTGGTACAGACCTTCAAACTGAAGAACTTTCTCCATGGGACCAACATCGTAATCGCGAAAAAAATTTCAACTGTCCTATACAAAACTTCATTAGGTAGGTACCTACTGGATCCAAATGTATGGGACGGCTAATTATTTTGTCGCGATTACGTTGTTGGTCCCATGGAGAAAGGTGTCCAGTTAAATGTCTGTACTTACCCTTAAATTTGACCACACTTTTCTGGTACACCCTGTATAAAAGAAGAAACATTGTGTTGAGCTCCCGACTACAGACAATGTATGCTCAAAATAATGTTTTTAACAAGGGCACTATTTGGAAAAAAGGATACGTTAGAGACTTAAAAATTACGAGACATAATATTCAGTTAAAATTAGTTTTTCCTCATTGTTTCTAATGTACAAAACAAAGCGACACGCCCCTGTTTTGCACGGTTTTGACAACTTTGAAAAAACATCGAGATTTATATATTATATGTAAGTTTATTATTAATTTATTTTACACATAAACCTTTTAGAATACATTCTCTAAAAGATGGTGAAAACCGTATTAAAATACGTTGCGTAATTTGGAAGAACAACGCGGTCATACTGACAATTGCGTGCACTGACTGGACAGGTCCACTCAATCTATGTGGTTCTTTCCTCGAAAGACCATTTCAGACATCAATCTATATGGTCTTCACATGAGTTGGCCAAGATTACGTCTGGACTTTAAAAGAGACTGTGACCTCTGAGTTTGTTCCGGCCTTTCTTCTAACAGTAGTCAGATAGAAAAACGCCGACCTCATCTAATTTTTTTATGATTAATGTGTAAAAGTATTTGTACGAATAAAAACCTACTTACAGAAATCATTTATCACAAACAGACACGAAAAGCAACTTCATTTAATAATATGAACGACTAGCTTTTGCCCGCGGCTTCGCCCGCGTGGATGTCGGGAAGTATCCCACGGGAACATACTACCGGGAATTCCTTCCTTATTCCTTGTCTACATTATAAAGGGAACCTCTGTGCAAAATTTCAGCTTTCTAGGTCCAAGGATTTGGGCTGGGCGTTGATGAGTCAGTCAATCAGTCAGTCAGTCAGGACTTTTTATTTATATAGATATGGATATAGATTTCAAACAGTCGTTTAACCATGATTTTCTTTACAGGTAGAAACGTCTCGAGGATGCTGTCGTGCGGAACGAAAACCATTGCTAAGTTATGCAGAAACCTGCGGATCGGCTTTTGCAAATGGTCCAAAATGTGTCCAGCCATTTGCTAATTTTGCACAGTAAATATTCGTTGTTATTATTACTATATGTATTGCTTGTATTACAACGTTACATGAATCTTTTGCCACATGGCCAAAATCGGAACTAACGCCGCCACCTTGTTTTATCAATATTTCTGTGACTATTTCGCAAATGTTAACCAACAGCGCCCCCATGTCAATCATTCAGATGCCAAAAGATCCTTGTTGCACTTTAATTTGAATACCTTTTTCTTTCGTTGCCATCAACTTCACAACGTCATTGGCATGATGAAAGAAAGAAGGAACCCTCCTGCCTGGGTGGCCCAGGCAGGAGGATTCCTTCTATCTTAGTCCTCTTCTTTAAATTTTAATAATGAATGACTTTGACCTTCTTATTCCCCATATTCTCTTCTTATTTTAGCCCAGTTATCATTTCCTGATACATTTGTTGGTGTACCTTACCCAAGTGAATTCAGCATCGGACAAAGTATACACTTAAGGTAGGAGCAAATGCTTAAAATTACACTAAGTACCTAGGTACGTACTCACCGTGCGTAACGGATAGGTAATATGATAATAATGATGGCAACGTTTGCTTCAAAAAAAATAAATAATATGATTTTAATGTTAGTTTTTGCAACCAAATATGTATTAGGTATTTACAAATCTATATAAATAAAAAGAGAAGTCCTGAGACTGACTGACTCATCAATGCCTAGCTCAAACCCTTGAGAAAGCTGAAATTTTGCTAAGAGGTTCCCTTTATAATGTAGACAAGTAAAGAAACCGGGAAGGAATTCCCGGTAATGCGTTTCCGTGGGATATTTTCAGATATCCACGCGGGGGAAGCCGCGGGCAAACGCTAATTTATATTCTTGCTAAATTCAAGGCACGAGTATATTGATAAATAACACAATGGTAATACTTTATCTACTGTACATATCTAAGCGTTTTTGGCTCGCTTCGAAGAATATTGCGTAACGTTATCCAAGAACATACTTTATTTCCTATTGTTATAAAAAATGTACTTTTCCTTCTTTTCAGTTTATTTGCGGAGTTTTCCTTATGCTTCACGTACCTCGGCGTCTGTTGTATATTTACTGTGCTAATAGCAACTTCAATTAAACAGGTAAGGTTACAAATTACATGTATGCACTTAAGTACTTATTTAGTCCTATACCTATATTCTTCGTTATCTATCGTTTCTACACTTTAAGTGGCAATGCCAATAATTGCAATATGACTACGAGTATACTAGAAAAGTTTAGGTAGTTAAATAAAGGTAAACAATCTTGATGTGTCTTTTATATTTTTTATTTTAAAACCTCAGTTTAAAAATAAAATGCAATAAAAAACCAATGTAAATACAACAATAATGACTACTAAATCAATTGAACCATTAGTTTAAGCAGTACTTTATTTGTTTAATATGTGTTTGTGTAAAAAGTCACATCAAGATTGTATACCTTTATTTAACTACCTACCTAAACCTTTCTAGTATGTATAAACACATTGCCTTGGGTAAGTCCCTCTTCAGAGTAACGCATATTTACAATAATTATGTTAGTTTGTTAATCGATCTAATGATAAATGCCTGTCATATGATAACAACAACAACCGGCCAAAGACCCTAAGCGTATTTATTTTTATAAGTGCTCCGCTTGAAATAGATGGTTCAGGAACTACTTATGTCCATCCAATGAGCTTGATTAACTGGTGTAATAGTCCCGTTTAAAGGTATTTAATAGTAGAGTAGTGTAGTAATATATTAACCAAACTAGAGATCTGTCAAAATTGTTTCTAAGATCGCCAATTCCCTTGGTGTTGCAGATGCACAAAGGTCGCGTACTTTTAAATTATTTACAATACCTGCATTGGACATAATACTGTATTACAAAGAAGCTGTATATTGAACCCTATCTATACTTGCTGTAAACCTAAATTAAAATCACCTATCTTATTTATTTCAGCTATTTGACACATACATAGATGCGTCACCAGTGCCGGTGGAGCAATACTGCCTTATCCTGCTCGCACCGCTTTGCCTGTTGTGCCAGATCAGGCACTTGAAGTGGCTTGCACCATTCTCCTTGCTAGCCAATATACTGCTCTTCGCCACCTTCGCAATATGCCTCTACTACATATTCAGAGAACCGTTGACGATCGCCGATAAAAAAATCGTTGGCGATATATCGCGACTGCCTGCGTTTTTGTCGTAAGTCAACATGATGAATTATCTATAGTCTTTTGTTTTTGTCTTCTGTTGTGACATTTATGGTTTTAAACAATTGGATATTAAGTAGTAACCTATGCAGGTTTTTGTTCTCAAATTATCGTTTAGGTAATTACAAAGTTAATAAAACTCTGTTTATTCACTGAAACAATGGCTGAGAGTCATTCTGCATTTAAGTTTTAATTTTTTTTTATGAGCAGAATTTACATTAAGTATAACTATTTTAAGATTATTGACAGATGACCGTAACGACAAAGTTCCCAAATCAAGCCACAATCGAGTACCTAATATATAAGTCAATGACCACAATGCTAAAAGTTTTCAACAACCACTTAAAACATGAAAACTTTTTTTCCACAGAACTGTGATCTTCGCAATGGAAGGCATAGGAGTGGTGATGCCAGTAGAGAACACGATGAAGAAACCCCAACACTTCCTCGGGTGCCCAAGCGTGATGGTGATCGCAATGTCATTGGTGATGATGTTCTACACAATCCTAGGTGTGTTCGGCTACCTAAGATACGGCGATGTACTTAGAGGAACTATCACATTGAATCTGCCTATGGATGACTGGTAATTTATATGCTTCGTATTATTGATCGAAGTTTATATGCCTAAATTTTTTACCTGGTAGTAAAGTAGTGGCTTTACGACATGGTCTAAAGTTTTATCCAGTATAGGATTGATCTATTGAAATAACTTTCAGTTGTTGATATGCACTGTTCATATCTGAAGAAACAGCAGCAGTGAGACAGTGTAATTTTACTTCATTTTCAATTTACGCTATGCTACAGTTCGGAGTTCCTCGGGGGTGCATACTTGACCCGAACTCTCACTCCATTCTTAGCCAACAAAAATATGTCGTAATGCATCTTAACTCATAACTTGAACAGACTCTGACATGTTTAAATTAGCCGAAATTGTACGCTACCAATATAAATCAAGATGAGGTTCTTCTTATCCGTTTCTAACATTTCTGCGATTTCAATTGTTTCAGGCCAGCGATTTGTGCGAAGATATTCATATCTATAACTATCTTCCTTACGTATCCTCTTCATTTCTTCGTTGTGATTGACATATTCACAAGATACGTGGAACCCCGCGTCCACAAGAAATATCATAATGTCATGCAAATCTGTACCAGGATTTTGATCGTGTGTTTCTGTGGTAGGTATTATTATTTTATTAATAACATTAAAAACGCTTATTTATAAGTGATCTCGGTGCTAGGAAACAACTTTTGAATTAATTAATTATTATAAAACGAATCGTGAAAATTGTTCAAGAACAACTAAAAAACAGTTGAAGGTTTTATGACTGCATGATTTCCTTTTTGTTTGTCATCTGATAAACAAAAAGGAAATCATGCAGTCTATAATAGACAAAAAGAAACAAATTTTTATATTCACAACTCGTGGATTAAAGTATTAACTTATAATAAAATCCGCAAATTAGTCATCTCAAGTGAACAAATATTTGTAGAGCCAAAATTAGACAATGTATAAATCTTAATTTTCACTAATCTCTTCCTACATAATTGTCTTCAGTAAAGAGGCCAAGTACATGTTAGTCGGACAAAATATTTAACGTAAAGTGAAATGTTTAAATACATAATTATAACCTTGTCATAATTTGTTCTAAACATACTTCAATGCGTTGTTTCCAACTCTTTGTTTAGTGTTATTATTACTTTAATTATGTACTAAGTAGCTTTTTCCCGCGGCTTCGCCCGCGTGGATGTCGGAAATATCCCACGGGAACGTACTACCGGGAATTCCTTCCTTATTCCTTGTCTACATTATAAAGGGAATCTCTGTGCAAAATTTCAGCTTTCTAGGTCCAAGGGTTTGGGCTGGGCGTTGATGAGTCAGTAAATCAGTCAGGCAGTCAGGACTTCTCTTTTTATTTATTATAGATAGATAGAAGATAGATAGATCACGGACTTAATGTAACAAGAGTAACAACTGGGTCGTTTGTAACAATTCTTTTTGCACAATAAACTGCAAACTTTTAATTGAAATTGAAATCTCTACCTAGATTTGGAATCCGCGTCGAGGAGACATCTCCGGCAAACAGCATATTTTTATTTCTTTTATTTATATAATACTAGCTTTTTCCCGCGGCTTTGCTCGCGTTCATTTAGAATTTGACAATTAATTTGGGTTGTACTCTGCTGGTAATAACATAATTCAATCATGATTCGAAAGGCACGTGGCGCCATCTATTATCATAAGAACGTGTCCTTCCTCAGGGTTCAAAGTATCCAAACTTCATCAAAATCGATTTAGCCGTTTACCAAAGAAACAAACAAAATCACATTCGTATTTCTAATATTAGTTAAGATTAGGATTTTGTAAGTTGCATGCAGAAAGGTCGTGAGAAATTGAGAATCCTTTAGATGCGGGCAGCGCAGGACCGGTTCTTACTGCGATGCTTCAAGGAAGGCTATTTTTCCAGCAGTGGATGTATAAAATTTCAGCTGATTAAATTATGTAGGTACAAATAGTCAATAGTAATGTAAAGATACATTAAAGTTAAGATAATATTTTATTGTTTCAGGTGGAATTGGCATCGCTCTACCATATTTGGAGCAGATCATCAACCTTGTTGGTGCTTTTTTCTACTCCATTCTCGGTCTCATCATACCAGGGATTGTAGAAACTGTATTCCGATGGGAAGACCTCGGCAAATATAACTGGATCCTGTACAAGAACATTTTTATCGTTTTCTGCGGAATGTTCAGTTTAGTTTCAGGCTGCTCCGTCACTATCTCGGACACTATGCAAATGATTAATAATAAAACGGAGTAATTCATGAAAAACTATTTGAGCCAGTATTTTTATATACAGGGTGTCCCGTAAATAATGGATAATCTCTTAAGGGGTCATCGTACTCATCATTATGAACAACTTTTACTATGGGACCAAACCTGGAATCGCGAAAAAAAAATCAGCTGCTCCCTACATTTTGACGAGTTTGATGTAGATAAATGTACTGGTCAGCTGATTTTTTTTCGCGATTTCAGGTTTGGTCCCATAGTAAAAGTTGTTCATAATGATGAGTACAATGACCCCTTAAGAGATTATCCATTATTTACGGGACACCCTGTATATAAAAATACTGGCTCAAATAGTTTTTCATGAATTACTCCGTTTCCTTTTTTACCATTTTGGTACGGAACCCTAAAAACAAACTCTTCCGCTATATTCCACCGACATTTTGCACAACGCCATCTATGGGTAATGATTAATGATGTAATGATGGTTTGATAAAACGTCCGCTCTAAACATGTTTGCTCAAGAGGAACCGGTATGAATTAAAGTTATTTTGCATTTTAGTAATTTTATATTATCTCCGAAACTGTATGACCAATTGCCATACTTGGGAAACTCAGTATTTCTTAAGTTAGGGATGTGAAAATTAAAATGTATGCTTTTGATAGGAAATAAAGAAATATTCGGTTCAGCGTTTTTGAAAAATCATCCCCTAAGGGGGCAAAATAGGGGTTGAATTTAAAATTTACAAAACTGCAAGGATTTCGACAAAATTTGGCAAGGCTTTATATAGCATCCTGGGAAAGGACATAGGATACTTTCAAAAACAATACTACAGGGGTGATATAGGGGATGAAAGTTTGTAAGGAAACCCAGTATTTCTTAAGTTAGGGATAAAAAATTTATGCTATTGGTAGGAAATTAAGAAATATGCGATTCAGCATTTTTGAAAAATCATCCCCTAAGGGGTAAAATAGGGGTTGATTTTAAAATTTACAAAACTGCACGGATTTCGATAAAATTTGGCAAGGCTTTATATAACATCCTGGGGAAGGACACAGGCTACTTTTGGTCTTAAAAAATTATCTTACAGGGGGTGATATAGAGGATGAAAGTTTGTATGGGAAACTGAGTATTAAGTTAGGGATGTGAAAATTAAAATGTATGCTTTTGATAGGAAATAAAGAAATATGTGGTTCAGCGTTTTTGAAAAATCATCCCCTAAGGGGGTAAAATAGGGGTTGAATTTAAAATTTACAAAACTGCAAGGATTTCGACAAAATTTGGCAAGGCTTTATATAGCATCCTGGGAAAGGACATGGGCTACTTTTTGTCTTAAAACATAATCCTACAAGGGGTGATAAAAGGGATGAAAGTTTGTATGGGAAACCCAGCATTTCTTAAGTTAGGGATATGCCCTATGTTTTCCACATGAACGTTCCCATGGGATATTTTCCGACATCCACGCGGGCGAAGCCGCGGGCAAAAGCTAGTTAATATACAGGGTGTCCCGTAAATAATGGATCAAACGTAACGGGTAGGTAGCTTACCTAATTTCCAACAACTAATTTGAATATTTAAAAAAAAACCGTTACAGTAACCAGGATATTAATTTTTTTTCGAATTTTACGATTTTGTCTTCCAGAATTAAGCTTTTTTAATGCTGTCGCTGCAAATGATGACATTTTTAGGTATGATTTTTATTTAACATTTCTGAATAGCTTACTAATGTTATAAGATACCATTTTTTTGAACACCGTTTTATTTGCCTTAGAAAAAAAATCTTGAGTTGAAAAGTTTTTTCTTTACGATGTTAGGACCAAAATTGAAAAAATTCTCCTGTAAAAAAAATGTATGACACCGAAAACCACCATTATTTTAAAAACTTGTACATTTAATAAGGTTTGCAAATTGGTATAAAACTTACGTCTAGTCCTTATCGTTACAAAGATATTGCTATGAATGTGATGAAGAAGACAGAAAATAAATTAAATTGGTACTATTCCATTTTTCCTTTTCGTAATGGCTTATGCTTGAATGCTTGTAATCGAAGCAGGTAGTTAAGCGGATAGCATAATTCCGACCCGATGACGTCATCTGTCCGGAATTTGGGACCGCTACCTGTGGCGGAGTTGCACCTCAGTCAGTGTGAAAAAGATAGATAGCGCCGCTTTTTGGTAAATCGGTTAAATCGGTATGAAGTTGCGCAGGTTCTTTTGTTCTTTCCTGCGCCCTTCACTCGTACAGGCTTCATTGTTGCTTGATTTTATTAGTTTAGTTGTAACTAGTCTCTCTTCGAGTTGCTACGTCAGACAACTTTCGCTCCCGGTCAGTGGCTCGGTGTTTTCTTCTGTAAAATTTGACTTGTGCTGTGTTTTTGGACTTTGCTTTGCCTATCGATTTGGAACTCTTTGCGTATTGGACAAACGACTTGGCGATCCTACGGACTCCGAAAACATTCGTTTGTGTGTGCTTGTACGTGTGTGCAGTAGCGCTGAAACCTTATTCAGCCCAATGCCTCGTTATGAGTACACGCCACGGCAGTACGCCGAAATGCATTTTATCTACGGAGAAGCAAGAGGTAATGCCAGGGCGGCTGCAAGATTGTACCGTGAAAGATACCCGAACCTGGTTCGTTATCCCGATTATCGCGTCTTTATTAGAGTGCATAACGCGCTTCTTGAGGGAAGAATTCTTGGCACCGGAGTTGGTGGTACCCGTGAAGGACGACCGCGACAAGTTAATGACGAAGTCATTCTTCGAGAAATCGAGGAAGATCCGTCAGTCTCCGTTCGCGTCATAGCGCGACGCGTAGGAATTTCTAGATCGACGGTGCATCGAGTGCTACAACGGTGCCGATTGCACCCATATCACGTGCAACGTGTTCAAACGCTGACGTCGCGTGATTACCAGCCAAGAATAGAATTTTGCCAAAGGATGCTTAGAATGATTCGGGCGGACCCGCAGTTTTTTAACAAGATTTTATGGAGTGACGAGTCTTCATGCCGCCGAGATGGATATTTAAATTTGCATAATTTGCACAGTTGGCAGCTGATAAACCCACATTTGATGCGAAAGGACAGGAGCCAACATCAATTTAAAATAAATTTATGGGCGGGAATAATCAATGGGCAAATAATAGGGCCCTTTGAACTACCAGCTACTCTAAAAGCCGAATATTATCTCCATTTTTTAAGGAATGAGTTGCCAAGGTTATTAGAAAACGTTCCAGAAGACGTACGGCAAGCAATGTGGTTGCAAAATGATGGGTGCCCCGCTCACTATGCGACGGCAGTAAGGGCGCACCTTGATGAAAGCTATCCGGACAGATGGATCGGCCGATTAGGACCAATTTTGTGGCCTCCGCGATCTCCGGATTTAAATCCCCTAGATTTTTTTTACTGGGGATGTTTAAAAGACAGGGTCTACAAGAATCCAATAACGTCGGAAGAAGAATTACGACAGCGCATCCAATCTGCTGCATCAGAAATAAACCAAAGCCGTTTTGTCCGTCGGATAAGAGCTTCCTTTATTAGGAGATGCAGACTTTGCATTCTTGTAGAGGGAAGGCAATTCGAACATTTATTGTAAAAACCAAATAAAACGATTTATTTGAACTAACTGTTTTTTTTAGTACGGCCTCCTAATTCTTTTCATACGCCTCAATAATTCAATGAACATTGCCTCTGAAATGCTACAGTTACACATTTTAAAGAAAAAGTTTAAATGTACACACTTTTTTATTTTTTTTATTAACGTTGATTTGGAGCACCTCTCAGATTCATAGCAATTATCTTTGTAACGACAAGGACTAGAATGTACAACTTCATACCAATTTACCAAAAATACAAAAGCGGCGCTATCTATCCCCTTCACGCTGACTGAGGTGCAACTCCGCCACAGGTAGCGGTCCCAAATTCCGGACAGATGACGTCATCGGGTCGGAATATGCTAGCCGCTTAACTACCTGCTTCGATTACAAGCATTCAAGCATAAGCCATTACGAAAATGAAAAAATGGAATAGTACCAATTTAATTTATTTTCTGTCTTCATCACATTCATAGCAATATCTTTGTAACGATAAAGACTAGACGTAAGTTTTATACCAATTTGCAAACCTTATTAAATGTACAAGTTTTTAAAATAATGGTGGTTTTCGGTGTCATACATTTTTTTTACAGGAGAATTTTTTCAATTTTGGTCCTAACATCGTAAAGAAAAAACTTTTCAACTCAAGATTTTTTTTCTAAGGCAAATAAAACGGTATTCAAAAAAATGGTATCTTATAACATTAGTAAGCTATTCAGAAATGTTAAATAAAAATCATACCTAAAAATGTCAACATTTGCAACGACAGCATTAAAAAAGCTTAATTCTGGAAGACAAAATCGTAAAATTCGAAAAAAAATTAATATCCTGGTTACTGTAACGGTTTTTTTTTTAATATTCAAATTAGTTGTTGGAAATTAGGTAAGCTACCTACCCCTTACGTTTGATCCATTATTTACGGGACACCCTGTATAAACATGATCTAAAATATTCACTTACTAAGTTATTAAGAAAATGCTCTAATTTAACATAATTATATTTTTTCCAAATCATTAACAGTACTCGTTTAGAAGTGATCTTAAAATCATTAAAAGTCGCTTATCGTCGCTTTAACAGCTCAGCCTTTGGAAGTAGCGCTCACCGGCCGCTACTGCGGCACCACTCGCTTCGTTCGCTCGGCTCACGCGCGGTTGTTCACAGTTCTAACCTAATCTAGCCCACTTGCTTGGGGTGCCCCGGCTTAGTTACTGCGACCAATTCGGTTTGCGCGCGTGGTTGGCCACAGTTCCAACATAACCTATAATTGAATATAATTCAGGCCGCTACTAGTTGAACGGAGCCATTTAGTTTAAAAGGTTAGGCTGTTAACTAAATGTGAAAATTAAAATGTATGCTTTTGATAGGAAATAAAGAAATATGCGGTTCAGCGTTTTTGAAAAATCATCCCCTAAGGGGTAAAATAGAGGTTGATTTTAAAATTTACAAAACTGCATGGATTTCGACAAAATTTGGCAAGGCTTTATAAAGCATCCAGAGGAAGGCCATAGGATACTATTTTTTTCAAAAATAATACTACAGGGGGTGATATAGGGGATGAAAGTTTGTAAGGGAAACCCAGTATTTCTTAAGTTAGGGATAACAAATTTATGCTATTGGTAGGAAATTAAGAAATATGCGATTCAGCGTTTTTGAAAAATCATTCCCTAAGGGGGTAAAATAGGGGTTGATTTTAAAATTTACAAAACTGCATGGATTTCGACAAAATTTGGCAAGGCTTTATATAGCATCCTGGGGAAGGACACAGGCTACTTTTGGTCTTAAAAAATAATCTTACAGGGGGTAATATAGGGGATGAAAGTTTGTATGGGAAACTCAGTATTTCTTAAGTTAGGGATGTGAAAATTAAAATGTATGCTTTTGATAGGAAATAAAGAAATATTCGGTTCAGCGTTTTTGAAAAATCATCCCCTAAGGGGGCAAAATAGGGGTTGAATTTAAAATTTACAAAACTGCAAGGATTTCGACAAAATTTGGCAAGGCTTTATATAGCATCCTGGGAAAGGACATAGGATACTTTCAAAAACAATACTACAGGGGTGATATAGGGGATGAAAGTTTGTAAGGAAACCCAGTATTTCTTAAGTTAGGGATAAAAAATTTATGCTATTGGTAGGAAATTAAGAAATATGCGATTCAGCATTTTTGAAAAATCATCCCCTAAGGGGTAAAATAGGGGTTGATTTTAAAATTTACAAAACTGCACGGATTTCGATAAAATTTGGCAAGGCTTTATATAACATCCTGGGGAAGGACACAGGCTACTTTTGGTCTTAAAAAATTATCTTACAGGGGGTGATATAGAGGATGAAAGTTTGTATGGGAAACTGAGTATTAAGTTAGGGATGTGAAAATTAAAATGTATGCTTTTGATAGGAAATAAAGAAATATGTGGTTCAGCGTTTTTGAAAAATCATCCCCTAAGGGGGTAAAATAGGGGTTGAATTTAAAATTTACAAAACTGCAAGGATTTCGACAAAATTTGGCAAGGCTTTATATAGCATCCTGGGAAAGGACATGGGCTACTTTTTGTCTTAAAACATAATCCTACAAGGGGTGATAAAAGGGATGAAAGTTTGTATGGGAAACCCAGCATTTCTTAAGTTAGGGATATGCCCTATGTTTTCCACATGAACGTTCCCATGGGATATTTTCCGACATCCACGCGGGCGAAGCCGCGGGCAAAAGCTAGTTAATATATAAACATGATCTAAAATATTCACTTACTAAGTTATTAAGAAAATGCTCTAATTTAACATAATTATATTTTTTCCAAATCATTAACAGTACTCGTTTAGAAGTGATCTTAAAATCATTAAAAGTCGCTTATCGTCGCTTTAACAGCTCAGCCTTTGGAAGTAGCGCTCACCGGCCGCTACTGCGGCACCACTCGCTTCGTTCGCTCGGCTCACGCGCGGTTGTTCACAGTTCTAACCTAATCTAGCCCACTTGCTTGGGGTGCCCCGGCTTAGTTACTGCGACCAATTCGGTTCGCGCGCGTGGTTGGCCACAGTTCCAACATAACCTATAATTGAATATAATTCAGGCCGCTACTAGTTGAACGGAGCCATTTAGTTTAAAAGGTTAGGCTGTTAACTAAAAGGCTAATTAAGCATTTGGCTGCGACATCTACATGACAAAACATATTGCTCGTTTTTTAGGAAGTTTCTTTTAAAAATGTATAAAATGACCCCTCAAGTTACTCTCTGCGCAATATATTTCTCTAGTCTAGCCGCGGTCGTCATATATCGGAAGAACGTGTTCGGCGCGACAGTTATTTTCGCGTGACCTTATTTACAAATATTTTTATGTTTTAGAATATCCACGTAGGTAAATTCACTAAGAACCCATGCAATGTCATCATGCTGAACTTCTTTTCATTACCACAACATGCTAGTCTTTTCCCAAATGGTCGGAGGAATCCTTTCCGGTCTGATGCATTGGCAATACTTTGTTACCCAGTAGGTAGTGATAGTACCTATAATAGGATATGATTGGTTTTCAGACAGCCGGACATCTAAAACGATTACCGTGACAAATAGTTCAACGAGGCATCGACATTGAAATACAGAACCGTCACAGCCAGGCTAACACAGAGAGTGATCCACTTCATTACAAAGCTATGAGAAAAGAGAATCAGTTAGCTAATTCCTAAGCAATAAAGCTCTTAAGCCAATAGATGGCGCAACTACACGTCTAAATATACCTACCATTCCAATCCTACGCGAGTTCAACTGTAGCCAAAATCTAGTTAACAAAATATTTACAGACGCTGTTTACTCTCGGTTTGTTGATGTTAAATTTTGATCACATCAGCATCATAGTCTATAATTTTCATAAGAAACATCATAAAAAACACAGCTATATTGGTTCGATTAAATATGATAACATTGACTCCACGCCGAATCTAAATCTGTCTGGTGGACCCGGACAAATTGACATTGATTGCCATAGTCATTGACCTTACATTTGGCACAATATCTTTATATTGGCTACATTTCGTTTGAGAAGTAATTCGGTCAAAAGTATCTATGTAGGTATGTGTTACATAAAAATTAAGTACGCTTGCCCTTCCTGTAGTATTATTTAACCTTATACGTAGGTATCGTCATCCTTCTGCCACCTATTTGCTATCATTTATTTGTAGTCTGCACAGCATGTTATCAACTTTCAAATCCTTATAAGTAGGTACCAATGGAGCTTAACGCTTTGAAGGACATAAACGGCCGTAGCCGTCATAACAATAAAACTTCTCGTTCAGTGCCCTTGTAAGTTATAGTGGTAGGCTCGTTGATATACAGGATGAGCCATTGAGTCACATAAACATAATCAGCCTATAATGTTCCCACTGCTGGGACACAGGCCTCCTCTCGGTGAGAGGGAGTGGTCCGTAATCCACCACGCGGTGCCAGTGCGGGTTGGTAGATGTCACATGTCTTCGAATTTTTGGTTCTAGGACATGCCGGTTTCCTCACGATGTTTTCCTTCACCGTTTTGAGAGCAGCGGTGATGAAATAATTTACACAAAGTAAAGCGCCTGCCGGGGTTCGAACCTACGACCTACAACTCGTAAGTCGCGGCCAATACCACTGGGCCACCACTGCTCACACACACACACACACTGCTCACTGCTGTTTTCATTTGGTAAGTTTAAAATTTACTTTTGTAAAAAAAAGCCACTGTCCAGTCAAGGGGACTGCCGACAGAAGTGAAAACTTGACAGAGCGTGACGTGACACGGACTCGTAAGATTTTCCCCTACCAGAAATTGCTCAACGCGCCTAAAGATGTTTTCTCTTCAATATGCCAAAACCGTTTTTAAAGTTCCCCAGGAATGCACGTAAGTTTATTCGTTTTCTTTTTTTGTACTTTCGTAAAAACTTCATCATAATAACTCTAAAAAAATCGATATCTCTCCGCTGTTGACACCTTTCAGGGGCTCCAAATGGAATGAGGCGGCAATTTTAGCGAGCAAGCCGCCATACGAAAGATGGAGGAACATTTATTAACCCGTGATTTATGCACCCTGAGACCAACACCAGGACAAGATCGCACCAGCCATCAGGACTGATCAGATTTGGCATATTTTTTTAACTATTTGGCATCTTTTCTCGTTAAAAAAATCTCAAAGATTACGTTGAGTTTGTTCACAAATTTTATTGGTTTACTGCCGCCAAACGTAGTTGTATTGTCAAAAACCTTTAATGACCATCGCAGACGCAGAAAACTGGATCTAAAATGAAAGGTTTGGGTTCCCCACCTTGACAGTGTTTATAATTTCGTAATTTTCAAACACTGGAAACTGTCGAGTTGTCGCAACTGTCTCTAATCCGCAAAACTGACCAATCAGCGAAACTGACTAATCAACAAAACCGTCGAATTTAATAAACTGACGACTGAGTGAAACTGACCAGTGATACGCTCTGTGTCTTCATTGAATTTTAATATCCCCCCTGCCATGTTTTCAAAACATGGTGTGATGTTTATATTTTGCATTCAAAATATTAACGTTAGTCGGCGTGCAGTCGCTAATACGGGATATACCCACCTACATTATTTATAGTGAAGAGAGCATGCACTTTTTTGTTTCACTTGTAGAACGTTACAACATCCATAAACAATTTGTCCAATACTCATTATTCGACTACGCCAGATTACAAATACTTTGACAATAGTATCACCATCTAATTAAATTGGATAATTGAATAAGTTTGGAACTGCCAACGTATGTGTTCCCCACGTCCCGCCACATCCACACCACATACATCCACATACATCCGCGCCACATTGTCGCGTCATGTCAGCGTGTGTTAAGGCCCGGCGCCCACTGGTGGCACGGCACGGCAAGGGATTTTTGTAATACGGATGATTTCAAATCTTATTTAACACTGCTTAACACTCACATTTCATTGATACGTCACAGCCTGCTTTAGCATCCTTCGGCACGCCGTGGCATCCTGAAATGTGAACGCTAAGCATGATAAAATAAGATCTCAAATTATTTGCACTTACTAAAATCCCTTGCCGTGCCGTGCCACCAGTGGGCGACGAGCCTAACCTGTCGCCCCGGCAGCCTTCAAAGCAAGAGTGAACAGACATCTTCTGGGCACGCTCGTTCCATCATAGACCTCGCCTCGATGGATGAGTTCTGTATAATGGGCCATTACGCAACAAAAAATAAAAAAAATTATAGAAATCATACAGCTTCTACAGCCTACTATGTATACTATAAGTACGTTATATCTCGTTAGACTTTTATACAGTGTCAAGTTGCATAAATGGTACTAAGATGTTTCGGAAATGTACCCATGAGCGGTCCAATGGGGTTTGAAGTTTGTATGCAAAAGAAGTCCCAATCAATTATTATCATTGAGTACCTACTTACTGTGTTGTGAATAGTGCTTACCCGTAACCACGGCATGTGGCTGATTAGTTGATCATTAAATGTGTGTTTACAATTAGTGTTTTATGAAAACATTATTGTTCTCAAGTTTTTAATTTAGAAAATGTTCACATTCATCTTAATCATCTTCTTCCTGCCCTTATCCCGTGTTACTTCGGATCGGCGCAACACGTTTTCTTCTTCCATTCTCCCCTGTCAACCGTCACGCTATCATTCACTCCCTCCTCTTTCATATCATTCCTCACACAATCCATCCATCTTTTCTTTGGCCTTCCTCTGCCTCTCCATCCATCAACATGTATATTCATCACTCTTTTAGTCACATGCGTTTCGTCTCTCCTCATCACATGCCCATACCAACCCAAACGATTTCCTTTCAACTTTTCTGTCACTGGCGCCACTTTCAAACTTCCTCTTATATACTCATTTCTTACTTTATCCATTCTCGTCACTCCTCACATCCATCTCATCATTCTCATCTCCGCTGCATGCAATCTTTTTTCATCCGTCTTCTTCACTGCCCAGCATTCCTATCCATAAAGTAGGTACGACAGGCCTTATCACGGAGTTGTTGTTCACATTCATCTTAATAATTCAACTTAATAATAATTACTTGTGTAAAACAAACATATTTCAAAGATATTATAACGTAGTTAGCAATAGAGCTTAGCTATATACGTGCATGTCCATTTTAAAATACTTTGAGCAGATGACGGAAAACTTGTTCGCGGATAATTTGTCCGCGACGATAGAATGTATGGAAATCTATGCAGTAACGCACACGGAAGATAAAACGACCGTTCCGGCGATGCTTGCTGGATGAGCTCTCTCGCGGTCATTCGTGGTCAAAATGTCCGCCGTCTGCTGAGGGCCGTAGGCAACTAAGTATCTACCAAAGACAATGTTCAATGTTCATATGTTCAATGTTCTCATAGTGATTAAAGTAATAAAATATAAACTAAGTTCTTGCCATGATTACCAATCACATGTGAGCAATCAGAGGTCGATTACAGATTATACACGTGGAAAACTGTCGCCTTTCCTTTGCCATAACTTGCAACTCTTTGTTTCTGTTAGATGAAGCCAAATGCGTAGTAAACACTTTGGTATATTTACATACTTACATATTATGTAATGTAGAATAGATGAATAATTCCGGTATCTTCGCATTTCCTTGATTACAGCGCCAAGGCGTTTATTTGATTACAATTTCAGCACATTGCGCTCCGGGCTTGGATGGATGGATGGATAGACACTGATGGCTAGTTACTGATGGATGGACGAAGAACGCAAAGTTATTTCCTGTTCATAAAATATTATATGAATCATAGTCTGCACTACGCAGTTTTTTTAGTTCCCAGATTAAATTAAACCTAATTTAATCTCGTTATCATTTTCAAATAATGGTATGAGTTTAATGACTTCTTATTTTTAGTACCTAGTAAAGATCTATCCCTTAAGCTCCATTTACACGGCGCCAGTTTATTGCCTGTGGAATTCCATACAGTTGAAAGGCAAATATCTGGCACCGTCTAAACAACACGTACAATATTGTTGCACGATACGGGCAACTTTGAAAACTGGTATAAGCTTGTACAAGAAAATCGCACAGTACATACAATAATTGCTCGTACAATAAAATCGCATTCAATTCTGGCATGCTCTGACATTCGTGCTGTCATTGAAATATGAGTGTGGCGAGTGAGGGTGTGGTACCCTCGTGGTACCTAATCGTTGTTGCTATTTTGAGGCAAGAAATCAAATCAAGAACAACTTGAAAAATATCTTGAGAAGCGTTCATTAAAATTTAATGAAATATCATGTCTAGGCAAAACTTGTATGCAATAATCGCCTGTCAATTTTATTGCCTGGTGTAAGTCGCATGCGATTTTATTGAATGGCAAAACTTGCATTCAATTATTGCACATGCCATTTTATGGAATCGCACGCGTCTAAACACTTCATGCAGTTCTTGAATGTCAAAAAACTTGAACGTGCTTTATGGCATGCAATTATTGCTCTTGAACGTACCAGAAACTTGCCCGTGTAAACGGCGCTTTATTCCCCCGAAAAACAAGAAGATCGACATATTGTATCTTCAGCCATCTAACTGAAACAAAAAATAAACTATTTCTGAACTGCTCTCTATAAAAATGTACCTAATTGCAAAAACTAGCTGATGGAATATCCGTGAGAAAGTTTGCTGAAAAACTTTATTTTTAACCTATGACTTCACTGGAGAAAATGACTTTTAAGTCCACCTCTGCTTGCAAAAATGATATTATCTGGCGTCAACAAAGGTGCGTAGGCGTTGCTGAAAATACAATGGTAATTAGTCAGAGTCTAATGATAATATAATGTCTCGGCGCGGCTGGCGCTCGCACAGACACTTCCTTACCTCGTGATTTACCTGTACTGTAATCTATCCATATCTAAGAGTAGGACTAAGCTAAGCCAGCAGTAGTCATATACATACCATTTTATACTTGAGACGAAGAGAGTATTGTGAAAGGATTATGTGGCACTCACGTAATGAGAACATTATTAATCTATCAATTGTTTAATCCTTTGACTTCAAGAGCTCTTTAAGCTACAATAAAACACTCGAGAAAATGATACTGCAAATATTTAACAGCGCAATAGGTATGAATTAAATAATGAATGCAAGTCAAGCAATTGCATACTCATGTCACGAATATGACGATGGACAATATTGGCTGTTTTTGCCAACTGATTCAATCTGTGTTTGGAAAAAAGAGCCAACTAAAAATGTATGTATTTTCACTTTGTTAAAATTGTATAACAAAGTGAAAACGTACATAATGTATGAAAATATCGAGCAATCTTTACGCTCCACAGCCTGCGTCACAGATGACTTCGAAATATTTGCGGCCTTTCCTATTCACGGCTTATTACTTAGATCTGTAGTTATTTTGGCGACAGCAGAGGCAAAAGCATGAACGCGCATCGTAAACGTAATTCGAACAATTTTTAAATTGAGAATAGGGAATAGGTACATACCAAGTACATACACTATAGCATACAGCAGTTTAAATTTTTGCGACATGCACAGTTACTACCGCTCATAGAAATAAATAAAATCGTAAAAATAAGTAAATATTAGGGCCTGTCCACGTCTCTACGTCACGACGCGACGACGTCGTCAACGTGGAACGGTGCGGTGTCGCGGAACGGTGCGTTGCCTCGTCGTGCTAGGGCACGGTACGGCAACTTCGCCGTGGAACGGTGCGTTTAGCAGGTAAATTTCAATATAAATAAAGTATGAGTGGCTATAAAAATAATTTCAAATATTTTTTGAAAAAAAAATAAATACCGCTTATCGTAGAACGAACCACGAACGATTCGTCGGTTATTTGTAATTTAGTTAATTGTCAACTATGTGCTCCAATAGCGCTATTAAAATATTTACAGAATTCATTCGTGACGTGCATTTTTACGATACGGTAACGTAAATTTGCACGTTATGTCAACGCACCGTGCCGCGGCACCGCACCGTTCCACGTTGACGACGCGGCGACGTCGTGACGTAGAGATGTGGACAGGCCCTTATGTACGATCCGAGTATTACTAATTTTTGTAAAATCGTTCGCATTAGACAGTATGTAAATAACATTTCAACAGAGTCTTTGACTTGCACACTTTTCATGCCAAATTTTTTCACATGTCACATCATTTTCAAGGACAACTCCATACGTAAGAGAGTACGTCAAAAATAATAACAACATGAATGAAGATGCGTCCTACATGTTTGGCATCCATTTTTCATATTTTTTATTTTTGAACGAATTCTACAAAATATTTTTAGTCGGTGCCTGGACTCTGGACAGTGCTCAAATCAATCGTCCATATATTTATTTATTTCACAAAAAGGCTATCGGCCAGTGATATTTGTGTATATTTTTAATTGGACAGTGATGAACAAAATGCTTTTGCATCTGATACGAAATTAGTGTATTTTCGTCCACACCTCCGTACAGAATCTCCAACCAAATGCTTTTTCAATCATGTAAGTGTGCTCAAATATTTCATCATTTTCCCTATTTCCTGTTCGTATGTGCAGTTAAAAATAAACAAACCATTTAATTAGTTTACACGACAATCATTTACACCGTATCCATGCCAGTGAAGTATAAAAATACAAGAAGGTGCAAAAACATGTGATTCTCCTGTGATTTCGAGTCTCATGGAGTTCGTTATCAGTGCCAAATTGTCTCGGTTACAGTCACCCTTCGGTATTCTATACCTATTTATAAATTAAAAACAGTCTTATGTGTGCCAAATGTTAATAAAAGATTGTTAGAACTATTAGCACTATTATTTATTCTGGGTACAACATTCAATTTCTTGCTGAGAATCTGGCGAATGTTACGTATTTTTACCCGACTAAGGCGAAGCAAAAAGGAGGGTTATGATTTTGACCGGTATGTATGTATGTATGTTCATCTGTTCCCTCATAACTTCTAAACTACTTGTCATGATTTGACAAATGAGGTATCATTGGAAGTCTTGATCATCCGCTGTTTATAGGCTATGTTACGTCACATTAAATTGAAAATGGCGCCCTGTAGAGGACATAAAATCATGAACTAAAAAAATACTTTTTTTAATGATGCCGTGTTGGGTATCAAATAAAAGGGCTTAATTAGCACATTTCAAAAATATATATATTGTTAGCTATTGCACGCAGCTTGCATGCACCCGGTAATAGGGAATAATTAATTTCTAAAATCACGCCTCAGATGTGAGCTAAATATATTGTCTCTTCAAACCTACCCAAAATAAATATATAATAATTATTCTTCTTTAAAACGAAATTATAACCCCAAAATAATGTAAATAAAGATTAAGTTTAATAACTAAAACCCGACTACTGAAAAATCACGCTCTAAAAAGTATGAAACAAGAAAATATTCTCATCTGAAATTAGGAAAAGACAGACAAATTAAATATCCGGAGTCACACGTCATTTTAGGGCATAAATCGAGCAGATTAAGTGTGACTCCGGATTTTTAATTTGTCTGTCTTTTTCTAATTTCAGATGAGAATATTTTCTTGTTTCATACTTTTTAGAGCGTGATTTTTTAGTAGTCAGGTTTTAGTTTTTAAACTTAATTTTTTAGTGCTGTTGTTACCGACAGTACCTACTTACTGCTGAATTAGAAATAAATATCTATAAATAAATAATGTCGCAGAGGCACGACATAATTAAAATGTGATAAAATGTGTATTACCGCAGAAAAAGAAAAAAAACCGGTCAAGAGCGAGTCGGACACGCGCACCGAGGGTTTCGTTCCGATTTCTGAAAAAAAGTGCTATTTAGAGACATCGTTTTATTTTTGCTGTAATGTTTACATAAACGTCTATCACATAGAATAATTTCCGATTTTTCTCTACACAAACTTCGGAGATAAAGGCCCCAACGGTATTTTTTAACCCCCGACGCAAAAAGAGGGGTGTTATAAGTTTGACCGCTATGTGTGTGTGTGTGTGTGTGTGTGTGTGTGTGTGTCTGTCTGTGGCACCGTAGCGCTTAAACGGGTGGACTGATTTGGATGCGGTTTTTTTTATTTGAAAGCAGGTTTTCCAGCGATGGTTCTTAGACATGTTTTATCAAAATCGGTTCAGCCGTTTCAAAGTTATTTGCTCTTTTGTTAGCTGCGGTAGGGATCTTAGACGCGTAATGGGTATTTACTTTACTTTCAAACCTTAGTGTGACCTAAAATTTGAAACATCCATGTATGCTATCTATCTATGCAAGATTATGGAATTGTTGGTCTGATGCTGCAGCTAGGATATCCAGCACTAGTGTGCTGGATACACTCTTGAAAAATTAATAGCAGAAACGTCGTGTTTGGATTCATTCACATCAGTATTTGATTCTATATACAATGCAATGGTGGCAACAGGATGAGCTGATGCTGCAGCCAGGATGTCCAGCACACTAGAACACTCTTGAAAAAGTAATAGCAGATATGTCGTGTTTGGATTCATTTACATCAGTATTTGATTCTACATACAATGCAATGGTGGCAACACGATGAACTGATGCTGCAGCCAGGATGTCCAGCACACTAGAAGACTCTTGAAAAAGTAATAGCAGATATGTCGTGTTTGGATTCGTTTTGATCAGAATTTTATTCTACATACAATGCAATAGCAGATAGTAGTGTTTGTATTCGTTTTTTTATCAGTATTTAATTCTATTTGCAGTACGATGGTGGTATCATTATAAGTTAATGTTATGTGCAGAGAAACTTAACATTCTGCAGTATTAAAAATTCATTTCTGTATTGTTAAATTGTTTAAAAAGTTTAAAAAGGTTAAAATAAAAATTAAATTTAAAATTTAAAAAACCCCCAACGCAAAAAAGAAAAGAGAACATTTAAAAAGTCAAAAATAATACCATCGTTGAGCCATCAAATTCGATTGAGTAATACCTATAAATATTTTAATTACAGAAATTGATGGATGGCACGATAAGGTTTGCTCATTGAAATGGCGCTATAATGTCACGGCGGGGTGCCGCATAAGTAAGTCAGACCCTTCACTTGATTGACTATGTACATATGCGGTACCCCGCCGCGAAATTATAGCGCCAATTCAATGAGCAAACCTTATCGTGCCATCCATCAATTTCTGTAATTAAAATATATATAGGTATTACTCAATCGAATTTTATGGCTCAACGATGGTATTATTTTTGACTTTTTAAATGTTCTCTTTTCTTTTTTGCGTTGGGGGTTTTTTAAATTTTTAATTTAATTTTTTTTACATTGTTCATCAAAACTCGAAAACTATTTGGCCTAAAAAAAATTAAAAAATGTTTGAAAATGTACAAATAGCGTTCTTTCATATGATACCACACATGCCCTAGTAGCCCCACTTCGAATTAACAAGATCTCCCTCCCCTTTTTCAGTCTCTGTTGCAAAAAAAAACATATTTCTTTTTTATTTGCAAAATAGTTTGGCAAACGTCATCTAAAACTGTTCCAAATTTCAAGTTGATAGTATTAGTAGTTCTTGAGATATCCAGCTGTGACAGACGGATAGACAGACTGAGTCGCGCCATAAGGGTTCCTTTTTACCATTTTGGTACGGAACCCTAAAAAGTCTATCTGTCTAGAAGTTCGTAAAGAATCCTATTCTTTTCAAAGTATTCCATTGTAGTGGAATACTTTGAAAATAATAGAATTCTTTGTAGTTACTTAGTTTTAAATATTATTAGTTTGTCTGAAACTAAAGAAAACTAAGTAGCTTTCATCAATTAAGGCATTTATCAGTTTCCTGAAAAATAGCAGCACAGCAAATTAGCTGCAGCAAAAAAATGATTTTTATCCAAAAATTATCCCACACGGGGTGTGTGGGATAGTAAGAAAAATGTAAGCAACATAACGTTTCGCTCTCCATCCAGACCAAAGTGCAGCCAAATATCAAAGCTGTTCGAATTCCATCGCATGCTAAATATATGACGACACCTCAAAATAAACTCTCGAAGATATGTAGATATACCTACAATTTATATGCAAATAAAGATTTAAAAAAATCTTCTAAATATGCACGACGCACGCTCCGTTTCAAATTCTCAGACCGCATAATTCACCAAAACTGTCAAAACAAACGGACTTGTCTTATTTGAAATAGGTATTCCGCATAATTTCCTATTATTTAAAAGTGTCAACAATATCAACAATGGTCTTCCGTCTAATAGACAGAAATCCGTCCATAATTCCAGATTCCACTAGCCCTTGAGCTAAATGTCGATGCCAAGATGGTCCCTGAGACGCTCACGCGTATTATTTTTATAAAGATCACTATTGCACACTATACACGACGGCGACCATTGACTGTGTCGCCGTCCGCACGTTAACATGTCGCACGCGCGCAAATGTATCGATACAAAGAATCGTTAAACATAAACAAATCGATTAATTGAAACCGTATCCAATAATACCTGTGCCATTCTGGATTTTTGCTTCCATAAAAAAAACAAATAAACAACAGTGAAAATGACGAATAGTTACAATATGAAGGAGTTCAGTTCGACGTAAGTTGGATTTTTTTATTATTTTATTATAATGTCGGCCATGACCGCAAATAAACTTTGAATTATGTTAACCAAGGAATGCATGTTTAAAATAAATACATTCTACAGTTAGAACGAACAATACTTATTTATGAAAAGAATATTCATTTCAATTATAACTTTAATAAGAAAATATTACTCATCAACTATAAGATTATTTGCTTCGGAAATCTAGTTCTCTATTTAATAGTAGGTATAAACTATTTGTAGAACATAGCTGTTGTAAACACAGTCTGAAACTGAAATGGCGCCAAACTTGTGTACGGTCAGTCATAGACTAGCGGTCAGTTTTACACTTTCTTGCCGTAGTGGCTGTCATGCGTGAAGATATGCATTCATTACAAACTATGTAATATAACGTCGAGTAGTTAAAACAAACCAATCTTTACTTTTTAATCTCGTTATTTTCATTACCAAGCTCATAGAATTGATATTCACTACTCAATCAACTTTCATTTGTTTTTTAGTTTTTATGATTCGGTAATTTACTTTTTCGTAGTACCTAACTGTGCAGTTTTTAAACAGGGTTCCGTACCCGAAGGGTGCCAAACGGAACCTTAGCTAAACTATGACCGTAATAGGTAGACAGTTGAAATTTTCACAGATTGTGTCTATTGCCGCTATAACAACAAATAATAAAAACCGGCCAAGTGCGTGTCGGACCACGCACAATGAAGGGTTCCGTAGTTAAAAAAATAATTTATCCCAAAAGCAAACTTAACATTGTAGTTGAAAAACATGATCTCCCATGTATATGACCTACTTATACAAAACAATTTTTTTTTAGGAATGCAAAGATGATTCCTAAACAAAATTTTTTATGTGATATAATTACAAATTAACAATTTTCAGACATTTTCCTTTACTTGTGCTGTGAGACCTTGCTTCTCGCCAAATTTCATGATTCTAGGTCATCGGGAAGGTTATACTATAGGTTTTGATTTACTTACGAGTATCAAAATATTTCGCATGAATGGCCGTATTTTTTTTGCGTTGATTCAAAAGCTTGACTTTTTTAGAGCTCCAAGGGACCATAAGGTCTATGGTCCGTATTTGATATTAATTTCAGCTTGATACCTCCACGCGTTCCTAAGAAAAAAAGGTCTTGACAGACTGACAGACAGACAGACAGACACACGGACGGATAACCAAGTGAACCGAGGGTTCCGTTTTTTCCTTTTGAGGTACGCAACCTTAAAAATGAAATAAAGTTAGAAATTAACGCTTTGAAGGACACAATAGAAGTCTTATTATTACTCGTATTATGGCCGTACAGTGTCCTTCAAAGCGTTAACCATACAAGAAACGTGTCTTATTATTACTC